>JAODXP020000032.1:4122642-4195142 GCA_027497455.2 Sardinella longiceps
TATGTTTACCTGTAGGTAGTAGCTAACACTGCCTCCAGATCCCAAGTCCCGATCTACAGCCTGGACCTTATAGAGACTGGTGCCCTCTGCAGTGTTCTAAGAACAAGAGAAAGAATGCACAGTGAGGCGATGTTATTAAATAATGGGAGGAAAAACCATTGAACAGTTGTAGTGTAGAGGTTAAAGAACCAGGCCAGATAGGCTAGTAGCCTGGGAAGTGTGGGTTCAAATCCCAGGTGCCACGTGGTGCCCTTGAGCAAGACACTTAACCCTGAAGTTGCTCTTGGGCAGATTGGCCCTGGGGTAAAGTAAGTGAAAGCTGAAAATGTAAATCGCTTTGGATAGAAGCTTCTGCTTAATGCATAGAAATATGAAATAGACAAACCACACACATACAGTACTCTGACAGTAAATGATCACTCTGCAACAATCCGTAATTAAAACATGTTTTGCATGAAAGCTTGACAATGTCAGGTACTATTATAAGTGTGACTGTTGTGCCTTGAAGCTGTTAAACTGAGAAGTTGTCGTCGCTGACATTTGGTTGTGTGAGCAAATGAAGACATGTTGTGCGGTGCTCTCATATCATACTAACCTCAGGGACATCCACTATGAATGGCAAATTGAGGAACTCAGGAGGTTCATCATTGGCATCTGTGACAAACACTCTCACTTTCTCCACTACCTACAGAGACACAGAGCAGCAGTGATAACACCATGGGAGACTAATTGGAGGTCTTTTTTGGGGAAATAAATCTTTTCAGTCTTCTCTTCCATGGGGTTTGTCTTCATTTTGAATTTAGCTTTATTTTACTTTATTTAACTTAAATAATTTTTTATACTGGCAGTCTTATACTGGTAGTCAGAGAGAAACCATTCTTGGGAAAAAGATTCAAAATTATCATTCCTTATTAATACTTTGGTACTGGTATGGCATACATGTTGACAGTTTGTCTGGGAATATTATATCTCTCCCTATCAAATAAACAATAAATATATGAATAAAGATTCATTTATAAAAAATAAAGACTTCTTTGTTGACTCCTGTCTCACCTTATTCCTTCCATCTGTAATACTGACAAGAACTGCAATCTCATCTTGGACCTGAAGACACACAAACAAAGAAAACAAGATGTCAGTTGTCAGTCAGGTGAAGGAGTTTGACAATTCTAGACAACAGCTGTGTTTCTGTATCCTCTTCACTGAACATACCTCTCGGTCTAACTCCAAGATGAGAGTCACGTTGCCCGTTTTAGGGTCAACTTTGAAGTATTCCTTAGTGCCCTTCTCGAAGGCCACGCCGTAGCGCACAGGGTCGCCCTCGGCATCTGTACCATTGAGCACGTAGACCTGTGTGCCTAAAGACAGCAAAAAATCACAAACAATATACAATAAGTGCATTGCTCTTGTGAGGGAGAAATACGGTACGATAACCACAGAAGACTACAAAGAAACATGATACAATGGAAAGTCCTGGCCTCTGTTTCCCAAAAGCGTTGTTGCTAACCAGTTAGCTTAATTCTGAATTTAACTTTATTGTTATTTTTTTATACTGGCAGTCTGCTAAGAGAGAACCCCCTCTTGGGAAAAGGATTCAAAATCATTATTAACACTTTGGTACTGGTATGACACTTGTTGACAGTTTGTGTGGGAATATTCTATCTCTCCCTTGTCTGGGAATATTCTATCTCTAACCAGTTAGCAACTTAGTTAGCAATGGGAAATTGCATTACAACCAATAAAGTTGCTAATTTAGCAACTATGCATTTGGGAAACAGACATCTGGTCTGAAAGGTTGTGGGTTAGATTCTTGGATTCTGTTGTGCCCAGTGAACAAAGCACTTAGCTCTGAGTTAATGGGAGACTGCTCTTGAAGAAATGAATGTCACTAGGTTTCTATAAAAAGTACAGCCATATGAATTAAATAACTACTGTAGTATAATAAATATGCTTGGTGTGGGTAGATATCTCTCCATCTCAGCTGTGATGTCTTTTTGAACAACCTACTTCCATTTCTGATGTGAAATAATAACAGCTGAATGCATGCATTATGCTCATATGCCTGAGCTGGGGGGTTGCGTCTGTCTGTGCCCTTGTTATTAAGCAGGTTTGTGCGTCACTCGGTATGGAGGGCATTACTGGATCTGCTCGTCTGATCAGCATACTCATCCGTACAGCAGCGCGCATCAAGCACAACCACCAAAACCAGCCACAGACCCAGCCACCGCCCCAGCCCATGCCATATCCATAACCACAAACATAGCGCCAGCTAGAGCCATAATTGCCAGCCACAGACCCAGCCACCGCCCCAGCCCATGCCATATCCATAACCACAAACATAGTGGCAGCTAGAGCCATAATTGCCAGTCACAGCCACCGCCCCAGCCCATGCCATATCCATAACCACAAACATAGCGCCAGCTAGAGCCATAATTGCCAGCCACAGACCCAGCAAGCGCCCCAGCCGCATCCCCAGCCCATGCCATATCCATAACCACAAACATAGCGCCAGCTAGAGCCATAATTGCCAGCCACAGACCCAGCCGCATCCCCAGCCCATGCCATATCCATAACCACAACCATAGTTCCAGCTAGAGCCAATTTGCCAGTCACAGCCACCGCCCCAGCCCATGCCATATCCATAACCACAACCATAGTTCCAGCTAGAGCCACATCCCCAACCCAGCTCTAGCCACTATAGCCAGAGCCACAAGGCTGGAGCTCATCTCCGCCTCTTGTCCACAGCCTTCCAGCTAGCTCTCTATCAATCTCCACACCTCTCCCTCTTTCTCCACACCTCTCCACACCTCTCCCGCTCCTCATCCCTCCCTTCTTCTTCCAACCCCCACCGTTTAGGTACAATATGTGCCCCTGTAATGTACAGTATACATTAAAACAACATACAAACAGGCATATCTACACATATCACAGATGGAAACAACCAGCAGAACCATCATCACAAGTAGAGAATCATATTGAAGTTCAAATAAACACCATTTGGGACTGGATACCCAATCCCCTTGTTTAAATATATTTTTGTCTGAATTGTTTTTTTCTTCCACAAAGTGCCATGAACACTTACCCACAGGTGTGTCCTCTGATAAGCTGAACAAAGCCATGTTTCCGCTGAGGCTGCCTGGCCCATTGTCATAAAAATATGGAGCATAATCCGAATGCCCTAAAAAATATCAGATCTTTTGTTATTACCACAAATGTCAACTGACCTTTGTTTACCTAGTTAAACAGCAGTACTTAAGCATTCTTAAGCATGACTAAAGACTTGCAAATGTACTAACTAACTTCAACTACTTGCATTTGAATTTTCTTGAAATGAAACTACTGATGACTTGTGTCTCCTGCACTGAACATTATTTACAATGTGACACGTAATTCAAACAATAACAATAGAAGAAATAGAAATATTCTTAAGCATGTCAGGTGACTAAAGATATGCAAATGTGTTTAACTTAAGTAACTTTTTTTATTTTCTTGAAATGACACTACTGATGATGACTTGTGTCTCCAGCACTGGCACTGTATACATTATAATATAATTAAATCAATAACATCTGTTCATGTGTAATGATATCTCATGACCCTCAGTATTAGTGAACATGAGACATCAGCATTAAAAACTGAGGGGTGCAAAGCCTCATTTTAATGCAAGCAGCACTCACTCACTCACTTGCTATAGGAGCAGGTGAACAAAAGGAAAAACAAGTGAAGGAAGAAAGAAAGAAGGAAGACAAGAAGGAAAGCATAAAAGTAAGCATTAGATCTCAGCTATAGTAATTCTCAACCACACAGAGAGACCCTCCCCGGTAGCATTATGCTGAGAGGATTAGCCAAGGCAAGGCAATCAGTGCATGCCTCTCCATGGAGCCACCCACTTCCCCGCCGTAAAGACCACACAAACAAACGGGCAAAAAGGGCCCCAAGGTGCACTACACTCACCTAGGGAGAGGTGGATCACGACGAGGAGCAGTGGAACCCCAGCCCTGGTCATCCTGGAGGAGAGGAGTGGGCTGGGAGTCGCATGCGGAAGCGTGGGGTGAAGACAAGAATGCACTCGAGCTAGCAGACACTCACTCACTCACACACACAGTACGGTGCTCAAGCAAGCCAGCCAGGAGCCGTGCCCTTCTGCAGGAGCGTAAGGAGCTGGAGGAGCTTCTCAGCCCCCTAATCCTGTGACGCATCCTCAGCCAACTGTGCACGCACACACACACGCACACACACACACACACACACACACACACAGAGAGACACACACACACACTAACACACACACACGCACACACACACACACCTCATAGTCATCTGCTTCTCACCACACATTGACTCAGATCACACCTAGAATTGAATCACTCTCTGCACCTCCTGAGTAATTAAAATTGTAAACTACCAAACACTTCAACTACTAACCTAACCATTCAAATAATCATGTGCGCCATGGCTCCAAGTCAATATAGGAAATAGTTCTCTATGTGTCACTGCCATTATGCATGTGTAACATGGCTCCAAGTTAGCATGATAGGCAATTTGTTTCCCAAATATTTTCATTTTTTATGTGAAGTTAAGACAGCAACTGTCCGATTACGATTGCAATTATCTTATTAAGATGGCAACTATCCAATTTCTTAATTGCACTAATGGGATGTTTAACTAAAAAGGATCACCTTAAGACATGCTATCCATCTTACTAGATTTCCCAGCCTCTCAGAAGAGCTTGCTCCTCCTCAGTATACTAGTTTGTTGACCGTACTCAGAACACATACAGTAGATAGTACACAAGGAAATGTGAAAGAATTTAAACACATTCCTGCTTTTCATTTCAAACATACTGCATCTTAACCCATGGGTTTGGGGAAAGCTTCTAAAATACTCCGAGGATCTCTCATTCATGGGAATTGGAGGATGTACTAAAACAAAGGATCCCACAAATAGTGGTGCGAAAATACATAGTGTGACTTTAGTGAGATCAACAGTAGCTTATATCTGTCTCTAGAATGACCAGAAATTGAATTTGGGTTTAAAAGTAGCTGGAAATGCACTCTGTTTCTTTAAAGGACAACTTCAGTCAAATTTCAACAAGAGCTCAATTGCTCAAGCTAATGGAGACTAGCTAATACTGAAGACGCAAAACATTTTGGTCCAGCCATATAGGTTTCCTTGAACAGAGAATCTACATTTACAATTAACCCATGTGGGCAGAATTTTAAACTGTGTTTTAAAAAAAAAGGTCAATTAGCTGTATGTACAGGTAGTTGGAACTCCTGTTATAAATACCACTAAAGAAACATGCAAAAGCCTCTGCAGTCTCCATCCTACTCTCTCTCTCTCTCTCTCTCTCTCTCTCTCTCTCTCTAGTCTTGTCTTATCCCTGCTTTTGCACTCACATGGAGCAGGCCTGCCTCTGTCCTCCTGTCACACGCCGAGACCAGGACAGGGCTAAGCCACGCGTGCCTCACCTTAGTCTCCACTACCTGAGCCAGAGATCCTCACCTCTCAGCCGAGTTCACTCTCACAGGGACACAAGGTGCAGGTACCGGCTAGAATAGCAAAGCTAAGCTATCCTACACACACACACACACACACACACACACACACACACACACACATCCCATACTGACACTTTGATCACTCACTCACTCACTCACACACACACACACACACACACACACACACACACACACACACACACACACACACACACATCCCATACTGACACTTTGATCACTCACACACACACACACACACACACACACACACACACACACACACATCCCATACTGACACCTTGATCTGCTGTGGTGGTGTTAGTATCATGCTCTGGGGCAAAAGGTTAAGATGGAGGTGAAGACTGTAGAGGTTCCATCAGGCCCTAAGACAGACAAGTTGACAGGTGGAGTTCTTTAAACCATTTGGCACACGGTAATGGCCGACTTTGCAGCCGCACTAGGGTTGTGCTATATCGTTATCGTATGTCGTCAAAAAAAATTCCCACAATAGGAATTTTTGTCATATCGGGAAATACGATAGTCAGAAAATGTTTTGTTAGCATTTATATTTCCACCGAATAGACAACACAAACAACTCTGTCAGGTGAATATTTATTGTCAACAATTAATTTACAATTGATTACCTTTACAAAATGTTCCAGAAGTGTCTTTCTAAACCTTGAAAACGCAACATTTAAAACCCAAGCATTTTCAGGCACCTGTATGAACCCTGTGTTAAACTGTAGACCTAATATACTTTTTTATCGTCAGTTATCGATATTGTGATAAAAAACAGAAAATATTGTGATATATTTTTAAGTCCATATCGCCCAACCCTAAGCCGCACCTCCACTACACCACATACATGTCAGCACAACTTAGTCCTGTTTATTTGTTTATACCTAGCCTGACATGCCAGACTATAGCATGAATGTATAGTCTGGAGACTAGTGATAGACCCCCGGGTAAAACTGCTAAAACTAATCAGCGCGACTAGCAACTAACAAGCGATTTAAACAACACTAAGTCCGCCCAAAAACTCCTTGTCCAGATAACGTTGTGATTAGCTAAACACCATGATGTCTGAATACAACCAAGAGCGTAAACAGCCCAGAAACAGCTCAGACGTAATCGAGGTCTGAGCTATGGCTGGTGCCTAGACCCACTCGCTGAGCAAATTTAATTTGCTACCGCTAGAGTGTGTCTAGAGTTCTAGTCTTGTTTATACCCAGGGCCACAACTCATTTCTGTTAACCAAAGGTCCTTTTCCCAAAAGCATCGGTGCTAAGTTAGCAACTTTGTTGGTTCCAATAAATGCAATTTCCCATAGCCGACTAACTAAAAGTCGCTAACTGGTTAGCAACTATGCTTTTGGGAAACGGAGGCCAGAGCATTTTGTTTTGTTTTAGTCAACAGCAAATCCATTCACAATGAAGATAGCAAGAGGCTAGCAGTTGATAGTGAGGGGCCAATAGTGATGCCCTGGGCTTTTTGCTTGTTGCATTTCTGGAGGTGAGCCGGTATTTCAGTATTTCATGAAAAAAATTGCAGCCAGCAATTAGCCAACAGACCCCAAACCCGGACATCATGGGGAAGAGAGAACTGTTATTTAGTGTATCTATTTATTTATTTAGGCCTATATTGTTTATGTATATTGCTGAATTGTGGTGTCAGGCTATTTGAAACTGGTCATTGTCTTTTTGTTTGTCTTTGTGAGAATGTTGTTTTCTTTAGGTATGTTCCCCTAATGAGAATTTTGTAAAAATTAAAACTGGGGCCGTCTTACCTAGAATTTACCATTTTAGTACATTTTTTACCACGCTGCTTTTGAACAGTATAGTCATTTTTGGGCCTAGCAAAGATTTTTTGTAACATTTTAATTTTTTCTTTAATAATAATAATACACACTTTCCAACACTCATTATACTTTTAGATGAATTGATGGGTGTAAGTTGGGGGGAAATGTGAAAAGCTCTTTCAGACTCACACATTTTTTTTTTAAACAGACTGTCTATGGAGTACTTGGCTTTGCAAACTATGCAAAATAAAGAAAATTAAAAACTAAAACTAAAGGGATCCAAAATTCCAAAATCTTCTGAATGCAATGTACAAGGGGGGCAAGGAGGGAAATGCCAATCCCTTTCCCTAAATCAAACTAGTCACATGCATGAACACACAGTCCAAACCACCAACTGTACCAGACTTCCAAACAAATCCATGACATGTGCTGAGGCAAAAGTGCAACTTGCTGGGCTTTCAGAAGATCGTACTCAAATCTGACCTTAAAAGCATGAGTGGACAAGTCAATCAGCGATGATTATGCATAAGAAATCTCTCTAGAGAGAAAGAATCAGCTCTCAGCTGCGCCTCACATGGTCTGCACTCAATGAGGCGCAGAGGCATTAGGCATCTCTCAGATGCTGCTGCAGCCATAGTTTACATGCTTTTTGGAAGATAAAGCATACATACTTATGCACATTTAGAGGCCATTAGAAACATCTGTTTGTGCCACATGCAGCATCCAATTTGGAAAAGGAACATGATGTGTCACATGTATGACCAAGATAAGTAAATTTCTGTTTTTGAGTACTAGACAATTTTGTGTTCAAAGAAAGAAATCAGTTTCTTTTAAAGCAACTCTACTCCCTCACACACAGCCTGTTAGTATCTCAGCGATCTTAGTGATCTGGCCCCCAGCCATGCACATCTCCTCCAAGGCTCACCATCCTGTCTGTATATTGTGCTGACACTTTCTCGGCACCCCTAGGGGGCAACACAGCAGCTCATGGCAAACTACGGTAGCGATGAGTCATCTGAAGTTGTTCACACAGTCCTGGGTTCGCTCATGTGACCCATAACAACAGTATCTCACTTCAGCACTCAGCACCGACTAGTATCCTAGAGGACGGTCTGTTTGCAGAGCCCTTTCACAGGTCGAGTATATTAAGGTCTGACACACCAGTGACGCACATAGGATTTCACACCACTATCCTTTTTTTTTGAGTTAACATGTATAAAAGAGGACTGGCGTGCTTTCAGTGTACCTTTAAACTGTAGGGAGATGGGTCTGGATTGAATAATGTTTGATATTTAGGAAACGACATTTTAATACAAGGGAGAGAGAGAGAGAGAGAGAGAGAGAGAGAGAGAGAGAGAGAGAGAGAGAGAATTTGGGCTTTGTTTCACACTCTTTGTAGATGAACATTTCAGAAAAAGCTATACTCACACTCTGAGAACTGTGTCTACTTCCAACACCATAGCTGAGGAAATCACCAGGTTGAGATGAATGAAGTGTCTCACCTCACCTCACCTATAAGTGGAAAATGTTCATCCAAGGCTGAACAAGTTAGTACCAACAATCTCACACTCACTGTCCTGCAACTCAACCCAGTGAGTGAGAGTTGCGACTGAACCCCCACCACCTCCTCCTCCTCCACTTCCCAACCTCCTCTCACCATTTATGTGCCAGACATTCACAGCCCTTTTACAGCATAAAACATTCATATTATATTAAATTAAGCTTGCTACTGATAAAAGACACATTTATGTTCACGCCTTTTGACATAAATTATCACTGAAGCCATGATGCATGCCCTGATGCGCAAAAACCCTAAAAAGTGAATGTGTGCTTTTATTTTTGCCATTCAAACAAAACAATCAAGAGGATTAAAAAGCAAGTTTATGCCTTTGTCTGCCATCCAAATCTAATAATCAAGAAGAAGGACTAAAAAGTGAGGGCAAGGCTTTGTCTGCACTCAAAATCCAATTGTTTGACCCAATGAAGACTTCCAGTCTGTCGTGTGGGGAAAGCAATCTCTTGGAAGTCGTGGCCCTGCTTGACAGCAGTGACCAGCTGTGGCGTTGCGTGCTGTGCTGTGTTGTGTTGGAGTGTGTGTCTGTATGGAGTGTGTAGATTAGTGCGGACAGAGGGGGAGCTGACGTAAGATGGAGTGGGCGGAAGCAGCGAGTGCATCATGTGAGCCAACAGCACCCCTTCTGAATGTGAAAATTAAACCTCTGGCGCCTGATTGCCTCGGCATCGGTCCGATGTGAGATTTTATCACCTGTGACTCACATGCTGATAATCATATGTGCTTTTGAATGGTTCATAAGAATTAGGCTCAGATATAAATATCATTTTGCCTGAATCTGAATATCATTTCGGAAGCTAGTACAATTTTCACCTTTTATATTTAACAAAGCTGAGAAACCTTGCAGATTTGAATCCCTTTCATTCATGCACAAACGCACATTGAGGGAAGGGGGAGGTGGTTGTAGCTCTAGGGCAGGAATACTAAATTTTACACTACTTTAAAACTACTTACTGTTTTTTCCCCTGTTCTCTGAGGAGATTCTTGGATTCAGGTGTTATTGCAGTAATGGTATGTAGTGTATTTTCATCTCCAAGCTATGCATTTTGGCTCTGTACACCTTCCACGCATCTGTCTGAACAGAACAAAAAGACTGACAAAAACAGTCATCTAGGGCTTTGTTACAAGATGGGAGTTGGGTTCAAGGCACTATTCCCCTCAATTTAGGGTTAGGATGAGGGTTGAGGAGGGGGGTTAGGATTAGGAATAGGGTAAAGGTAGTGCCTTTAGGCTGTGCTGCCTGGAAGGTGCCGTTGGGGGCAAATAACACCATTGAGCACACACACAGACACACACACACACAACCCACCCATTCATTCGTTCATTCATTCATAATTTCCTAGCCCCCACCCCCCAAGACATGCACCATGCACCCACCGACCCACCCACCCACTCCGCCACCACACACACCCACCCACTCCGCCACCACACCCATGCTCGTGAAAGTGGGCCTGATTAGGCTTGTGTGGAAGTGAGGTGGCAGCACCAGCGTTCGGTTCGGTCCCGTGCGCGCACATGTCGATTTCTAACGAGGCACCTGCCCGAGAGGCCCCACAGCTGGGAGCATCTGCTGCCAGCGTCCAGCTTTGGGCTCCGGCGCACTCCAGAGGGGAAGGGCAGATGGCGGACAAGAGGATTACGCCCATAATCCTTTGTCATCTGGCGTGAGGCATAGCGGCATGCCGGCCGCCCTGTGGGGAAATAGTAGGTGGAACATGGCAACCCCATTGCTCAGGGACACTGGGGCAGCCAGAGTATCAAACAAATAAATAAATAAATAAATAAAATAAATAAACCAATTTAAAAAAAATCATCAGTACACACATATAGAGTAGTTATAAACGAAAACACACATCTAGCAATTTGAACAATGGAGCTCTAAATCATGTCTATATGAGTCTCCGCCATTTACTATTCATTCCTTAACTCCACCCTTCTTATGCCGAATGGAGATTGTGCTTTTGTGTGTGTAGAAGTGTGAGGTCTGGAAGGGGGGGGGTACCTGGCAAATGAACCCATGACTGTGTTGTGTTTCTGTCATGATGTCCTCTGCGCTGTTCTCTTGGGATTATAATCCATGTGAGTGGGATTTGATAAAAACAGATGGACTGTGAGTGACTCTCTCGGTCTATGTGTGCTAATGGTCTCTCAGGGTTTATAATATCAATGCAGCATTCCCTCACAAATGTAAGACTTTAAAGCCTCTAAAAGACCCGACCCCTCTTCTCTGCGCATTATTGCTGATGTAACATTGCAGCATATTACTGACTATGACAAAAAATCACATGGGAATTTTCTTTTGTTTAACCAAGTCCAGCCAGGGGGGTAATAAAAAAGAAATAATAAAAAAAAATCAAATGACTATTTTTTAGTATAAATTTGGGCATCCTGAATTGTAATCTCTTACCTGCCCTTCAGCAGGGCTCCAAAAGCTGAAAGATAGAACTGTTGTTGTTGTGCAAACAAAAATGTTTGTAGAAATAGGTTTTATTTCATACATATTTAAATACACCTCTAAATTAGATGATGGTATAAAGCTATCTACTTTAGCAGAAGCTGAGATTACACAGAGAGGAATGAGCGTTAGGTTATGTGGTCATAACGTTGAGAGCAGTCCCAGAAGTAAAGAGACTATCAGGTGCTATTTGATGGCTTGATTCCACACGCGTGATGGGAAATCACGTTATAGGATTATATAAGAGCCCTCTGATGACCGTGCAAATACAAATGAACTAAATATGATGACTAAGATTACAGTAATCTACTGTCCTAAACCGTGATGCTTTTACAGGACTCATTGTATCCATCCTAACTTTGGAAAAATAAATATTTTGAAAAAAAAAGACAAATAACAGTTTAATATATCTCCTTTTATTGATGTTAACAAATAAGATAATTTGTAAACCATGAAACTTGCCACTGCCGCCATTCCCACTCCCACTTAAGAAATGTCACATCATTGCAAGTGCCATCAAAAATCTCACACTGTACATTTTAACAAATGATATTTTGAAAGCAACTGTGCATCCTCTTAATTATGAACTTGACTTGTGATCAGTCATCTTAAATAAATAGCAAAATAAAATGTTTTTTTTTCATTACGAGAGCTGAGCCGATTTTGTTTGTAAAGAAGGCAATAACTATGATTTCAATCCCCATCACCTTTGGTTCATAGTGATCACATACTGTATAATAGGCCACCTTTCAACACTTATAAAACAAGAGCAAAAAGACAGAACCAGGCCATTTCAACTTCCCTATTTACACCTGTGGCAATGCTGTGCAACTGGACAAAAAACCCCAACCCTACGTTTCAGATGTCACTCATACTCTCATTGCTTTAATGGTCTAAATTGTGTACGAGCAAAAGAGAATCTCTGGCATTAAGGTGTACTGTTTGCGTGTCTGTTGCTTGGACAGTAAGATCTAAGTGCTCAGAGGCCACCTGAGGAGAGCCTCCGTGGATCTTCGGGGGAATTCAGGGTCGACCTCACTTCCTGCGGTTGCCGCCTCCAGAGAGAATCATCACCAGCCTCATGAAGATGTTGAGGGTGTCCATATAGATGCCCATGCACCTAAACAGACCAGTGGCAGAGGAGGGGAAACACAGGCCAGAGAGGGATCAGGAAACACATTTGGTACCATCATCTATAGACATTCCATAGAGTACCGTAATTTCCCGACTATTAGCCGCGGCTTATACATTGATTTTGCTAATTTTCTTCCGCTATGAGGTTAAAATAGGGGGGGCAGTTAATATGGTGTTAAAGGAGAGTACCGGAGTGAATTCAAACATAGCCCTGTTGAAAGAGCTTGCTAAATGCGCTAGTTAGCGAGTGGAACAAAATAATTTGGTACAGCACAGACCGAACGTGAACGCAGAAGCGAACAGGCACTTTACACTGAATCAATGGGACCTGACTGTTGGAAACCGAAAGTAAGATCTGAGGTTACATTGTGTTAGGTGTTTCGCGTTTGTGTTAGGTCTATGCTGTTCGAAATTCTTTCATTTCATGCGAAATATATTGCTGTTAGAAGGCTCATGCAGCAGGGCTATGCTTAAACTTACTCCGGTATATTGCTTTAATATGGTTTTGTTTTTTTAACTTGCATAAAACACTGTCCTGCGGCTTATACACAATGTAGCTTATATGTGGGAAATTACAGTATATAGCACATCATAAGACAAGGAAGCACGCTCAACACTCCTCGCTAATTAAACTGGGTGCTTAAATTTATTGATAAAAAATCCAATACTATGAAAAGACGTGAATGAAGAAAGCACTTAACAGTTTTCAATCGCCATATCTCATACTGAAGAAGGGCGCGAGCCCGAAACGTGTGTGAGGAGATTGAAAAAGTGAAACAAAACTGTTGAGTGCTTGCTTCATTTTCGTCTTTTCATATATAGCACATCATGAAATAGTAATGGGGCAAGAAGTAATCAATACATGGTGAAAGGAAAAGGCGAATCTGATACTCACGCA
Source organism: Sardinella longiceps (assembly GCA_027497455.2). Lineage (NCBI taxonomy): Eukaryota > Metazoa > Chordata > Actinopteri > Clupeiformes > Clupeidae > Sardinella > Sardinella longiceps. Next base: position 4,136,002 of record JAODXP020000032.1, read on the forward strand.
TTGATGGGGTCGTATTTCTGTACACCGTACAGCGGGTGGGTCTCGGCGCGTTTGATGACCTTCTGTGTGTCGTAGAGCAGGAACATGCTGAAGAGCACCAGGCCTCCGTACACGGCCACTGAGTACAGGCCGGCTCCGAACGCAGAGGTGGGGGGCAGGAACATGGAGCCGATGGAGGAGGCGAACACCACCCCGAAGCCCACCGCCAGGGGGCCGCCCATGTTAAGGAACTTCTCGCTGGGGGCGCACATGGCTACTGTGGAGAGGCCGCCCACGATGCCCGCCGTGTACCAGGCAGCGCGCATCATCAGAGGACCGCCAAGCAGAGTCATCGGAGCCACCACAGCCCCCATCACACCTGCCATTAGCACAAACACGCTCCCATAAGTCAGTTCACTTTACTTTGCAACATAGACCCATCACACCTGCCATTAACACACAAACACACACCCTCAACAGTCAGCTCACTTTACAACATAGACCCATCACATCTGCTATTAACACGAAAAAGACAACCTTTCAGATCAGTGGCTTGATTATCTTGCCACTTCTCAGCATTCCAACTACATTTTTTCTCCCCATCTGTCAGACATCAGGATAAAATGCTAAGAATCCCAATTTCTTTTGCAGTACTCCAACTAACGTGTCTTAGATGTCACCTAACATTTCCCAGACCGGGACGTGTTTACATGCACAAACACATATCCCGGTCTTATTCGGGGTACTTAAGTGCATGTAGTCATTAACATCTTATGTGCAGGTCACTTCTGTTGAAACTGGCTATACCAGAAACACAGAACAATCTAAATATGAAATAGATCAGTCTTCTAAATGTATACATAATACACACTGTAAACCTTGACTTATTGACACAGAATGCCCTTCAACAGATACAATTCCATGTACATTCATGTGAGCACAATCTAGACATATGACTACTGTAAGTAAGAAAAGTTTACTGTTCAGTCTTTCTGTTACACCATGTTTTGTTTGGCATTGTCCTTTCCTTTACTGCCCTCTAGAGGCTGAGTACAGTACTGATGGCCCACAGTTGATGAAGCAGCTTTGTCTCACTAGTTCATCAGGCATCAAGCAGAACGCTGAGCACTAGCATACTGTACCTGCATGCAGCAGCCAGGCCAGGTGTTTGGGCATAGGACTGTGTTCATAGGAGATGCTCCTCACCAGCATGCCAGCTCCAATCATGGCCGCAAACGTTGCACCAATAGCCTGAAGACAGAGAACACCATTAAAGCAATATACCGGAGTAAGATTAAGCATAGTCCTGCTGCACGAGCCCTCTAACAGCAATATATTTCGCATGGAATGAAAGATTTTCGAACAGCACAGACCTAACGCGAACGCGAAACACTTTACATTGAGTCAATGTAACCTCAGATCTTACTTTCGGTTTCCAACAGTCAGGTCCCATTGATTCAGTGTAAAGTGCCTGTTCGCTTCTGCGTCTGCGTTCGCGTTCGGTCTGTGCTGTACCAAATTATTCTGTTCCACTCGCCAACTAGCGCATTTAGCAAGCTCTTTCAACAGGGCTATGCTTGAATTCACTCCGGTACTCTCCTTTAAGGCTACAACTGGATGTGTATCATTTGTTTTGGCTTTGGCCGGTCTGGCTCAGAGGGCCAGTTCCCAAACGCATAAATGCTAACTAAGTTAGCAACTTTGTTGCTTGCAAATGCAATTACCCATTACCAGCTAACTAAGTTGCTAACTGGTTAGCAACTATGCTTTTGGGAAACGGATGCCAGGGCATCAATGTAGTCAAATGTGTCAGGCAATTTAGACATCCAAAAAGATGATGGTCACTGCATACACTCACAGAAACATGTTAAAGGCTTCCTATTCAGGATCTGCCATCCGAATAATAGTTCTGATAGGACACGATGGAACGATAAGTTCTAATAGTAACATTCCAAGATGGTGGCAAGAGGAAGTTGTTTGATGGTAGGAAATGTACAATCTTCCTCTACAATCGAAGTTCGCTTCCCTTGTTGTACCTATTTAATTACACTATTATCAGCCTTGGAATACACTAAATCAAACCGAATACCATAGATTTATCAATTAATTACACTGCAAAAATCTAAAGGCCACCACACACCGGTTCTGACACAGTGCTGAACACTCTGCTTCCAACATTCTATTCCATTGTTTTCAATGTAACCCCGCACACCAGCGCCGAACCCTTCCGCCGCCGATTGTGAATTACGATTGAAGTCTATTTTGTCGGAGCCGTCCATTGATATCCATTATTATTTCTCATGCTACGGGGCTAGTTTCGTTGCGAAATTGTCGGATTCGAAAGTGCTCCGCAATGCTGTCGGAACCGGCGTGCGGCCGGCTTAAAACTACCTTCACCCCCCACTTACTACACATTGTGTGTGCTTTATTATCATTTTGCAAGGGTTAGCTGCAACATACAGTGGACCAGAACGTGAGGAACTCCAGATCAGTAGAAGGGGTTGGCCTGAATCAACAGATTCAAAGTAAACGTAAAACCTATACCCATTCTGATGCTAGCAATGGAAACATTTTCTGAGAAAGAGAAGACAGGATTTTCAGGAAGTGAGTGAGTCCAAGTTGAAAGCAGGCTAAGTACTGACTAGAGATGGCCAGAGGCCAGCTGGAAGCACAGTGCCATAGAACAAGTAAGGGATAACGGCCACCAAGGTGTCCCGATATAAGAAAATAATGGACGAGGCGCAGGCGAAGAACAGCCCGACGTCGCAGCCGAAAGGCTCTTTGCCTACGCCAAGTCCATTATTTTCTTATATCGGGACACCTCGAATGCCGTTATCCCGCTTATCACCCGGTTGCAACTAAAACGCATAGACGGTAAACAAGTTTTTAAAACATAAAAGAAACATGTGGCTCCGTTTAGAAAGAAGTTATCCTGTTCAGTTGGGGTACTATTTTCTTATGAAAGAAGATCTGCAAGGCTGCATTCTAAAGAGCATTGATAAAGAACGCTGGTGAAGCTTTTTTTAACCCAACAATGCCTCAGGTGTCCTGTTATCAAGAATCAACAGACACCCTGACAGCCAATCAGAAAACAGTATTCCAGAACTTTCCAGAACAGAATCAGAACTTTACCAGCCAGGAGCCCCTCATCATGAGTCCCATCAGTGCCGGGGTCCTGCTAACGGCCACAGCAGACAGAGCCGTCATTCCCACGCTGCCGGCAAAGTACATGTAGGTGGAGTGGATGCGGTCCTTCACATATTGGGGCCAGATGCTAATAAAACACAAGGAGAGGTGCTTGACGTCAACAAGCTGTATGTGACATGACAACATGGCATTCACCGATACAGCTGTCAACAATACTCCCTGCATGCATATTACTCTCTCATCCAATATATTTAATTCTCAGCACACTGTACGTACAGTTGAAACCATATCGTAACACACACCTCAGAGAGAAAAACAAACTTTTTTTCTTTACTCTTTAACACTTAATGAGACTAGGCTTTGTGTGTTTCAGTTCAGTCACCATTATAACATTTTTTACGACGTAGAGGCAATAAAGAAAAAAAAGGTTTGTTTTTCTCGCTGAGGTGTGTGTAAACATACATGTATGGTTTCAACTGTAGACTATTAAAATAAATTATGCAAGTCACGGGTCATATAGTCGGCTCCTTAAGGAGCACAGGACTTACACAGCCTTCTCGATGGCGCCTATTTCATTGGACATCCCCAGTCCGTAGTAGCACAGGGCACCCAAGCCTACTGCTGCTCCTCCAGCCAACACCATCCTTCCCATATTATCAACTTGAACACAGAGAGAAATACAATTATAAATGACTGTGTCTGAAAGGAAGATACTCAATTTAAAAGTTGATCTGACTGATATAATAACTAAATATATAACACTAATAATCACACTGATATACATGTAATCACAAAGATTATGATAAAAATCTGCTTTGAAGCTACCTGAAGGTTACTTATGAGTAGATAGCATGAAGTGAATCTGATCATATTCTTTTTACAATTGATAAATTCACATGACTTTTGCTGTGAATTTAAAGTACTACTTTTACTGAATTACTTTTGATGGCCGTGTCTGTGGCTGGTTCAAATGCTGCTTCATGGAGTTGCTCCTTTGAGGTCTTTGCACGACGGAATCCAAACCTGGCTCTGCTTGAATAGCTCTGGTAAGGAAATAAAATAATTATTTCATCTCCAAAATCAAAGTGACACCTAGAATTGAATTGCCTAATGTCAAGCCATCTAACATCATCCAGAACTATTCTAAGGTACTGACATCACATCAATAGACTCCAAAATGTAGAAATCACTTAGTTGCAAACAAACAAGCTGCCATCAATAACATTTCACACCCTCTGCCCACACTTCTTAAAATAAGCTTTACACTTCTTTAAAACTTCACAAGTTACCATCAAATGTAACCTAAACTTAGTGGAGAAATACGGTGTGAATCAGCTGATTGCCCTGTTGTTCCAGGTACCTAAAATAATGTCTTTAAGAGAAAGACCCATAACATTTGATGCAACATATAATACAAGTAATAAACTGATAACTAATGCTGACTGAATGAGGCATAATGAAGTGAAACTGAAAGTACAGTAAGATGTTATGCTCCATTCACTCAGTGTTAGTTGCCGAATAAGAATAAGTTTTCTTATTCTTTTTCCTACCTACAGCACTTGGTGAGTTTGAACAATAGGGCTGTGAATTGACTTACACTGGACCTCTCTCCTTTAGAAAGGATTGAGACATTTACACAAAATCAAACAATAATTTTTAGGGCCTAAGTAAATTCTGAAATGTACATAATATGAGAACTACATGCATTAAAGATAAGTCAGGGCAAGTTAGAAATCAGCGGTTTACCTGACTCTGGTTCACAAGTGGTTGATATGTTTTGGTTAGAGATGTTCTCAGAGCCGGGGACCCCTGCGTCAATGCGGAGCGCAGCCCCATCACAGGAGCCGCCCGCAGGCATACTACCCTCGCCGCCAACATAGTTAGACTTCTGTGCTGAGCTTTAACTCCTATGTAAAGCAAAATAAATAGAACCAGGGAGTATATTATTTAAAACATTTTCCCAGAACGTCCTAGACCATAAATGTCCCTTCCCTTGCCAACATGTACTGTGTAACGTTAATCACGCACGGAGTGACGCAAGAACCATGCAACAAAAAACATGTTACAAGACCTAGCTCTGGAGTGGCTATTGGCTAACGTTAAAGTAAAAACTTGCTGTTGTAATATATATTTCATCCCAACTACGATAATACAATTACTTATAACAGCTTAGTTAATGTGATGTGTTGTGTAAACACTACAAAACAACCAAAAAGACACGTTATCACTGTTGAAAATCAGATTAATCATATGCTAACGTCAATTTGCTTGCTTTTGACTGGGCTGCGTTATTCAACAAATCCTAAACCTTACATAAGATCAGATAACATTTTGGTTCGGGGAGTAGTTTTAAATGAACGTTATTTCTGAAATACTCTTTCCTCTAGGCCAAAAAATATTTTGAAAAGAGAAACACAGAAACGCAATGTAAGACTGCAAACGAGCTATGACGTTAGCTCACTAGCCTAGCTATTTTGTAACCATGATTTGTAACTATCATAAATGGCGTTACATTGTCATCAAAATGCTTTTCAGTTGAATTTCATGTCTGAGCATGATCAGGATAAAGAACATGCATGGTTACAGTTTCATTGTACTACAAACCGTAAATGTCACTTACTAAGAACTTGTTTTGGTCAGACGCTTCGCACTTTACTGCTTCCAGAGGTTTCTGAAATGACGCAAGGTCATAGAACTCGGAAGAAAAACTCAGAACCGGAAACGCGTCATAAGCAAACAATTTTGTTGCACGTCTAGTTGTTTATTTGTTTATTTTAGCAACCACTAATGCAATGCAATGTAATGTACAACTAATGTAAGACTATCCAACTTAATGTTAGCCTAATGTTATTTATTTTGCCACAATTTGGCAGGAGTCTGTTTTTACCATAGGTTTTTACAGCCAATGCTTCAAACACCTAGGCATACAGTAACATTATCTCACCATTATCAGGCAATTAAAAACCAAACCAGAGAAATTTTAATTGAGGTTGCCTATGCGTTGTCTCCCAGCATGTATCAATAGTGACCCTACTGTGTTTTGCTGCGTAAATAGGCCTAACGGGTGAAATTGAAAATGTGGTTATGGGCCACCTAAACAGGTGCTGTGGTTCTTGGTAGAATTCTGGTAGAATTGCGCCATCTACCAACTAACCTGGAGAAAACAAAAATGGTCTTTACAATATTGACACTAGGGGGCGTAAGGGTCTTAGTAGGCCCAGAGATATATGGCTCTGAGTAGGCTAGGGGTGGGCAATTATTTTGGCTGAAGGGCCAGGGCCACATAGGGTTTTAGATACTAACTGATTCGCTGGCTGTTAACAGTCAACCTGTTGATGGAAGTTGATGCCGTTAAATTGACAAACCCCAAAGGAATTTAAGGAATACTATAAATTTGACAAATCAGGCCAATAATCTGATTTTGAATAGCCCAAAGTTTTCCCACCTCTGGTGTAGGCCTACCACTTAGCTGGCTATAGCCAACAGTACTCTAGGAAACATCCTGACCCTGACTATAGTTGTAGCCATTACTGTAAAAGCATGCCATTTAAATGTGGACCCACTGTGGCTACTATAGGATGGATGAGGTGACAACAGATCTTTCATGTTGCCTTCATTGAAGAATCATTGCAGAATGTTGATGACTTGACTTGGTGAATACTATGCCTGTGTTTCCTATTTTGAAAATGCAAAAGATGTGTGTTGGCTATAACAGTAGTTTAACAAAGCCGCATGGTTCTGAGAAATGACATGCCATAACCTACAGTACATGTAATGTAACCTATTTAGCTTGCCCATTTGGTTAACTTCTTTTCATGACTGTTTGCTAGGCCTTTGTCAGAAATCAGGCCTTGGCTACTGAGATAGGCTAGGCTAGGCTAATCAGATGTGCAGCCAAAGAGATGTAACCATATTTTTCTCAGTCACAACAATATTAAATTACTGCAACAAATCAATGAAGCACTAATCTATGTTAATTGAAGATACATTGAGTATGACCCAGCCCCTCTACACATGTTGCTGCTCAGCCATAAAACCAATATTGTGTTCTCAGTCCTTGCGGTATTAACAGTAATGACCATAGGCCAACAAAATAAGTCAAATTACTGTACATAGGATAATGATCTTGGTTGCATAAAGATACTGATGAAATCACAAAATAAAACCCTCATATACACATATTTTACTATTATAATCGTCAGATAGGCAAGCACCTTGTGTCGTCTAAATCTCAACCTTATATCCAATCCACACCCTCTTCAGTCCCATGCCTTACTTACATCCAATTAAATTGACTTGACTTCAAAAAACCCTTGATTTTATATTTTGATAACCACACACACACACACACACACACACACACACACACACACACACACACACACACACACAATGTCCCATTTAAAGATATGTGAACTATTTGGAAATATCTGGTTTTCTCACTGAAGGTCTGCTTTTACCCTCTGATTTAATTTCTCTATGCCACATACAGTTAACATTATCTGCCGGTTTACTCTTCACTGTATGTCTATGTATCCAATTTCCAGATCTTTTCCCAACAGACAGCACTCAGAAAAAGTATCTGAAAATTTGATGTCATCACACTACTCCATGGGGGACAAAAACTAACTTCACTATGTGGTTCACTATGTGGTTTGTTAAATCCATTTTTTGGGTAATAATTTTCCTATGATAACCTCGAGCAACAGGGCAATGGGTTGATTCACACTGGATTTCTACTGTTGGAACTGTGATGTAGGCCTACTGTTTTTGTACTGTGTTGTCTTCTGATGATTTCAACAGAGCCACACTGGAATGACTGAACTGAAGGAAGAATGGCCTGAAGTAGCCTTCCTCTTACTACTGCAGGTTCATAATTATTGGGACCCTTTCCTGAATGTATTACTGCCAAAAGAGGTTCAACCACTCATTAATCCCAAGGGATCACTTACATCGGCCATAAGCACCACCAAGAGTGTTTTCATTACTGTAAAAACATGAAGAGTTCTGATTCAAAACCTTCTATATCTATTTTCAGAAAAAGGCTATCCAAAAATTAAATAGTTATTTTGATAATAATTTTTGAGTAATCTCTATAACACTTGATTTTAAATATTACTATCAAGTAAAAATAAATCAAGTCAAAACAAACCAACTGGAGGTGGACTGACTATCAAAGTTGATCAAAAAGTAGGCATATAGATGAAGTTTTGTACAAGCATTGGAAATTATGGGGGTTTGCATCTAAACTCTTCATGTGTTTAGATGCAAACCCCCACATGTCCAATGCTTGTACAAACTACATCTCTCTCTCTCTCTCTCTCTCTCTCTCTCTCTCTCTCTAAAATTCATTTTCTGTTATTGGCCCCGCACATTGTGCTTGTGTGCTCTAGTGACACAAAATTAAGGCAGTAAAGGTCATTTCAAAGGGTTCACATCCTTTCAGCTGTAGACTACATGTATGTAGCCATGTATGTACATGTATGTAGCCATGTATGTAGCCATGTATGTAGCCATGTATGTACATGTATGTAGCCTATAGGTCAGGGCTATTATTTTTCACGAAGAACGTAGAACTTAAGCTGGGCCGCATATTTGGACAGCGGCCAGTAACAATGACATTTCAAGTCAGCACAAACTCTAATTTTGAAACAATGTTTTTTTTTTTTTTTTTTTGATCTTCAACTTCACAACATTGAATACTCGCATAGTGCAAAACAAAGTGGAAAAACAACAAAAGCATTTTGGGCTCATCTGACCCTGTCACAAGTGCATCAACTTAAATAATAAAGCACTTTGTTATTATCTTTAGTTGTGCATGAATTGGAATGCTAATCAAAATGATTTTGGGGTGATTTTGAGGCACCAGAGCAACTATTTTCATGAGTATTGGGGTCTGCTTCTGTATTTTGAGGTTCTGAGATATTGTATTGTATTGTATTGTATGTATGTATATAGTTATATATATAATTTTTTTTTTCCTTTTTTGATTGGAACATCATCTGGGCCACTTGGATGTGGCATATGGGCTGCATGTGGCCCCCGGGCCTCCATTTGAATAGGCCTGCTATAGGTTATAATGCTGATATCCTAGGCTACATACCCTGGGCCGTAGCCGACCGTTTCATTGTGTCCACTATTGGTTAAAGCACAAACCCTAAAATGTGGTAGTCTATGATAATGGTTTGCTATAAGACTGAATTAGTATATTTAGCTCAGTAATCTTCGCAGGCTCTCTCAAATGTTATCGGGTCATGCTGAAACTGGTATTACAGTGCCCTGTTACAAATTTAAACGCACATGCTACTGGCCTTTTAATTTTCTTTATCTCCGCCCTTTCCTTCCTCCACTCCTCCAGTTAAAATGTATCAATTCTTTGGCATGTCACGTGACGGCCATGGTGCTTCGCTTTAGGGAGGGAGTAACGCCAGCTGTATCTGGACTCGCAGTCCAATGCTTGCATTCCTCTCTATGATTCCTCTCTTCATCAAAGGCTGTAAGGAAGGGGGAAATCGTAAATAATAACAGCCAGACGGATACGAATGTCGATTCGCACATAATAGGCCTAGGAGAGACACTAAGCTGTGGAATACCATCATCTCCAGGCTACTCTTGCAAAGGACCCAGGATCCGACGCGACGTGACTGATTTTGCTTTTGATTTCGCGTAAACAGATAAGGAAGGAGACGAAAACGATTGATGAACGCATTTTTCTGTTTAAAAGGAACACAAGATGGCTGATGACAGAAACCGATAACGAGGACCAAACGGCGCCTTCTCCTTTAAGACTAACGTTAAAAAGGTTTATGAACCCTACATTTTATAAGTTTAATGTTATAGTCGGACAGGTTAAAGTTGGCCTTTAGTAGTCATGGTGACATTATGCTGAAATACAGAGACCATTGCGCAAAGGATAGATGGATACGTTTGATAGGGGAGTATTAGTTTATTTTATGCTTCTGTGATCTGAACAAGCGATCTTAACAGAAACCAAGAACATTTTTTTCTATTCGAAACGCTGCGCTAGTGTCATGGCAAATCTGAATAGCCAAACAGACTAGGCTTCCTTGAGGTAGCCTATGCATAAGGTTAATGGCAGATTGACTAAATATGTAATGGCACTGCCTACATAGCTATGCATAACTTGTGCGCTAGGAAGAAGGCTACTTATTTCTAGTCATACACATAGTGAGTATGTTATTATTATGTAACAATATACTTTATATCAATGGCTAATTTAGCCTGTGTTTTCTACATGCATAGACTAGGGACTGTGATTAATCTGTTATTATAGTCTTATGTCCTTTGAATATATTTCTGGACTTATACCAGTTAAACATTTACTTTATTGTCTGGTGTTGTTGCCTAAAAGTGTTCGGCAACTGGCTTATGGTATCCTTGGCTACATGTATCACTTATAGCCTTGGTTTTTATACTGGAATAAAGTCCTGCCTCGTTTTCGATTAGTCGCTTGTTTGTCGGATGTGAAAACATTTTATGACATTTCCGTCAGTATGTATTTCTGACGTCTCCGTCACAAGCCTAGGCTACCCAGATTCGTTTTACGCACACATGGCACGGTTGGCAAAGTGATCTCCAAGTCACCATGATTGTTTATAACTGTTGATGCCTTCTTGATGTGCTATGTTGAAGTTTATAAAACACAGAGAAAGGTAGTATGCTTTCGGTTTAAACTATTATTGGTTTGTATAGGCCTAGACCTTGGTTTATTGAAGACTCACGCCTAGTCCTTTTACCCTCGATCATCACAAGAGAGGTTGTAAAGAGATAAAGAAACAGCACATTTGTCACACACAAGGCATTAACGTTGGCATTACTACACCAAAGCCTGTGGAGATTCGTACGTTGTGCCTTGGCATTAAAACGCCGGACCACTATTCAGGTTTTACGTAACGCAGAAGTGGCAGTTGCTTTGCGTCATTTCTGTTGTCTTTCGGCCTTTTAATGTGTTTTGGTCAAAACAGAGAACGTTAAACCTGGACTCAAACTCGTTTCCCCAATCAGCTCTGGTTTTGACTTGCTGATGTGACTTTACTCGTCTGAGCTGGTGTTATAGTATAATCTGGCCTAACTCACCTAACCGACAGGTGAAGCGGTTTCATAAAGGTAGGGTCAGTCACTGCGACAACGGCTAACGTTCCAGCAAATATAATGGATTAATGCAAAGACATGACTGATGACAGTCATCCCTCTGTCCTTCCACAGTTGGTCCCGTTTTTACGAGTGTCCTCTGAGCAAAGAAAGCTAGTGGGAATTACAATGCTTTATTAAAACCACGGAGACTACTCGACTTATTTGAGCTTTCAAGAGGAACAAGGCTAGCTGATGACTATGGCAGAAAACTGGAAGAACTCCTTTGAGGAGGAGCTCATCTGCCCTATATGTTTGCACGTGTTCTCTGAGCCAATCCAACTACCATGCAAACACAACTTTTGTAGAGGATGCATAAATGAAGCTTGGTCCAAAGATACAAGTGTGGTGCGGTGTCCGGAATGCAACCATGCCTACACCCAGAAACCGAGCTTGGAAAAGAACCACAAACTGTCAAATATTGTTGAAAAATTCAATGCTATTAATGTGGAGAAAGGCCCTAGTATTCTCCACTGCATTCTCTGTCGGCGAGGACCTCCATTGCCGGCGCAAAAAGTTTGCCTCCGGTGTAATGCACCTTGCTGCCAATCGCATGTTCAAACACATCTGCAGCAGCCGTCATCCAACCCCGGACACCTGCTGGTCGAGGTGGAGGATGTGAAGGCGTGGACTTGTCCCCAACACGACGAATACAGGCTGTATCACTGCGAAACTGAGCAGGTGGCAGTCTGCCAGTACTGCTGTTTCTCTAGGTGTGCTGCCAATCATGGCCATGCCATGTGTGACGTTGACGTGAGACGGCATGACATTAGGGTAAGTTGCCGTCACAATATACAGACATACACTTTAATGTATGTACGCTATTTGTTCAATATCTGCATGGCATTCATATTTATGATTATGAAAATGACTGCACATTGAATTGAGCTGAATACGTTAAAGGCGGAATCTAGGTTAACACAAGCTTCATGGCACGCATGGCAAATGCACATTAATGCCTTTAAGGAAAGACTGTCATTTTTCAATGTCAGCCAGCGTCATGGCCCCAAACCAGACTGGAGGATCTAATGCATGTGAAGTTGGAGAATGCGCAGATGATCTTAATCCTCCATGTGATGTCAGTATTCTAGATGCAAAGGGGTAACAGGTATTCCTTGTCCTTGGGCCTGGCAGGGGTGCCACCACCAGAGGGTGGGATGGGGGGTTAGGACGAGAAGAGCCTGGTTCTAACAGGGGGCCCCAAAGAACATTCTCTCTCTCTCTCTCTCTCTCTCTCTCTCTCTCTCTCTCTCTCTCTCTCTCTCTCTCTCTCTCTCACACACACACACACACACTCTTTCTTTCTTTCTTTCTTTCTCTCTGTGTGTTTGATATATTGTCCATTGTCAACAATGCCAGAACTCCCCACCCCTGCCGTGGACTTGCTCTGAAGTGATAAACAATTGGAGCGGCCCGTGAACATAGCGGTCCTCCACATAGCCTTATCTGGGCTGCACAGGTGCATCCTAGCATGGCAGTTTGGCGAAGAAAAGGGGGGATGGGGATCATTCTTGTGCTGGGAAATAAAGTGAGGTGCCTCACTGCCTCCTTCTCTCTCTCTGTGGCACAGATGGAGGGGAGAGGAACTGCATTGCCCCATGGGATCATAGCCATTTTTCTTATTTCCCTTGGCTTGGGTGAAGTCTGCGTTTAGTCAACGTGTTCCGAGATACAGTATACTCTCTCTGCCACTGTGATCCTATTTTTGCCTCATTTCACCGTAGCCCTCAATCCTCCTTCCTTTTCTCCAGCTCAGTCTTTCAAACCTTACTAAATCGGATGATTCCGTATTCACAAGGCTATGAAGAGGAGGGGAGTGTGTGTGTGTGTCTGTGTGTGTGTGTGTGTGTGTGTGTGTGAGCGCACTCTGAATTTCCAATCACTTGCACACTAGCGCTCTGTTCACACGTGTCCTCACACAGTTCCTCAAACCCCTTCTCTACTTCAGCCCTTTAAATATCGCCAAGCAAACTTTGTATGGCATCAGGCTTGTACAACATTGTGAACATAGAGGCGATTAAAAAAGAACTATTATGGAAGGCCACTATAAAATGGTGAGCATGCAGGGCTTCCATTATTGCTGTAGCAGCAGTAGGCCTGGCTGTGTGGCTGTGTTATAGTAAAGCTGTAATGAGCGCTGGAGAGGTGGGTGATGGATGGCATAGTGGGCTAAGTGCATGTGCTCCTGGCCATGCTGGGGGGAGTCTGAGGGCAGGCCCCCCGCTCGCACACACACACACACACACACACACACATACACACTCACTCTCATACACACTCTCACTCACTCACACATACACACACTCTCTCACTCACACACACACACACACACACACACACACACTCACTCACTCACTCACTCACGCACACACACACACACACTCTCACATACAGACACTCACTCTCTCACACACACACAAGCCCCACACACACACAAGCTCAGGCCTAGCTGGAGAGCGATGGAGAAAGATGGCTGTGTTTGTGTCCATCCGGGCACCCCCATCACCCCCCTCCCCAGTGCCCGAGCCCGGAACCCCAGGCCCGGAGCAAGGAGCATAGGCCAGGCAGAGCGGCGAGCCCCCACCCCTGCCAGGAGGTATTAGGTTCCTGCCTGCAGGCCTCTGCCAGCAGCCGGAGTGCATCAGTCACTACAATTAGGTCATAGCCTTAGATCCTGGTGCTTCAAAGACCTCCCCTCCCTCCCTCTCTTTCTCTCTCTCTCTCTCTTTATGCCTCTGTCCTTCTCTTCTCTTCATCTCCTCCACTCTCTCCCTCTCTGTATTTCTCAATGTCTGCCAATTTCTGCCTCCTCATTTTTCTATGTCCTTCATGCTCCTTTTCTTTCTCTTTTCTGCACACTCACTATTCAGATGATTCCACATTCATTTAAAAGGAGGGGAGGTTATGTGTGTGTGTGTGTGTGTGTGTGTGTGTGTGTGAGAGAGAGAGAGAGAGAGAGGGAGCACATGGATGTGCATGTGTGTGTGAGAGTGAGTATGTATGTGTGTGCACATGGGTGTGTGTGTGTGTGTGTGAGAGAGAGAGAGAGAGAGTCAGTGTGTGTGTGTGAGTGAGAGAGAGAAAGAGAGAGTCAGTATGTGTGTGAGTATGGGAGTGTGTGTGTGTGTGTGTGTGTGAGTGAGAGAGAAAGAGAGAGTCAGTATGTGTGTGAGTATGGGAGTGTGTGTGTGTGTGTGTGAGTATGGGAGTGTGTGTGTGTGTGAGTATGGGAGTGTGTGTGTGAGTATGGGAGTGTGTGTGTGTGTGTGTGTGTGTGTGTGTACACTGACATCATTGTATTTCCTCACGTCTGACTAATTGCTCAGTCAGTAGAGTCCCATGTTCCTGCTGTTCCGGGAAAGAGAATTTATCTTTGGCATTACTAAGCATCATGGCCACCTAGTTTAAGTGAATACATGAGAGAGACCTTTAAAGGTTCAGTACACATTTAGCCCACAACACTCATGTTGAAAAAAGAAATTCAAAATTTGTATTGATTTTTATCATGTGATATGGATTGATCAATGTAATACGTTGCAAAGGACTATGACAGCTGAATCAATATTTTTCTCTTCTCTCCATGCCTAGAACTTACAGTATGTGGGTTAGGGTTCCAATTATGAGGGCCACCCATGTTTTTACTGTGCAGATGAAAATGCTATCATTATGGGGAGATATCAGATCTGGATACGATAGTCAGTGGAGAGAGCATTAAGACAGTGTAGAGACAAACACACAGAGACAGAGAGGCACATAATCAATAATTCACTTGTAATATCTTATAGCTAATAGCTAATGCTACGGTAAGTGAAAAGAGTGGACAGGACCCGCATGATTAATAGTGAAGTATAGGAGATAGGGAGCATTTTTATATGCTAGCCTGTGCTCGTGAGTGGGAATCACACGGGCTGTTGTTTCATGGAATAAACATATGATGTAGGCTTTGTACTAGGATCAGTTTTCAGGGGGTGACAGGAATTGGATGGGCTGTTTCCTCTGTTATGCCTCTGTGTTCTCCCTGGTTAGAGACAAGCTGCACCTCTGTCATTTGTTTAGGCTTTGTCAAGGCTTTGTGACCCAACTGCTAATGAGTTCCAAAAAATAGTCAGGCCAGACATTTACTGAGAAACACACATGACTATTTTAGCAGTGTAGTGTAGTGTAGTGTGCCCTGCTACGAAACAAAATGCAACATTTCCCCACCACTCTAGTTTAGTGTTTTGGGGATGGTGAATTTCTGTTTCTGTTGAGAAATGTTGAATGCAACAGTATCCTATTTTCCCTTTGTCTTCACTTCACATTCTCTTTCTGTAGTTTTTGCATAATTAATCGTTTAATGCAGTTAAACAGACATCAGTCAGCAGACACATATGCTTTAGAATATATAATATAGTATTAGTAATACCACAATATTAATAATTGATGTCATTTGTGTGACTGGGCCGGCTCTGTCTGTGTATAAAATTGGAGAAATGGCACGGACAGATGATATGGGATGAAGTTGAGTCTCAGTTACGCTGGCTAACGACGGAACGACACACAGTTGGCTTACTTCCTGTGCACTGTGGCGGGCAGAGATTGAACAGGAAGTGAGGATTCGCTTATGCAACCTAATGCTCTTGAGCGTCCGCTTGACCATTGCCTTTTGGAGCAGGCTTGTGTGTGTGTGTGTGTGTGTGTGTGTGTGTGTGTGTGTGTGTGTGTGTGTGTGTGTGTGTGTGTGTGTGTGTGTGTGTGTGCATTTTTAAATATTTGTCAGAGGCTGAAATGAGATTTGAGTCTTTGCCAGAAAGTCCTCCCTTATTTGTTTGCCTGTCATGCAGAAACGGTTTTCCCTTTAATGCCATCTCTCTCTCTCTCTCTCTCTCTCTCTCTCTCTCTCTCTCTCTCTCTCTCTCTCTCTCTCTCACTCTCTCTCACTCTCTCTCTCACACACACACACACACACACACACACACACACACACACACACACACACACACACACACACACACACACACACACACACACACACACACTGAATTTCTCTCCCTTTTACTCCCCCTTATATACATTAACCAAAACATTAATAACATTCAAACCCCACCTCATACACATACATACATATGATCTAAATGCACCTCATACACATACATACATATGATCTAAATGCACCTCATACACATACATACATATGATCTAAATGCACCTCATACACATACATACATATGATCTAAATGCAAGCTTTCAGGGCAGAACCTGCAATAGGCTTCATCCATCATATGATGCATCCATCCCATCTGTATGTGTGACTGGCAGCCCAATGCTGAGCTGCTGAGGTCTGGGTAGGGGAGATATACACAGACTGAAAGAAAGGGTCTGGCTGGGGAAGGGGCTGGAGCTGGAGCTGGGGCTGGGGGTCCCTGTGCTCAGCTGAGCGGGCGGATGGCCGGCTGGCTCTAATGGGCATGTTCATCAAGCTCGGCTCTCAGCAGTCCTATCGATCCGCGCAGGCAGCATCTCCCCTGGAAGAACAAGCCAGCATCCTATCCTGCTCCCCCCACATCACATCACAAGGATGGATGAAACCCTTTTAAGAGTCTTGTCAACAGCATCTCTCTCTCTCTCTCTCTCTCTCTCTCTCTCTCTCTCCCCTCTGTGTGTGTGTGTGTGTGTGTGTGTGTGTGTGTGGGTGTGTGTGTGTGTGGTGTCTTGGACATGAACATAGTAATTAGCAGCGTTTGCACTAGACTGAAAGGACCTGTGTAGGTCTGGAAATGCCGTTAAACCAGTTTGGCAGGGAGTCTCTGCTGGTGCCTGTGTGGATCAGCACATTGTCAGCTCACCTCAGATTAAGGCTATAGGGCTT
The DNA here is from genome assembly GCA_027497455.2 of Sardinella longiceps. Taxonomy (NCBI): domain Eukaryota; kingdom Metazoa; phylum Chordata; class Actinopteri; order Clupeiformes; family Clupeidae; genus Sardinella; species Sardinella longiceps. Next base: position 4,153,127 of record JAODXP020000032.1, read on the forward strand.
CACAATCACCTCTGCCACGCCACACAGCACCCATCCCAAACACACACACACACACACACACACAGCTACAGCAGGAATACACACACACACACACACACACACACACAGCTGCAGCAGGAATACACACACACACACACTCTCTCTCTCCTTGCTTTGTGCGATACCTCTGCTTTCCCCTCTCTCCTTCTCTGTGTTTACTGTGTTCCTTTTCTTTTTCTCATCTCATTTGGTTTTGCTGCCTTCTATCTCTCTTGTCTTCTCTCATTGCTTTGCCTGTAAAAAATGCACAAATGCAAAAAAAAAAAAAAAAAAAAAATGGAGCTTTGTTACCATGGCAGCCCCCACCCCACCCCACCCCTCCCATTCCCCCTTGTATAACCCCCACCACCACCACCAGCAGCAGCACCAGCAGCAGCAGTAGCAGGCTCTAACTAAACCCCCTCCTCTATTGTGGCTGGTTGGCTCTCACATGAAACATTTGCCAAATTAAAAGTCATTTTCATTTGCTCTGCGCTGTGCGGTTCCTTGTCAGGTTTCTGTCAGGCCCGCTGGGCTGTTTGCTGACGGGGTTTTGCTCTTTGTTCTGTCTGAGAGGCAGAGGGAAAATCCTCTCAGAGTCACCAGGTTTTTTGCTGGGCTCACAGCAGTGTGTGTGTGTGTGTGTGTGTGTGTGTGTGTGTGTGTGTGTGTGTGTGTGTGTGTGTGTGTATGCGCGTGCGTGTAAGCTTTGGGGCACAGAAGGGGGAGGGAACTTGGAACAATGTGTGGGTATTTTCTCCCAGGTTGCTTTTAGTGTGGCAGACAGCATGTGAAAAAGCCACAGCAGTGCATCATAAGTTATGAATAGAGGCTGTAGCCAGAGCTTTTAGCCAATCTCCAAGACGCAGCACAGGAACAAAATGGAGCTATAACACTTCTGGTTGCTCAATAAAAATCGCTCATAATTGCCCAAGGCTCTCTGTGTGTTTGTCTTGTTGGTGTTGGTGTGCAGGATTTTGCTATGTTAAAGATTTTGACCTTTTGTTTTCTTTGTGTTGCTTTTCTCTCTCTCTCCTTCTCTCTCTCTCTGTCTCACTCTCTCTCTCTCTCTCTCTCTCTCTCTGTCTCTGTGTCTCTCTCTCTCTCTCTCTCTCTCTCTCTCTCTCTCTCTCTCTCTCTCTCTCTCTCTCTCATATCTAGCAAATGTTGATGAAACAGCAGGAGCGGTTGGATGATCGCTCGCAGGACATTGAAGAGCAGCTTTACAGGCTTGACGCAGACAAGTGTCTGGTTGAGGTGAGGTGAAACAAACGGCACTGTTTTGGACGCTACATTTTTGAGGAGTCCAAACAAAGACTCTTAGCAGGGGATGTGCGCAGGTATCTCAATGAATGATTGAAGGGCTTAGGATGGCAGAAAGCCATTGCTGGAGTTGTTGGAGAGTTTATCGCCTAGCAACCTTAAAGGGATAGAAATGGTTCTTAAGCTTCTGGAAAATGCCTGAAAAACAAGGTTAGGTGATTTTATATGAATATAGGTAAACAGTTATGGGCCAAATGCAATTCATAATGTAATCTCTGAAAACAGGTCTTTCATATGCTGGAGAACTATACGGTATATGAAGTACAATAGTTCCATAGAGCAAGACTATTATAAATGCTTTTGTAACTGTAACAGTTAGATGTGTGCATTTTTTATTTTTACTGTACATTTTTTGTACAGTTTCAGTGTAATCTCTTTTGTTTAAATAGTTCGGTAACACTTTATTTGAAGGCACCGTCATAAGACTGACATGACACTGTCATTAACTATGACATGACATTGTCAAGAATCTGTCATAAACTTTACAAACCTGTCATGACTTCTGACATACCCTAACCCTAACCATGACAAATGCCGGGTGACACAAGTCATGAAAGGGTATAAAGTTTTTGGCAAATTCATGACAACGTCATCATGTCATAGTTAATGACAGTGTCATGTCAGTCTTATGACGGTACCTTCAAATGAAGTGTAACCAATAGTTCTTTATACACCTCAAAACACACTTGTTCACTGAAGCATTCAGTCCCTAACTGACCCCCCCTCCCTTCCCCCTACTGTAAAGCAACCTTGGGTACCTTGAAAGGCGCTATATAAAACTAAGCCATTATTATTATAGTAGTTTGGACTTCTGTGAGGTGTGCGCCCTGACCTCCATTCTCTCTCTCTCTCTCTCTCTCTCCTGGGCAGAGCAAGGTGGAGCGTCTGAAGCAGGAAGTGCAGCTGCAGTATCAGAAGATGCAGCAGCTGCTGGAGGATGACCTGGCCAAGACCATGGCAGCGCTGGACAAGGCCCACGCCCGCTTCTGCCAGGAGAACTCGGCCCAGTGTCTGCAGCTCCGGCACCGGCAGGAGGACGCTAACAAGCTGCTCCAGACCGCACAGGCTCTCTTTGACAAGTCGGAGGAGATCAACTTCATGAAGGTGAGAATGTATACCTTTTGTTACTTAGATAGAAATTATAATGTCATTTTGTTAGTCTTGGGTCTATTACTTGTGGTAAACATTTTGTGTGTTCTTAGAAGCAAAAAAAAACTGATGGTGATGGTTTTTATACCTATTCTGTTCATTTTCCACAATTTGAGTTATTACAATTTTATTACCTTTTTTATGGAGTATGTTTTTAATGTTAGTTTGTGTAAAAAAATGACTGCATGGTGACATGTCTATCAAACCCAACTGCCGTTTGTCCCTCCCCCTTCCACATTCGTTCCTGTACTCTGGAGGCGTTGCTTTAGAGGCAGTCTGAAAACTGAGAAAGTTTTTCCAGGATCTCCAACCCTTCTTGTAATTATGAATCATGTATTTCTTTGAATTTAATTGCAATTCCACTTCCTGCCTAAATTCAAAATCAATGGTTGAAGTGGAATTTAGGGGTCACTCTTAATTTAATTCTGAATTTTGTACAACCCTGTTGTCCCTACTCCCTAGACAAAGAAAATAGCATCAATTCAAAATGCACTTATTTGTTAGAAATAAGAGCTAAACAGGATAGGCTGTTCTTCCTGTGTCTCTCTTTGAGCATGTCTGAATTCGCTGTGTCAGACATGAGGCAGTGTTGGTCATCTGTGAATGCCTCTGTCTCTTCCTGAACTTTGAGCTAATCTGCCCACATGAAAAAACACTCACATACAAAGACACACACACAAATATAAATTTAGAAATGGCCAGTCTCTACTCTTTCCAATTCCAAATTACTGTTATATGGCTTCTAACAATGATGGCCTTGTTCTCTTTTGCTCAGAACACTAGCTCTTCAATATGTTAACTTTATATCCATGGGGAGTTGTATGATGGGAATAGTATGGTGATAATTTGTCTTCATGGTTGATGGTTAATGGAATGTCTCTCTTTCAGTAATAAAGCTTCAAATGTGGATGAAAGAACACTGTTGGCACAAAACCAGTTCCCTTCCCTGATAATGAACCAGAATATTTTCACCCATAATGCATCAGCGGCAGCTCAGGATTAGTCAAAATATGTAACATCAAAAATCCTCTGGCCTAGCGGGGTTTGCACGGTGGCGGTTGCGGCGGCGTAGAACAGAGCGCTGAGGCTGCTAGTGTTGCTCTGGCAGGGGAATAGGACGATAGGGCTGTCTGTCTGGAGCTCCTCCAGGACAGGAGGAGCTTTTGGGCAGGAGGCTGGTGGTGGTGGAGGTGGAGGTAAATCAGACGCTCCCCAGACGCCAGCACCGCGAGTCAGGTGAAAACAGACCTAATGAGGAGGTGGGGCTCCCTTTGTTCTCGGGGCCTCCGCACGCCACGCACGCACCCTCCTCCTCCTCCTCCCCGCCCGGCCCGGTGCGTCCGCCATGGAGATTATTCATCCGCCACCTCAGTCCGACAGCTGGGCTGCTGGGGTAATTACTCTCATATAGGCTACAGTTTAAACAAAGCAATACATCAAACACGCGGCCCAGCCAGCCAGCTAGCTAGCTATTGTCATTGAAGAGGGGGTGGGGGGGGGGGGGGATCAGTAACGTGTTGTCTGAGGACAGATTTGTTTATGCCTGTGTCACTTGCTGTTTGAAGCGTCTTGTGTTGTTTCTCATGTTTGTTGATGGGGCTTGGCTGGCACAACACAAGCATCTCATTTGTGCCAACCAGGACTCGGAGAGAGAGGCTCCCAAAACATGCCCTTCGCTACAAGAGAATCACAGCGCAGGCTGTCTCGCAGATTTGAGGACAAACTGTACAGTGTAGTACAGTGTGTACTACATTAAAATAGACCAACAACAACAAAAAAAGCTTTGCTTAATACCATTACCTTCTGTTATGTTTTTCAGAACACAAAATCAGTGAAGATTCTAATGGACAGGTAAGCTGACGTGCAGCTTCATTTCATTATAACTGTTTAAAAAACAAAACATGGTATAAAACAAATACATATTTTAGTGTAATGATAACAATTTAAAGTGCCAATTTTCTCCAGAATGTAAGCCCTATGTGCTGTGTGGTTGAAATGGGGAATTTGTGTGAAATATTCTTTAGTAACCCTGCTGGTGTTTGTGTTTGCTAGGTCGCAATCTTGTGTGGGCACCGCCCTACCTCCCCACAAAGTGGGCAGCCTCAGCTCCAAGCTCTTTCTGGCCGAGATATCCAAGAAGGAGAAGGGCCTGCGGAAAATGCTAGAAGGTATGCCAAAAAAACAAGCCTGAGCATTTTTCTGGAAGACAGAAAACTGTGTGTATGTGTGAGTGTGCTTGTGTGTGTGTGTGTGTGTGTGTGTGTGTGTGTGTGTGTGTGTGTGTGTGTGTGAGAGAGAGAGAGAGAGAGAGAGAGAGAGAGAGAGAGAGAGAGAGAGAGAAGGAAGCAACAGCTGTTTAGATGTTGAGTGCAACCATGGGAAGTACTTGGAGCATTGCTAGGGGGCTTTCTAGAACAACTGATCAGTGACTTTGACATCTGGTCCAAACCGGCACATCCTATTTGGCCTCCTGAGTCTCCACCAGTTCCTCCCTCCCCCATCAAATCAGCCCCAATTAGCTGCCCCGACATCCAGCTTGTCATTCCAGGCAGGAATCTCAGGGTGTGTGTGTGTGTGTGTGTGTGTGTGTGTGTGTGGACAGAACTTCTACTGCAGAACAAATATGTGTATTCTATTTATGATGTGTTTTTTGGGGGGGCCATTGACATTCCCAATGTCATGCTTTTGTTTCAAGATTAAACATTTAATCAGAGTAGTCTAAACATCAAACTCCTCAGTGCAAAGACATGCAGATGTATTCATACTTTGCCCTCTTTAATATGTTAATTCTCTTCTCTCATTCTGTTTTCATAACCATTTCTCTCCACTCCCGTTTCTTTCATTTCTTTTTTCTAAATTCATTTTCACCCTCCCCCCCTTATTTCTCTTTTTCACTCCCTTGTTTTGTCTCTTTGCCCCCCCCCTCTCTCTCTCTCTCTCTCTCTCTCTCTCTCTCTCTCTCTCTCTCTCTCTCTCTCTCTCAATGCTGTAGTCCCCTTCACTGCCCCTGCTGGTTTCCTGCAGTCAGTGCCAGCGTATGTCTGCAGTGTGAGCAGTTCTGGAGCTGAGAAGCGCAGGCACTCCTCCGCCTTCCCAGAGGGCAGTGGGAGTGGTCGGGATGCATCCTCCTCTTCCTCCTCCTCCTCCTCCTCTTCCAGCTCAGCTGCCAAACAGGCCTTCTTAGGGCCCCCTCTTCCAGAACCCCCCTCCTCCCAGCCGGGGAGTGGAGCCTGCGGCTCTGCCCAGCACGTGGGTGGGTTGAGCGGGGGCAGTAGGGGTTCGGCCGGGGGAACTGGCGGAGGCTCCGTGGGTCCAGGCGGAGGCTCCCAGCCGCTCCACCACCCCGGCTCGGTCTTCCCCTCCTCGCACTACACGAGCAGCGGCGGTGGCGGAGGCGCCAGCTCCCAGCAGGCCATGCTGCCCCAGTACGGCGGTCGCAAGATCCTCATGTGCACAGTGGACAACTGCTACTGCTCTGGGGTCCCCTCGGTGTCCGGCCACCGCTCCCACCCGCCTTACCCACGCTCCGGAAGCTTCCCCTGGGCCGTAAGCCCCCAGGACTACCCCCCCGGCCTTCCTCCCACGCCCGCCATGCCCGTGCGGGATTGGATCGAAGCTTCCCAGACACACCGCCACCCTGACTTCTACAGCCTCTACGGACAGGCCTCCACCAAGCACTACGTCACCAGCTAGCACACGCTGACCGACCGACCGACTGACCGACCGACCACAGCCCTGGACCACAGAGCACCTGCTCTTTCCTCCATGTGGTCAACCAAGATTCTCTTCAATTAGCAAGCATCACCTTAGTTTTGGGAAAACTAAAATCCAGCTCACTAAAAAAAAACTGTATTTGAAGAGAAATAAATACAGCCACTTGAACTGAAATTAATACTAACAGCTCAATCTGCATCCAGGTCCGCTTGACAGGGTGGCTTATGGGAATAGTGTGGTTATGCTTTGTTTTCGTTCTTCCTTCAACAAGCATCATGTTGAAAATTGAGATGTGTATTTCACACATATAGTGCATGTGAAGCACTGTAAACTCTGATGCATCTTGTATCTATGTTCCAAGATGATTTCTAATTTCAGGTTTTAGGTATTTATTGCTGCAGAAGTCATGCAAGGCAGACATGCAATAACAAAAAAAATGCAGCAGGTTTTGTTTCATGTAAGACCACTGACAGAGCAACCCCCATGCATGAGCCTGATTTTATGAAGCTTAGGATTATTATTTTATACAAATTTTGTTACATTTGTTCCAGTTACTCATAATATAGAGATTCCGGCAGATTAGGAAATCTTCCAGTGCAGGGGAATTCAACCAACATTTAAGTTCAGTACAGAAGTTTGTGCTGTGCGAGGAGAGATATCATGCTAGATCAGTCATCTTGTACCCCCTCTGCTGTTTCTGACAGTCCACTGATAGTGTGCAGTGGTTCACGCATGCCCATAATTTCCTATGCAGTACCATGACTAGAGCAGGCCAAATGAATGTGGTTGCGCCTAGCTCCGACTCCCTGACAAGAATCTTTGTCAGTGTCAGCACTTCCATATGGTGGAGATATGATTTTTTTTTTGTTTTGTATCTCTGAAATCTGCCCCTCCCTTCCAGTATTTTATGAACATTGTTATTGTTATTATTATTATTTTATATTTGAATGAAGATTCTCACGTTATTATTTTTGTTTTGTGTCGTCTGAGGAGGTCTTCTCCTCCTCTCGTGGCTGGAGGGTGCAGGGTTGCAAATTCCTGGGTTTTACTGGCTCCACTAAAACCCCACCCAGAATATATATAAAAAACATGGAGCCAGAGAGAGGAAAAAGCATGTAACGCCAGACAAGTAGCCTCATCTCTCTCTCTCTCTCTCTCTCTCTCTCTCTCTCTCTCTCTCTCTCTCTCTCTCTCTCTCTCTCTATCCGCTAGAAAAAAAGGGCAAAGTGTTTGCCCACCAATCTTTCCATCCACCACAGCCTTGGCAAGAGATTCCAGATGGATTCCCCCTACACACACACACACACACACACACACACACACACACACACACACACACGGAACACACACTTGTCTATACCATGTCCAAATCAGTCCACAGTAATGCCCAGCTCTAGCACAGTTCTGACAGATCTGACAGAGGTTGGGTCAAGATGAGCTTCATTAGGTCCGGTCCTCTCTGGCTGCTGTTCTGTATTTACATGGGGCTAAGGATGTTGTCATCACTTCCTGTTGCAGACTTCCTGTTGGAGGAGGGAAGTTTTCGTGGCAGTTTAACAAGTGAGCTTCACGGAGGAAAATAAATAACGCACCTCTCCCAAGGGCAGATGAATCAGCAGGACATTTTCATGAACTTTTGTATCTCAAGAAATAGCACTGGTCAGCAGTTTGGAATTGTTTGGGGAAAATCACTGACAGAAGTTACAAACTAAACCAATGGAATGACCTTTTTGTAAATATTTTGTGAGAGAAAAATAAAGAAAAGTCATTTGGGGAATGGGGGAGAAAAGAAAGTTCCAAATAAATTGTGATTTCAAATCACCTTTCTCAAAACACTGAGCCTTGTATTATTTGTTACTTGAACCATGAACAGTTTCAATAAACATTACTATTAGCTTAGGCCAAAGCTAAGTGGTGTTTGGATAAGTAATAGTGTAATTCTTTGGGCGGTTGGGCAGATCTCTGGACAGAATTAAGACCAGTTGTGGGGCTGTGCTACAGGAAATTCTACAAAGTAAATTTATAACCTCTGTATTTTATATCAGGATTTGTAGACTTCAAAAAAGTAGTGTCAGGGCAACATCCAAAGAAGGCAATATATGGAGGGAGATATTTGAAAAGTCAAATGATCTGTCTCAGTCTATATCTAATACCTTGAGACAGATCTTAAGTCAAGGCTGTTTCCGCTTAGCCTGACATAGCCCGACCATAATACTGCTGTTCATCCGTATTCATGGTCTGGAGGTGGGGGGTATTCAGTTCTGGTTTGAAACGATTGGACAGCTCGTCTAATCAGCTTCACTTATTGGCCAGTAGTCTCTCTACCGATGTAATCCCGCCCCAGAAGACCATCCCCAGACCATGGATACGGATGAACATTCGTATTATGGGCGGGCTATGTCAGGCTAGTTTGCGTTGGTCAGGTACATTAATTTCATCTGGAAATGAATACACAGAGAGATCATAGAAAGAGTGACTGTCCAGAATTCACTCTGTTCAACATGCTCTCTGTATGTTAGGATAACCTACTATCTAATTTCTGTTTATTAATGTATCCATTTGTGTGTGTTCGAGGGAGGATGTGAAGGAGGGGGGAAGACTGCCTGGCAATACATGAGAAACTCTGTCAAGTTCGACTCCTGTTCTCCTGGGTCTTGGGTTTCTGTTTGTGAGACTGGCTCACATAGCAGCTGAGAACGTCACAAGACATCTCCGAGTCTCTGAGCACGAGCGAGCAGGTGGAGCCGAGGGTAGTGTGGGGAGAGGGGGAGAAAGGAGCCGAGATGAGATCCACTGTTCTGTGAAAAGAGGGGGGGCTGCATTCGACATTAGATCACGCCGTCTCTCCATTGATCTGTCACTCAGACCCTCTCGCACGGTAACAAAGCACGCCAGGCACAGAGAAGGAGAGCTTTGCGAAGTAACGACATTCAAATGTAGGCTTACCTCACAGATTTCGCATTGTCCGTTTCCGGAGTTAGCGCTTTGTTCTGGAGAGGACTCGCTGTCAGTACGGCCTGGCACCTTTGGGCCTCGGGCCTCCGCGGCTACGGCAGCAGCATGGAGCCAATCCACCCGGAGATTTACACCCTACTCACAGAGCCCAAGCTGTAAGACGATAGTCTCCCTCGCGAAACGAAACAGTCTGGTGGTGATTGCAACTGAGTGACAAGCACTGTAGTAGTCTGACTGCATGTCTTTGAAGGTATTAGCTTGAAGAGACAAGAGGACTTGAAAGCACAGTGCTTGACATGAGGTGGATTCTGTCTTGCTTTGAAATCTGAGGCAGACATGTACCCTGTTGTGTTAAGCAGTACAAACACTCATATGCATGCAGCTACACAGGTGATGAGGGTGGATCTGACACAGACAACGGATGACAAGAAAAAATAGTTAATTCCCCATCTATAGTAGGATATCTCCTAGTCAAAATACGAAAAAAACTGAAGAACCGATGAGCAAAATGGCATCACATCACCATAGGCCTGCTGTCTGGGTGGAAAGTCTAGCTTGCCAGGCAAGTTTCAATTCCACTGCTGTTCCTGTCTCTTCTGACAAACTGACTCCGAATCAGTGGTTATACTGTTGTGTGTGACCTCTGACTATGACTGAGTAACCTGAACCCTCACAACCGCAGGGTTGCCAACTTTTCAAAATTGCTTGGAGTGAGACATGGTCCGACAGGGGCCCAACACCATCACTCAAAAAATAAATAAATTGATATTCAGAAAAATGTCAAATTTAGAGTGACATTTTTTTCTTCAGAGTGAGACCGTGACATTGATGTTGATAGAGCGATTGTCACTCGAGATGCGTGAGCATTGGCAGCCCTGCAAACGTTCAGTGTTCACTGTTCACAGTAAAAAATAACCAGCCTTCTTTCTTATGGACATTTTGACATGTGTCACTGGGCCACACTCACAGATTCCTGTTGTAAACTTTGTGTTAGGTAAGGTTCATTACAAAGATGTAGCTATCTTTGAAAATAATACTCTCCCTCTCTCTTCAGGGTGGGCCACTTGGGCGGGTAACTTGTCCCTGCTGTTCATTGAGTCAAAGGTTGGGCCTCTAGCATCTGGCCTGTTGATAGCTCCAATCTGTCTGATAGCTTAATCTGTAGTAACTGACCTCTTTTTACTTGCTTTTAGTCAATTCAACATGTACAATTTGTGGACAGAGTCAGAACTACCAGGAGAGCCTTTTAATTTGTTCTATTTTAGTCTTAATTCACATCAATTATCTCTGATGAGGTGATTAAAACCAGCAAACTGCTGCAACAGAAGATTCTAAAAATCAGGGAATTTCGGGGGAAAAAAAGACTTGTCTCTATTGTACAGTATTTTCAACAAAATGTATATTGCTACATGTAGAGGAGCTTATACCTACCCAAGTCAATTTCCTTGTGTATGTAAGTATACTTGGCCAATAAAACAGATTCAAATTCTGATAAAGGAGAGAGAGTGAGAGATTCCTTGCTTTTGGTCAATCGAGTCATAAAAAAAGCTGCTTAAATTGTATACAGGCACATTGAAAGAATTATTTCAAACGCTTTAGTGTAGCCTGTGTAGGCTACCTCATTGTAGTTGAAAACGATCCTTTTGTTAGGGGCTATGCCACAGAGATTGACTGAGTAAGTGTGTGGGTGTACCTGTACTCCAGGACACTGATCCATCTGCCATGGAGAGATTGACTGCAGTGCAGGCCGATAAGATGATGTCATCAGTGAGACACACACACACACACACACACACACACACACACACACAGACACACACAGATCCCTAACAGCATCAGATTTACCTTAGTCACTGGCTGTCCTCAACCTCAGTCCCCAAAGTTCATCTCAGGAGACCATTCTTATTGCACACTCTCAGGCTCAGAACAAGATTCTCTCTGTTGGACTCACACACCATTGAGCCATAGAGAGTCTTACAGCCAAAAGACTAATTGTTCAAATTTAGCATTTAACAACAATACAGTTGCAGATTCTTTAACAGTTATGGGATAAAATTTGCTACATAATTCTGCCAAATCTCCCCCTGGCTGCAGATTTTAAGAATAAGCACTGGCTGTTCTGTATGAAGGAAAAGGTTGCAAAAGCTGGTAAAGTTCCAGCCATGTGTTGTTTGCACGCTTATGGAGATTGGCTTGAGGGCTGCTCGAGGCACACTCTTTCTCCCAGACATCCGTCACAGGACAGGAGTAGCCCACACTACGTAGCCGGCTCTGTGGTAATCAGCTGTGAGGACCGGTAGTTGCTGCTGTGGATTAAGGTGGGGGTTTGGAGTTGGGGTTGGGGGTTGGAGGGTGGAGCATTTCCCTACTGAATATAAACATGCGCTTCATCTTTATTCCAACGGCATCATTAAAGGCTAGAGCTGCGGATATGCACCGCTGCCGCACCCCTGCCAGCCACGGAGCAGAGGAGAGGAGAACCTGCCCATTCAAATGCACAAGCCAGTCAGTCAGTGGAAAATATGTAATCACTGCCAGCAACTATACCAGAGTCACGTTCATGCATGCATTGGCGCATAGCTGAAATGACTGTGATGTGTGGATGCATGTGATGTGTGTGTGGATGTGGATGTCTGTGTGAGAGAAGGTTTGAGAGAGAGTTGAGTGTGTGTGTGTGTGTGTGTGTGTGTGAGAGAGAGAGAGTGACTAAGGGGCCATTGCAGACAGTGAGAGCTTGATGGCAGACGGTTTCTGGCTCTTGTCCCCTTGTCATAAATAGTTAATGGCCTCAGGCTCTTTTGTGTGAGGCAGCAGGCCTAATGGCCCGACCCTTCTCTGCTGAATGACACTCGGACCTCTCTCTCTCTCTCTCTCTCTCTCTCTCTCTCTCTCTCTCTCTCTCTCTCTCTCTCTCTCTCTCTCTCTCTGGGAGTACCAGCCTGAATGAATGAATGAATCGTGTGCTATTTGACCAGGGTAAGCTATGTGTGCCGTTTTTAATCCTTAAAGCACTTTTATGCTTGCACATACAGTATGAACATTCATTTGAGGAAAAGGGAGATAGAAAAAAAAACAATAAAAAACATTGACTGAATGACTATTATTTGTTTACGGAAAGAGAGAGGAAGAGAAGGAAGAACAAACATTGATTGATGATTCCCCCTGAAGCTTCTCTTCTCTTTTCTCTCTTCCCCTCCTCTGTGCCTCTCCTGCTCCCTCCTTCTCCTCTCCCCTCCTCTCCTCTCCTCCTCTGTGAAGGGAGGATGAACTCTGCGCCGTGTGTCAGTGGAGATGCTGGGAACCCGCTGACCCTGATCAGCCTCCTGCGCAGCCGACTGGAACCCAACACCACTCTTCTCTCACTCATCCCTCTTTCTTTTCTGTCCCTTTAGTGCTCACTCCCTCCCTCCCTCTCATCCCCCTTTCCTCCCTCCTCTTCCCAGGAGCTGACACAAACACCTGTAGGTCAGAACAGATATTCCCTCCCTCTCTCTCTCTCTCTCTCTCTCTCTCTCTCTCTCTCTCTCTTTCTCTCTCTCTCTCTCTATCCCTCTCCCTCTTCCTTTCTCTCTCTAAAAGATGACCCACTCACACCATCCTCTCCCTCTTTTATTCTTCCCCCCATTTCCTCTTTCATTGAGCGAGAGGAAGGAGTCTTATCTCTCTGGAAACTACATGGCATGAAACCAGACTTGTATGGATCGTAGTCATAAGGCCTGTTTCCACGGCAGGGACTTCAGGAGTCATTTTCAGGGGTCTCACACCCTTGTGTGTGTCTCCATTGGAGTGAATGGCTTTTTTTTCCAGGACAGTTCCAGGGCTGGTTTTAGGGGTAGGTGCTTCTGAGTGGCCCTGGAACTTTGACTGTCTGCGGTGATGTGAGGGGTGTGAAAACTATGAAGTTGGCTGTGGGAGGCAGTATGCCCAGCAAGGCAGAGACTACACATGAACAGAGATAGATTACATTTATTTATTTGAGGTGCTTTCATGCAACAAAATTCATCAGCTGAGATAAACAAAGAGATCAGATGCAAAACCCTCTGAATTCATTTTCAGAAATATGCAAATATGCAAAGAATTTCTAAGTAATCTCTATTCAAATTGCACTTTTAATATTATACAAACTAATCAGGCCAAACAATCCAATTAAAGTTGGACTGATGACAGTTGGACAATCCACTTGGAGTTGGACTGATAAATTTGATCAAAATTATATGCCATTCTGTCAATTCAATACAAATGGACTCAGAAGGTCCAAACTTTAAATTAGTATGTTGGTGTTTAAAAGTATGGGTAGGCATTGGCAGTTTTTAATTTAATGAGATAATTTAAAGGGACACTAGGCTACTTTTTGCTTGTTTGTTTTGGCAGTCATATGTCACATGTTTTTCAGAGTTGTCCCTTTTACCTTCCGCCCGTAGATTTGTTTTAAAAGGCTGAAGAACTAACAGCTTCAAAAACTCATTTTTACCTGCTGTAACAGTTCTCTTAAACAAGTTAAACAAGTTTTATTTATTTATTTATTTGTTTATTTATTTATTTATTTATTTATGTTTTTATGTATTTATGTTTTATCACTGTGACTGAATTGGGTTTAATGTTGGTGAGTATTTCTGCTGGCTGCAAATGAATTGCCCTTTGGGGACAATAAAGAACTTGACTTGACAGTCACAGTGATATTTACTTGACTTGACAGTCACAGTGATATTTAGTAATATGAAGGGTGGATAAATGCAAGCTTTATTCCCACCAGCAGCCATCAGGATATGCACTGTGTAGTCTGTGTAGTTCTGGGTGGAGGTTTGGATTAGGAACAGCCTTAAAATAAAAGAAAACTGTAACTATCATACATCATTGCCATGTTCTAGTAGAGCCAGAAAGCCCCTGAAAAATGTTTGTATGCCTTTTATGTTGCCAGTTCACTACGTTTTTTACAGCAAAAACGGCACAGTGTCTTTTTAAGTGTGGTAACTGTAACAGCACATCTGTGTCAAAATGCTATTAAATGGTTTAAAAACAGTTGTGGTGAGGGTTGAACTGCAGCTGAGAGAGAGCATGAATTTGTGTGTGTGTGTGTGTGTGTTTGTGTGTGTGTGTGTGTGTGTGTGTGTGTGTGTGTGTGTGTGTGTGTGTGTCTCAGGGAGCTGTGGATAGGCAGGAGACAGATGTGTGTGTTTGCTGATTGCCGCTGTGAAAGGGCCCCATGTGCTGATGAATCTGTTCAGCAAGTAGCATTAGTGATTCCTGCTGACGAGCACCCGGTGCTTATAACCCCTTTTAGAAAGCAGGTGTGTGTGTGTGTGTGTGTGTGTGTGTGTGTGTGTGTGTGTGTGCGTACATGTGTGTGTGTGTGTGTGTGTGTGTGTGTGTGTGTGTGTGTGTGTGTGTGTGTGTGTGTGTGTGTGTGACACAGTATGAATGGATGCTGCGTATGCACATGCGTGTATGCATCTGATAAGTGTATTACTGTGAATATGTGAATATGTTTTGTATGTTTGGTTTGTGTGTGTGTGTGTGTGTGTGTGTGTGTGTGTGTGTGTGTGTGTGTGTGTGTGTGTGTGTGTGTGTGTGTGTGTGTGTGTGTGTGTGTGTGTGTGTGTGTGTGTGTATCACACCCTCTGGCTGGTTTAATACATACAGCTGCACGACAGCTGCCTGACTTCCAAAGGGAAAAAGGTAGTTAAACCCTACTGTCCTTTTTTACCAGCAAGTACACTACAGTATACAGACATTACTCTCTCTCTCTCTCTCTCTCTCTCTCTCTCTCTCTCTCTCTCTCTCTCTCTCTCACACACACACACACACAAACACACGGGCGCGTGCACACACACACACACACACACACAGGCGCGTGAACACACACACACACACACACACACACACACACACACACACACACAGGCGCGTGAACACACACACACACACACACACACACACACACACACACACACACACAGGCGTGAACACACACACACACACACACACACACACACACACACACACACCGAAGAAAGAGAAGTCATACAGCTGATCTATTTGAGTTCTACTGTATTCAGCAACGCTTTAGTATGAGAAATGCAGTACCATGTACGGAATATAGGTAGCGTAATAAAAAGTATCCAAAGATAAATTACAGAGTCCTTACTGCTTAAGTATGCAGGAATAAAACAAACCACATGAAAGTAGTTTGAGTGCTGCCTAGACAAATAAAATGCATGACTATAGGCAGAAACACAATGGGCTATTTTAATTAGTGCAGGGATCAAATTAATGACTGCATAGTAGAGGGCGATGCTGGACAGATAAAGAAGAGAACTTTTATACACAGTAGTTTGTGTAACTCCTGCATTCTTGCGCTTACAGTACTGTAAGTACTGTATTGTTTATACTTTTAATGTGTTCTGTTTCACAGTTATAAGAACTTCTTACATATTCCTTAGTGTGTCATGGGTCTTAATTTAAAGGATTAATTCAGACATTACCTCTACTGGATTGTTTACTTTGCAAGGCCAAATGCAGTTTTCCTGAAATGTATCCCGATCCACAATTAGATTTTTTTTTTATCAAAACTGAGAATTTAATATGTCTGATTTGTACAATGAGATATAAGCATTGCCTGTAATGCCTGTTCCAAGAGTTAAGTTTAAGACTCACTGTCTTACTTACAGTGAGATCTTACAACTGGCATAGTAGTAGATCAGAGAGGCTACTGTTGTCATGAAGAAAGGAAACTCTGACATGAAGTACTTGGGGGAGGAAAGTTGGAGAAAATATCAGCAAAGCTTTGAACTGTCCTAAAATGGTGTCAGTCAGCAACAGATCTTCTGTGTTCAGGGCCAATCCTTCTAGCCTATAGCTAACACACACGGCTACAGTCCTTCATGTTTCAACAGGACAATGACCCAGAGCCCACAGCTTCAAATACACTGGAATGGAAAATATCTATGCAGGAATGTAGGAGATTTCAAACATGAAATTGTAAATCACACAAACACTGAACCTAGAGAAGACCTATAGATGTAATTGAGAAAGTAAATGACAAACTACTACCTTTTCCCTGTATACTATACAACAGACTGACTGATTTATTTATTTATGCATTTATTTATTTTAAGAAAGAATAAAGGAATCAAAGGAATAAACATGGATGACCACACATCTTATACATTTGGAATTAAATACACACACACACATACACATACACACACACACACACACACACACACACACACACACACACACACACGCACAGAGACTCCCGTGACACACAGCCATGGCTACACTCCCAGCCGTGGGATCATTAGACTCCACACTTCCACAAACACACACACACACACACACACACACACACACACACACACACAGTCCCAGTAGGGAACATCAAGGAATAGATTATAGTAGACCTTTGTAAACAAAACAAACACTAGACAGAGGGAATATTAGCCTGGAGTCTGCTTCATCTACAAGACTACAACCGTTTTATTGGTTAATATGTGATGTGTGTGTGTGTGTGTGTGTGTGTGTGTGCGTGCGCGTGCGTGTGTGTGTGTGTGTGTGTGTGTGTGTGTGTGTGCGTGAGCATGTATATATATGTGTGTGTGTGTGTGTGTGTGTGTGTGTGTGTGTGTGTGTGTTACACATGCATTATAATGGCTGTATGTGATTTATTGGCCATCTGTTTTCTGCTAAACGCTTGGAGGTTACAATAAAGTAAACACTGGGAGGAGTTGCCATGGTTACTACGCCATACATTTGCACCTTCAGTCTCAGGTAAAAGAACACAGTGCAAGGCCCATAGATATTATATATAGAATACTTATATGATATCTATGGCGAGGCCTACAGCACAAAGCCATCCCTTCATTAACCACACTGTCATTGTGAAACGCAACTATACGCTTCCCCAACAAAATTCCTCAATAATAAATCCTAGTTAATTAACATCGTTGACTCCTGGATTACCTAAAAGTTTGATATTCCAGCATTATCTAAACGTTGATTTCATAGTAAATCGTATAGGACCCATAGAAATATAGAGATGATATAGGATCCATATGAGTCAAACATTAATGCATAACATACTTTATAATGACGCATGTATACACTTATTGTTTACTTATCATTATTAATACAGTAATTAAATCATTCATGAATGTATATTTATGTACCCTTAATGTAAAGTGTTACCCCAAACAGATATGAAGACCATGAACAGTTGCAATTTTTGCCCTGCATCACAAGCTGTCTGCAGCTGTTGTTGTGAATGTCTGATTACGGGAGGCAAGAAGCTGAGTAATGGCCGAAGGTACTCCTCTGAAAGCGGGGCCAGAGATACGGTGGTTAGGATCTGATTGCAGAGAATCACAGAGAATCACAAAGACTTTCATGCGGTTGTGATTAGTGGAGTTGCTGAAGATGTGGGGCCCATTTTTTATTCGGCTTATCACACTGCATGCATATGTGCTTCAAAGGGCAGAGCTGAGAGTGGGGACTGCATTTGCCTCTGCTTCCTACCCTCTCCCTCTTTGTCTCTGGCGCTCCCCATTTGTATGGCCCTCTGTTTGACAAAAAACCCTTGTCATTTCTAGCAGTCCAGTCACCCACAAATATGATAGATATCAGCCCTACATCTGAATTCAGCTCACCCACACTTTTTAACTACACACACACACGCACGTGCGCACACACAAACACACACACACACACACACACACTCACCACAGATGAGGGGAGAAAGGGAGAGGGAGAGAGAGAGAGAGAGAGAGAGAGAGAGAGAGAGAGAGAGAGAGAGAGAGAGAGAGAGAGAACACAAAAGGGCTAAAATAAGAAAACCTTTGGCAAACAACAATGCTGACTTTGCATGCACGTTTATTACATGGACGTCTTTCTACCTGATCCCTGCCAACAACTACAGCACGGGAACATGGGTATGGACCATTTGGGCTGCCGTCACGTGAGGCCCATCTAATTGCCTGTCTTTGAGAGTCTGCTTCACTGAGGATTTGCGGTGACTTAACAAATCCACCATGACACACACACACACACACTCAGGGTGTCGCTCAGGGTAGAGGAGTGTAGGAGAATCAGGGGGATTGCTTGAATAGCACCTACACTCTCTCTCTTTCACACACACACACACACACACACACACACACACACACAGAAGATGATCATTAGCTAGACGAGGACATGAGTCAGATGCTGTTTAGTTCCTTATTAGTCGACTCTTCTCCGACTGACGGACAGAAACCAATCCCCCTGTGTGTGTGTGTGTGTGTGTGTGTGTGTGTGTGTGTGTGTGTGTGTGTGTGTGTGTGTGTGTGTGTGTGTGTGTGTGTGTGGCACGGTGTACTCCCATGATGCCTTAATGACGGGAACAAGAGAGAGGAAACCATCAAGCCTCATCTCAAGCCTGCGCTTGAGCTCCTCTGGGCCTTAAAGGAATAGCACCCAGACACTCTGGAATTATTAGCTTTTGTCAATTAGAAAAATGACTTCATGTTAAAGGAGAGTACCAGAGTGAATTCAAGCATAGCCCTGTTGAAAGAGCTTGCTAAATGCGCTAGTTAGCGAGTGGAACAAAATAATTTGCTACAGCACAGACCGAACGCGAACGCAGAAGCGAACAGGCACTTTACACTGAATCAATGGGACCTGACTGTTGGAAACCGAAAGTAAGATCTGAGGTTACATTGACTCAATGTAAAGTGTTTCGCGTTCGCGTTAGGTCTGTGCTGTTCGAAAATCTTTAATTTCATGCGAAATATATTGCTTTTAGCAGGCTCGTGCAGCAGGGCTATGCTTAAACTTACTCCGGTATATTGCTTTAAAGGAATAGCACCCAGACACTCTGTAATTATTAGCTTTTGTCAATTAGAAAAATTCATGACTTCATGTTAAAATGAACATGCATCTAAATTTGATACTGTATGTTAGAGCTAAAGTTAGTAAAGATGTGTGAGTATACAGTACCTCACAAAGGCACCGTTTTAATGGTGACTGCGTCTATTTTTAACTGGCTTTTTTGGAGTGGTTTTTGCTCTGATGTGCGGGTGAAACACACAAACACACTCCCAGCTGCTTATCATCCTCATCTCAGAATCAGGCTCTTGACTAGCTACCCCCCCCCCCCCAACCCCCCAACCCCTCCAACCCCCTTTTCTCTCTCTTTTTGAGGAGCGTCTCGTGCTGAATAACAAGAGCGGCTTTGGTCGGTCGACAGAAGATCCATATCGCCTCTCTTAATCAGACCCCATTGCTCAGAAGGACACAGACCTGCGGAAGCCCACGTGGGGAGAACTAGTATAGCCCAACCCTAGGCGTCGCGAGCAGCATAGCGGTCATACCACTCTTCCCTATCCCGCTTATGGATCAGTGTGCATTGCATTGCATTCACAGACAAAAGTGGCCTATTCAGAACGGGAGACATGACTCTGACTGCAGATAAGTCTCCACTAGTATAGAGTGTGTTGGGATCTTTTGGTTTGACAGCTGGAGAGCTCAACTGATCCCAAATCAGTGGTGTTTTTTTTTATGTGGGGCGTGGTTCAGTTATGTAGATGAGAGAGGAATCTATCTGACAGCCTGATTCTGACAAAAGCAGCTGTCTTTGCCCTGTGTGTGTGTGTCTAAGTCCCTCAGACAGCTCTGGTACTCTGATTCGTAAGGCTGCACTGAATTCTCTGATTACTGAAACACATTGCAAGCTATCCTTGATTCTGTCCAACACAAGCACATCAAACACAGACGCTGAAGGTGAAATACTTTCAGGCAGGATAAAGGATAATAACTAGCAATATTTCTGTTAAACTCTTCAAACTGAAACACGTTTAGACAGAAAGACAAGTGGCATATGAATAATCAACACCCTAAGGAACGACTTTGTGGTGGTGGATCCACACAAACAGACACAGGCAGAGGCACAAGACTTTGAATGGGAGCTGCATGTCTATATGTCTACTTCCATTTCACTCTTGAGTTGAGTGATTCTAACCTCAATCTAACTTCGTCATTAGTTTCTCAAAATTATTCTTGCTCAATTGATCACCTTTGGCCATGTAAAAGCTAGAAGTGCAGATAGATGTATGTTTTGTCTAGGGTGTTTTTTTTATATATATCCTACAGATTACTTATGCATTGAAGTAACTTTTCTCAATACATTTAGCCAAGGATTGTATGCCACTTTGGATAAAAAAAGAAAAAAAAAAGAATCTGCCAAGTGCACATAAATGAGCATACATTAAATAAGATGCACAACTCCAGAATGATGAACCCATTCATTCAACCCATTGATCACTCTGGAGTTGAACCCTTGGCTAACCCTAATTCTCTTCTTAATCCTATTTAACATGATTAAAGTGTGGCTGTGAGACTTGGGTTACTCACTGCACATCACCACCAAACTAGTATACAACCAATAAAGTGAAATATATGAAATAGAACATTCAAAGCTGTTTTACCAAGTGTCATTATTGAGATATAAAACACACTCGATATAAATAAAATAAATACTAATACTATTCTCATTACTTCAGAATCTGCATTTGTTCCCTGAGACCTTCAATCATATTAGCCAGCACTAGTTATAAACATACAGTACCGTATATCTTGAGATTTGTTTTCAATAGAGTCTGGAAGTTAGCACAGTAAGTTTTGCGATGGCTACCCAACCACGGCTTCCACATAACTTTCCCGTGCTTTATAATAAAAGAGCCACTGTTCCCTTCATTTTTAGAAATTAATATTTATTATCTTTTTTTTTCACAAGTGTTGAAACACAGTAAATTGTATTTGTCCAAACCAATCTAAAAATACTTCTGTCACGTTCAAGCGCCCTAACCGCTACATCACCATAAATAAAAGATACAAAAATATACTTGCAGAGAGCACAAAGTCAGACACGATCCCACAATAAGAAAAAGACTTCTGCCGCTGGTTTTCCAGAAAATTAGACAAAAGGAAGGGGGGGGGGGCACAGACTGGGCCAGCTCATCTGGAGGTGACAGGAGAGAGGGGTTTGGGCCAGCATATATTAAGCACTGCCATGGGCCGTGGCTTGGGGCCTTCACAGAGAGTCCAGGGGATGGAAATAAAAAAAAAAACCTTCACAGCCAAGTGGTTTGCCCAATCTAGACTGCTTCTATTGCAAACTAGTCTTATTGTACACACAAGAAGCACAATGGTACAGTTTGTTTCTTGTGTTGGCATTCAAACATTGTGAAAATCAGCATTTTGGTAATTCTGTGAGACACAAAAACTAGCAAATGATTTCATAAAACTTCTTGTACCCCTTCGAACGTTTCCATATATTCTTAATTTGCTTAAGGTAAGAATATTAACATTGCACTAACATCAGGTGTAAAAATCATGGTACATTCAGTTCATAATCATATGGCTCCTTTTTTTTAGTAAAGCCCCATCGCTGTCTACTGCCATCATGTCATTCTCTTGGACTCTTTCAATAGGAGCTAAAAGGTGGAAACAGAGATACAATGCTAGCCCAATCCTCGATCTTAAGACACTGTATGAAAACTGGCTTGGGAATGTTTGGGGGGGAAATGCTAGCAGACACGCTAACATGATCCAATTGTGCCGATAGCCTTGATGCGGCCACACGGCACTACACAGTGGTGTCAAAACAGAAGGGTTTCACTTTTTTTTCTGTAAACAACACCAACCAACCAGGCCCTAGCAGGAAGAACTGAGCAACAAGACAAGGGAATGTGAAGTGGTGTGGAGGACAGAGGGTTAGAGAAGAGGAGAAGAGGATGGGGGGGGGGGGGGGGGGGGGGGGTCAGCCTTCCCTAGCAATGGGCCACAGTGGTTAAGTATTCCTTGAGTTCTTAGTGTTTTTTAGTTTGTACATTCAGCCGTACACACTGGTCTCCCGGGGGAGACATGACAAAGAAGGTTCTCGTCGGGGTTTACTTTTTCTTGGCGTTGACGCTTTTGCACACCCAGTTCATGCCATCCTGAAACACAGGGAGAGAGAGAGAGAGAGAGAGAGAGGGAGATCTGAGTCAGAGATATTGCATCCTCTGGAGAAATAAGGCAATCAGATGAAACTCCTTCCATCAGACTGATATCATTTAGTGGAAACTTACTGATACCATTTCCTCCAGGCTGCTACTGTATGAACCAGCCATTAAAGTAACTAGACATAGACTGTGACTATACTATGAAAACAGAGTCAAGCATCAATCTAGGAATACTGTATGTGAATTTTTTTGCAAAATGAATGGCAAATCAGGCTATTTAATGAAATGTGTTATTGTGAGACACACACACCTACCCACACACACCCACACACACACACACCTGTACTCCTTCCCCAGTGAGGGCAGAGCATGACTGGATCTGCCACACACGATCCCGGATGGTGTGCAGGTTGAGGCCCTCTGCGATCTCTGATGCAGGAGCGGCCGTCAGCAGGTCTTGTTTGTTGGCGAAGATGAGCACGGGCACCCCACTCAGCTTCTCCTCATCCAGCAGCTCTGCCAGCTCCTGAAGAGAGACATGCTTTTAACGTCTCAACTTTTAATGTCTTAACACAAACGTCTATACATGTGTAACGGAGGCCAGCTAGCTCGGCTAGCTTGGCGGCAGTATGTGTAAATCCTCATCACTCAATTCCATGCGCGCTTCTAACAGCTGAGTTAGAAGCTCAAGGCTTTTAGCTCAGTTGGTTAGAGCGTCCCACTCCCACGCCGGGAGTTTGTTCGAGACCCGTGTGCGGTGCGGACCGCCACCTGCTACACATGCAACTCCAGTGACATGGCAGGACCAAAGAGCATTAGTGTATTACAGTGCGTTACTAGCATAGGAGATTAATTCAGAGCAGGAATTCCTATTCCTAGAAACACACTTGGGTAAGTAGGCTATACTCCAAATGCATGCAAAGAACAATTTTTGGACCAAAGCCTGAGGAGGATTCAGTTACCTGTCCTGTTTCTTCAAAGCGTTTCCTATCTGCACTGTCAATGACATAAATCTGAAAGACAGGGATTGAATTTGTCATTAGGAAATTGACACAGTGTGTAACATTTGTGGAGAGTAGATTTGTAAGAGTAGCGTATGTGCAACATTTACAGACAAGTCACTGACCAGTATATCAGTATTTTCAAAGTAGTTTCTCCAGTAAGGTCTGATCTTCCTCTGACCACCGATGTCCCATACATTTAGTTTGAAGCCTTGAGACTGCACACTCTTTATGTTGAAACCCTTTAGCACAGAAAAACTCAGTTAGGTTATGTCTAGTGCACAAAAACGAATGAGTGGTAAGTTATTCATGAAAATGTAAAAAATGAGGGAAACCCTAGATAACTACCTGTGTTGGAGTGATGTGACTGATATCTTCAGATGCCAACTGTTTCAACAGGGTCGTTTTACCGCCATTGTCCAGTCCAAGGAGGAGTATTCGCACCTCCTGGTCTGGCGTGCTCTTGAGTTTGCGCAAAATGGACAGCAATCCCTAAAGATGGCCATATCAATTAAAACATTTTCATTCCCGTCTGTAAGCCCAAATAACAACAGCCATGTAGCCTTAACTCGAAGGATAGGTTTACATCTCTTGGAAAATAAGAAACACTAGGCCTAACAATTTACAAACAAATGACAATACTAACAAATTTCTTATTTTGCCGTTTACAAACTTCACCATTTCCAAGTCTAAAAGACACCATTTCTCCAGCAATGTCTTTCTTCGCTATCTACGATGGCCTATCGAGCTAATTAGCTGTTCATTACAGGCAAACAGCCGATAAAGCTAACACTAGCTAGCTAATCTCATCCAGGGAATGAGCTCCACAGCCTACATCCCTGCAACAACAGGACCGCTATCTGGCCAGATGGTGTCTTTTCTTATAAGGAGGAAACATCCCCTAAAGCTCTCGGTCCAAATATAATACGTTAACCGTATTGTTAAATATTGATTTCAAAATACAGATAACGCGTTATATATTCTTGAAACAAAAGTACGCTACCAGGGTTGAATACTTACCATTTTGTTTCCTTAGCTCTCCAAGACGCTACCGAGGGTTACTAAGGGTGATGACGTAGAACACAAAACGTAGGACGCCTTGCAGGGGGCGGTGTTCGTGAAATAACTAAATTAAGTTTCAGAAGAATAAGTGTATGATACAAAAAGACATATTGATAAATTGCAAAATTATCTGCACATGTGATATTGATATTAACATGATGCTTGAATGCACAGTTTTTGCCGAAGTGGGTAAACGTTACTGGTTGGTTCTTTCTTACAGGATACAGTATGGTTGGTTGATTCAGAGGGAGGGCTCTCCTCGCATGCGGAAATGCACATGGGCACATTCTTTTAGTAACAAAATTAGCCTAGCACCTTTAACTGGGGTTATTTACATTGTTTAAATGAGGAAATAACAAAGTATAACTAGATTGTTACTTATATGCATTTAGAGCTACAAATGTATCAGTTTCAAGAAAAGGGAGCTGCCCCCCACAAATGATTGGATGAAGCAGGTGCCACGTGCACCAAATACACTTCGACTAAATCTTGAGTCCCAACTTGACCTCATATTTTGATTTTACCTCATACAGTAATTATAACGGTGCATCTCACTGATCTCGTGCTTTCCAAGACACGGTAAGTGTTTTCTCTTAAATATTTACAATTATGTATGGTATATTACATTTACGTGCATTAGTTAGGGCTGGAGGCTGAACACATTCTAGCAAGCAGCAGCATGCATGCATGCATAGTATGATGCAAGCTGTACACTGGTTTACATAGCTTATTTAGTAGGAATTCAGTTTGAATCAGTTATGATTTCAGGGTACAGTATGTCCGTTATTTTGTGGCTGCATAATGTGGCGGATACCGATTCATTCGTCGCCTGTGAAACAGCTGAAAGTTTGCCTGTTGTTACTGCTACTTGCAGTTGAGTCGAATTGACGTTAAGTTCTAATGTCAGTTAGCCTCTCAACAGGAGTATTTTGTTGTTTTTCCCCCAGATAACTGCTTAGACTTCTGAACAAATTGAACCGTCTTGTGGTCATTCTGTCAATCTTGACTTATTGACTGGTGATGAGCTATTTACTGTTAAGTTGAATTGTGCCCCTCTCTACCAGTAGCAAAGATTTTGCACCCTAGTTCAATCATTGATAGCCTAGTGTGGTTTATGGATACATGAAAAGACACCTTGTGATCTAATTTAATTAGGTAACGTTAGGCTACTCATGGACACAGGTGTTAGGCTACCAGATGGTGGGTCATTTGGGAATTGTGAGGTCACTAGGCTGTAGGGCAGTGAATGCTGAGCTTTGGCTGAATTTGACTGGTCAAAACTAGGTCAGTAAACTCAAATTTCAGGGGTGTGTATTCTGCACAGGGTTCCCTTGTGCAACAGCCAGCTGTTAAAGAAAGACGGTCATTCTGACCACTCTCAAAAGCACGTGTTGCCCTCAGTCACCATGGCACTTGCTCACAGATGCTTTTAAGAAACACGTCACCAACTTAAGCACTGACTCTCAAAAGCACTCCCATTCATTAATCTCATGAAATGAGGGAGTCTCACAGTATCCATCAGGATTGGCACAACTGTGCTTAAGGCAGTCATGATTAGATGCACCCACTGGAAGGCCTTGCGTAGCAGATAGCACTGATGTTTATTTTGTTGGGACGCCTGTGGTGCCTGTGCTGGTTGCTATCTGGTTTCAGCCGCCCTGGCCCTGGTCAGCTCAGATAAAACAAAATGAACTCAAAGCCTGAGCGCTCCACCTACCTGATTCAATACTGATCCTGAAGAGTAGCCTACATTCCTGTGGGTAGGCCCACCTTAAGGGGAAAATGGCTGTCTAAATGTTCTAGATGTTGCTATGGTGTGTGCTTGTTGCTAGCTCATATTTTGGCTAACAGTTCAGCAATATGAGGGTTTTCCCAAATATTCTTGTAAATAAAATAAAATCAAGTTTGATGTCACATACAATTTTATACATAGTAAAAACTGTAGTGAAATGCTTGGTCCACTGACTCCAATGACTGTGTGCTTCAATGTAAAAATAAAACAACAATAATAATAAATATGAAAAAATATATACAAGTAGTTGTGTATATACAAGAATTGCTGTTAGGCTATGCTTTGTGATCCTCATTCAAAGTCCGAATGGCTTGTAGATAGAAACTTTTCCTCAATCTCTCTGTTCTAACTTTCATACACCTGTAACAATTGTACATGTATTTACTTCTGTTGCTTTGTCTTTGAATTACTTGTGGAATAGTCAGACTCCTCTTTGCCATTTTCATCTGATTTCTATTCAATCAACTTTATTTGAGACACAGGAAAGTCCAAATAAACAGCAAAGTACATGAAATCAATAAATACATATTAAAAACGATACAAAACATATACAGTATTGTAGGCCTAGATACTTAAATAACCAGTAACTAAGCAAACAACTATGTATAGACATAAGTGTAGCCTAACTGAAAGACTTCTTCTGTTCTAGGTGCTGTGCTGTAGGTCAGAGAAGGACAGAAAAGGACAAGATGGCCCTGAGCGGCTTTGACATTGATGCCCCGCGCTGGGATCAGTCCACCTTCATGGGGCGACTGAAGCATTTCTTCAACATCACTGACTCCAGGACAGCGCTATTGCCCGACTCCAGACTAGCTGAAGCAAAGGCACTTGTGGAAAGCTGCAGGTAAACCCCCAAAAGTTGACACATTTGTGAAGTGAACAGAAGGAAATATCGTAAACTAGAAAAGCGCTCAGAGAGCGCAGACCTCCGCCAAGGCAGTGTGGTCACAGACACAATATAAATTCCAGATCATGTTCTGGATCACCGATCACCACCGAAATCGAATCAGTTCTTGCTTGTCCCAATATACACATTGTCCAAAAATTTCATCCAAATCCGTGCAGTACTTTTCTAGTTATCCTAGACAAACAGACAAACCAACGTGACCGAAAACATAACCTCCTTGGCGGAGGTAATGGTTAAGTCCGACCTGGAAGAAATATAAAGGCATAAACTGCATATGACATACATTCTGAATCCATTACTGTCACTATTTGATGACTCCTTACGGCAAGTGAATTATCAAACACAAATGAATACAAATACAGTCTGTGCAAAAAATACTTGGGCACCCACTTCTGAATAGAGAAAATATATTCAGTACAATTTATTATTTTTCTCACTCAGATGATCAGTAAAAAGAGGAAGTATGCAACTATTTATTATTATAACAGCTGAATTTGCCTTATTTTAGCAGCATAAGAGTCATTGTGATGAGCTCAAACTTGGTACAAAGCCAGAAAATGGTGAAGGAATGGGCAATCTTGCATATGTTGTCTTTAAGAAATAAATCCCTCATAAAATGTCCTCTAAAATGACGCATAAAATATAAAAAAGGTTCTTGATATAACGTCTCAGTTGAAGTTGTAGAATAGAGAAAAAAAGTCTATATCCAATTCAGACTCCAGCCCTCCAGACTCCCTCCAGGGTGTGAGACCTGCAGAAGCCCAGGCTTAGCAAAGACTGGTTGGTCCAGCCGGGCCCTGAGTACTCTCTTGAGCACTTTCCCCAGCAGCTCACCAATGTCTTTCTTATGTGTTCAGATCTGGGAACTGAGATAAACATGGCAGACGTGTTTACATTGGTAATACAGACATACATTTTAGATTATTAACCTGCCAGACTAATCAGTCAGAGCCTATCAAGGTCTAGGTGGAGACATCCAGATTAGACTGTGTGCTACAGTATGTGTGTCTGTCACTGAAAGGAAATGAAATTACATTTAAATAGCTTAAATGGGAAGTAAATGAGTGAACTATATATTGCTTATGTATACCCATACTTATAGACTTACAGTATACTTAATATGCAGTTAAAGGTGAGGTTCGGTTTGCCATAACACATTTAGCGCTTTTCTAGGAAGCCTGTCAATGCAGGGGTAGGCAATAGAACTGATTGACAGGGCCAACATTTGGATGATTAGGTCTTGACTCGAGCATACGGTTTATTGTCAGACATCGCCACACTGCAATGCCTTCTACGACAGGCGTAGAGCTTTGTGCATGTCTGACCATGTTCCCTAAAACGTGCACCTCAAAACATTGTTATTTATCCATCAATATGCGTACTCGAACCGAGTCATCAGTGCTGTTATATGAGCATGCGATTAATCAATCTCTCGGTTTCTGCTCGCAACACGGGAGAACTCTAGCTATCGTGTCTGTAGCTTTTTAGTTACCTAGCAAGTTTCTGACACAGGACCCTGCCTGCAATAAAGTTCATTTCTTCCGCTCAGTCAACTTGCTTGTGCCTACTGTTCACTATAACCTGCTCACGTGTGACAAGACAGCTATCAAAGCGGAACGTTATACAGGCGGCTGTGTAGATGTCGGAGCCAAAATAGTTCCAGGAGTTGTTCAATGAATAGGCGGACTTAACACTAACAACCATCGGTCATTCGACGGAATGTTTTTCTCACTGGCTGAGGGACAATTGTTTTAGCATGCCTATGACTAGACACGGACTGATGACTCGGTGACGGATATGCAATAGGTGTATGCAGAAATAACTTAATGTTTTAACGGTCGGGTATTAACAGCGAACAGTTGATGCCAGTACATTGAAAAGTCTCAAACCAATAGCCCTACTGCTTCAGTGTACATGTTAACATGCAGGGTTAAAGGGGTATTGTATTTCTGAAATAGCAGTATACTTGATAGATTAGGACTAATCATCCAAATCACTATGGCTGTCAATCGAATTCTATTGCGACCGCTAGACACTAACTAGAGAAGGGGCTACAATGCTGGATTAAATAACTCGAACCTCCGGGCTGTGTTAATGTGTTCTTTGCCATAAAACTTAAGGTTGTCAGGAAACCTGTGAATGTGTTCTTTACCATAAAACAATTTTCGGGATGTTTTTTGGTTTTAATAGATTATGGCCATTTTCAGCTGTCTGTTTTGTATACTTGTTTCTTGACAGATCAACACACTATCAACTCATTCAGTCAGGTGTTCTGTTGTCTTCCTCTTGTTGAAGAACAATAGTGTTTTGATGTCTGTAATGTTTGTGAGAAAAATAAACAGCCCTAAACATCAATGCCTTTGCTAAGGAGAAATAAGCACCTTTTAGGGAGGTCCATGGCTATTGATGTTTGCAACTGCCTGTATGAGTCATTTCTCTCTGTAGTTGTCAATAACCTTGAGGTCAGTATTGTATTTTCAGATCTGCTAGGCTAAGAGTATTGGATGTGTGATGAATTTGGAAAGGATTGACTGTGTGTGTGTGTGTGTGTGTGTGTGTGTGTGTGTCTGTGTGTGTGTGTGTGTGCTGTGTGTGTGTGTGTGTGTGTGTGTGTGTGTGTATCCGTGTCTGTGTGTGTGTGTGTGTGTGTGTGTGTGTGTGTGTGTGTGTGTGTGTGTGTGTGTGTGTGTGTGTGTGTGTGTGTGTGTGTGTGTGTGTGTGTGTGTGTGTGTGTGTGTGTGTGTGTGTGTGTGTGTGCACCAGGGCTGGCTCCATTCCCCCCGGTACAACAGAAGAACAGCTGCATTATGCCAAGAAGCTTTACGACTCTGCCTTCCATCCAGACACGGGCGATATGATGAACCTGATTGGCCGGATGTCTTTCCAGGTGCCGGGAGGCATGGCTATCACAGGCGCCATGTTGCAGTTCTACAGGTAACCAGGCAACCCAACAAACACACATTCACCTCCTCCTCTTCCTCTGCCTCGCTCCCACTGATGTCTTGGGCCTGGGAAAGCAATGGAACTGACAATCAGCTTAAAGGGGTAGAATCTGCAAGTCTGTCATTGCACTTTTTTTTTTCTAAAACATTTGACCTGCGGTCTCCTTCTCTGTCACCTCTCCCCTGCCTTCCCTCCCCCGGCCTCCATGTGATTTATGGTGTTTTACAATTTAACCGTCGGGGCTTAAAGTACTGATATTTTTGGGGAAAATATACTTATTTTTGGTACAGTTCTTGAAGCTCTATGAATTTGGTCCAACACTTGCAGTCCTTGTTTTAACTTGTGTAAATCTCTAATTAGAGTCATGGCTCTTGCTCTGTGTCCAGATAGCTTTACATCATTCCAAGTAATATCTAAAGTTATTTATCTGTTTAGATCTTTGTAATATAGCACATGGCTTTGTCACAAGATGCAAATAGGAAAGTTATGTTGTTATGCCTCATTTTTAGAGTTGGACCCGTTATTCCCTTTAGCCATTTTAGTGGATTGTGCTGAGATACTCTGATATTATATGTATACGACTGTGTTATAGCATGCTCAGGTTTAGAAGGGTATGTGTGTGTTAGTATGTGTGTGCTCTTTCTTAACTCTGGGAGGAGGGCAAATAAGCTCATTTTCCAAAATGACCACTTGTCCCTCTCCCTTAATCTTGTGTTGTATCACATTCACCTTGTATAGTTGTCTCGCTTCGCTGTTGGATACAGATTGGAGGAAAGGTTGCTGTGACCGGACAGAGCGGTTGTAGTAACCTTTTGAATCCAAAAACTTGCGCAAGTTCAGAGGTTGGATTGCAAGGCCTAGCAGGTTTAGTCCAAATCGATCTGGTTGGGAATGCAGAGAGTAGGACAGGGCAGGATCCAGCAGGCTGGACCTGAAAAGCGAGGCGGTAAAAAAAAAAAAACCCGGTCAGGTGCTCTGTCCAAAGAGCAGGTGGAGCGCATGTGAGGTGAACCGCAGCGCAGCGCACCTCTGCCTGCCTACTGTGCCTCCTCTCCTCAGAGTACAGCACAGCTGTGTCCCATCCACAGGAACACACTGCCACCTGGACCTCTCGCGCTTTCACCCACGCCTTACACACACACACACACACACACACACACATACACACACACACACACACACACACACACACACACACACACACACACACACACACACACACACACACTCACATACACGCACACACACACACACACACACACACACACACACACACTCACATCACACACACACACACACACACACACACACTCACACACTCACACACACACACACACACACACACACACACACACACACACACACACACACACAAACATACAGTACACACACATGCCACTAGGGGGAAAAGAGCCAAATCTAAACATTTAAGCCCAATGTTACATTTCCAAACTCTGAATGTGTGTAGACGGGATTCTGACTGTTCTACTGTCTGCAATAATAGACCCAATGTCCCTGTACTTAACTCCAAATGTGCCTGTACTTAACGCCTGTGCGGAGGAAGGGACTCATAAATAGGAGCGATTTTAAAAACCCACCTGACTTGACGACGTGAAACCCAACGACCTCACATGAACTCTGGTGAACTGCTGGCCCCATGCCAGTGAGAGCAGAGCAGTCTACTAAAGTGTGTTGGTGGAGCGGCTTAGCTCTCCTAACCTCTCACGTTCCCTCCCCTCAGGACCATCCCAGCGGTGGTGTTCTGGCAGTGGGTGAACCAGTCCTTCAACGCCCTGGTGAACTACACCAACCGCAACGCCGCCTCTCCCATCACGCCAAAGTAAGCCCCCGTCAATAATGCCTTCCACTTTTCCTCAAAAACACATTTTTATTGCACTTTGCTCTCCTAATGCACAACACTTTAAAGGAGTATGTCTGTGTAGGTTCTGAGACTTCCAGGGCCCATAAGGTAGTCATATGATTTGCAAGGTAACTAGAAGTCTTGGAAGGTTGGAAGACATTTCACCTGTATTCCAGGCGACTTCTTTAGTTAACGAACGAAGCCTCTCAGATGAGGGCTGAAAAATCAAGAGACGGTCCAGTTGCCTTGCAACTCATCTGACTTTATAGGAGCACTATTCTTCTATCGGCTCTTTACGGCTTACTTTGTTTTATGTTATGACTCTGTGCATACTGTATCTCTCAACTACTGTATGTGCATACTGTATCTCTCTCCATCCCCTGCAGGCAGATTGGGGTAGCGTACTTCACTGCCACCAGCACCGCACTGGTCACAGCTGTGGGACTCAATCTGTACACTAAGGTAAACACTGTTCTAGAAAAAGTACTTATCATGGTGCCTAAAAAATGTCAGCTGTTATGCTATGCATGAGATTCTGCTGGACATGATGTATTGCAACAATGCTATTTTAGCCCATAAAATAGAGGCTATGCAGAACAAAAAATCACTTCTGACAATCCCCATATCACATTAGAAATAGAATAGGCCTGTTCACCTCAGTAGCGCAAAGGTCATAAAGCCTGCTAATAGTAAAATGAATAGGAATCAAGAGAAATAATCCATTCCATTTCAAATGACCTTTACACATGACCACATACATTCCTCTTAGCCTGACTTGTACCTGCATGTTACATACTGCTGAGCTGAAATGAAATCTAGTGCATATCCGCTATAAGATCAGTGTACAAGCATGCAGTTTGAAGTATGGCATTGCAGTTAACCCTTCTGTGGTCTTCATGTGAGATTGACCTATTTTTTATTTTTATTTTTAGATAAAGAAAAGATAAACACAAATGTTTAAGGAGTGATACTTTATGGCCTTAGCCTAATTTCAGTGAAAAAGATGTTAACAAGAAAATTGATGTAGGACACATCCCTTCATACCCCTAGACATTTAAGTCCTTCAGAAAGTGTTTGAACCAAGTTGACTGTTCTTTGCAGATATGTTACTACAGTTAACACTACAGATCTGATATTTTATCTGAATTTATCCATATCAATTCAATTTTTATCTCCGTGGTCTAAGTGGATTTATGTACAGTTTAACATTTCTTTTTAAAGGAATAGACCACCTCTTTATGACTTTTGGTTATTCACCCTCTTACCTGGAGTTACATATATGGATAAGAGCATTTTGGTCTCAGTGCATACGTTGTCCTAGTCTGGCAACCCCAATTTTACCTGTAGCTTAGCATAGGCGGTGGAAAGTAAAGTTGCCAAAGAGTTGCTATCTGGCAACATTACATTCCACTGCTATGCTAAGCTAAAGCTAAAAAATGGGGAAAATTGGGGATGCCATACTAGGAAAACGCAAGCACCGAGACCAAAATGCTTTTGCCCACATATGTAACTCCAGGTAAAGGGTGAATTACCAATTTTCATAAAGAGGTGGAATATTCCTTTAAGGGTCAAAGTAATAATTTAGGTAAATTTGACCCAAACACTAGGAAAGGGTGCAGAATCTGAACATACGGTAAAACAAGGGTAAAGATCAGTATGCAAGCCATCTGTAGTGTGTGTCACCTCAATCTGCCACCTGACTTGTTGAAAAAGAACCATGAGATCACCACAATACTTCAGCAGTGCTTACGTGCCCCTCTCTCTCTCTCTCTCTCTCTCTCTCTCTCTCTCTCACCCTCTTTCTCTCCCTCTTTCTCCCTCCCTCTCTCTCTCTCTCTCTCTCTCTCTCTCTCTCTCTCTCCCTCTCTCTCTCTCTCCCACTCCCTCTCTCTCTCTCTCTCTCTCCCTCTCTTCCTCTCCCTTTCTCTCTCTCTCTCTCTCCTGGCTGTATCTCGTAGAGAGCGCCCCCTCTGGTGGCACGCTGGGTGCCCTTCGCTGCCGTGGCATCTGCTAACTGTGTGAACATCCCCATGATGAGACAACAGTAAGACACCGCCCTCCTTCCGTACTCGCTTTTTTAGCTATCGCTTTTTTCACGTGATCATCCCTCTTCTGTCCATTCACAGGGAGATCCTGAACGGCATTGCCGTCACCGATGAGAACGGGAACAAGCTGGGCCACTCAAGGGTGAGGATTGTCTGGATTGATTGATTCATTGATTTATTGATTATGCACCTCAAACATTTTACAGCTGTATTTGCTGACATAGCTGACATTAAATACATTCTTCTCTCTCTCTCTCTCTCTCTCTCTCTCTCTCTCTCTCACTCACACTCACACACACACACTCTCTCTCTCTCTCTCTTAGAAAGCGGCAGCGAAAGGAATCACCCAGGTGGTGATCTCTCGTGTCACCATGGCAGCCCCAGGCATGAGTGAGTATCCCCACACTACCCCCACATTTCTGCCGCTATACAGCAGAGCAACTTTCCTCATGACTTGTCTGCCTGGGTCACACTGTCATGATTAATGGCCATTTCTGGGCCATTTCCAAACGTTGCTCTGCAGTATCAGCCATAATGTGGCTGGAGCATTTGGTGGCAGTAAAAAGTGGTCTGTAGTGGAGAATGGAATGAAATGTCTGCTGAAAAATGCATGTGATGATTACGGATACGACTTTGGCATTTATGCATACTGGAGCCATCTAAGGGCCAATTGTGTCTCTTAACGATCACATCCCCCCTCTCTCCACCCACTCTCTTTCTCTCTCTCTCTCTCTCTCTTTTTCTGTCTCTCTCTCTCTTTTTCTCTTTCCAGTCATTCTGCCCATAATCATGCAGCGGCTGGAGAAGTACAGGTTCATGCAGGTGGGTTTGAGAACATCAGGCCTGTCATTTGAAGGTCGTCTCTGGCAGCGCTCACAGCAGGCAACACCCCCACACACACACCCACACCCACACACACCCACACAAACCCCCAGGGCCCCGTAATCAACTTTTAGCATCTGTTGTGCTCCTCGGTGCCACGCTAGGCTCGGGAATCACACGAGTCAGCAAACTTTCCTCAGACCCCTTTAGTGTTTGTGTGCATTGATCTCTTGTGCAACCTCTGTCCACTCCGCTCCGCGTGGAACGTGTGAGAGGATTGATGAAGCACTAGAGATATTTATCATAAGGCTCGTGTGGTTTTAAAGACCAATAGCTAGTGAATCATGATTATGTTTATGGGTGCAAGATGTGCCTGTGGAATTTTAACATCCGTCTTCCTGTGTCTATCGACAGAAAATCACCTTCCTCCACTGCCCGATGCAAGTCATGATGGTGGGGATGTTGTAAGTGCAGCCGTCGTCGTGAGTTATCAATGGAAAAGTGATTAGTGACCGCTCTTCCATGACTGTGTGATGAGCTTTTAATAGTAGTCCAGAAACAAATTACTGACAACCTCCCCCTGGGAATAGAGAGAGAGCTCACGAGCATCTCCTCTGAAGAGCTTTATGAAAGCAAAGTCAGTCATGTTTGAGATATGCCCTGATTTGTTTGGTTTTGTTTTGGCACTGAATAATGTTAACATTTTTTTCTTTTTTTTTTTTTCTTTACCTTCCTCTGTTCCGCAGCCTTGTCTTCATGGTTCCAGCAGCCTGTTCCCTGTTCCCTCAACAATGGTAACCAGCACCAGCTCTGCCTTCATAACTTCCACATGACTCACTAGACTGTCTTTGACACGACTGTCTATCTTTTACTATGACTAGACCAGTCGCCATGTTATTCAGTCACAGCATAATTCTACCCATTTTGACTCGCCTAATAGATGTTGTTTTAAGTAGCTGTTTGTGCCAGTGCGTGTCTGTGTATTGTTTATGTTTACATAATGTTTATTATTCTGCTCGGCATCTCCGTGAGCATAAACAAGCTTTGTGTTTGACTAGTTGTGTGTTTGTGTGTTTGTTTGTTTGTTTTGTGACTTGCAGTTCTATGGCCGTGTCCAAGCTGGAGCCTGAGCTGAGAGAGTCCATCACATCCAAGTATGGAGACAAGGTCCAGTATGTGTACTTCAACAAGGGCCTCTGAGCGTCCATCCACCCAACCACCCACCTGCCTGCCTGCCCTCCCTCCCGCCTGTCCTCCCGCCCAGCACCCTAAGGCTCCGCAGGCCCAGGGGAAGGTCAGGGTGGACCCACACACACCCACTGAGGCATTCTGGGACTGTGAAAAAGCTGTGGAGCTTATGGGCCTGTTACACACTTTCTAAATCAGAGTTTATCAGTGGTGGATTGGCGGATGAAAGTAAACACACACACACACACACACACACACACACACACACACACACACACACACACACACATATACATACTCAGTATATGCATATACATACATACGAAAATGCCCTTTACATGACCATAGTGTTTGTGGGGAAGGGTTGTAATGTGGTGCCATGGTCTCTGTCATGTGTAATGTCATTGTCTGCTCCAAAAGGAAGCCCTCATCTTTGTGCCTGTGTCTTTGTTTTGCAATGTTGTTTTTATTCTGTTTTGTATGCGTCTCCGTCTTAATGTGTGAAGAGGACCGTGATGGTGATGTGTAGTCTGTCACAGGCAAACCTCATAAAATGGATCCCATGCGTTGGGTTTTCAACACCCCCCTCTAGTGGTGGTGAAGATACCCTGCAGGCATGGGCAGGTTAACATAGACAAGCAAGCCAAACATTGCCTTCACAATCTCTCAGGTTCCACTGAAATAGCCTCATAGTTGAGTTACCGGGACTGTTACTGAATAATCATGTGCTGTTGGTAAACCTGACCAAAAACAGTCATTATGAAAATGATCCTTCTTCCCCTCCGTGTTTATGTTTTTCCTGGGAGTTCTTATGTGAGGGTAATTAATTCCAAGAAGGTGGTTTAGTAGCAAACCTGGGCGAGTTGTAAAGCAGATTATAGAAGAGCCTGTGTCCTCATTTTCTTAACTACCCAAAGCCATCAGGTTTCTCTCTTAGCAGGTTTACCACTCTCTCTTGGTTGTCTTAGCCAGGTTTAGCACTTAACCACCATCTTGGAATACCCCCCTAGGTGTTATGAGAGTGAAGTATAGCCATTATGATATATATGTCCTCTCTAAAGTCTAAAGATGAATATACCAACCAAGGCCTTAATGTACAGCAAATGGAGGTTGAGCTCGTCCCAATAGATCATCCCAAGTCACCCACCCCCCGAGACAGATACTTTTTTTTTTTGGAGAGTTAAAAGGAAATTTTGAAACTGATAGATATTCAGGAAGGTATTCTTGCAGTGAGTAATGGAATAGATTATGGTGCAACATGCAAGTGAATTTCTTTTATACTCTTTTTGGAGCAGATATGCATATGAAGTCATTATTGCCGTTTACAGCAAGACTAAATGATTTACAATGATTGGTTGTACCAATGTGATCCCAAACTGTTTTTTTTTAACTGTGAATATACTGTCCATGTGCTGATATATGCAAACATTGATGGGGAGGATCCTTTGGATCCATAGCTTATGGAGATGGATACAGAAACAGATCATGTCATGTAGTATGTGAATGAACTGATTATTGTGAGCATGAAATATGTTTGTGGACTTTATGGAATAAAGAAAAACATTTGGTTTTACTTTGTCTTATTATTGATGCGATTTGTCTTCATTCTCACTGAGAACGCAGAGCTTTGTTTGATGTCTATATTGTATTTGTGTGTGCAAAAACCTGTGACTCTAGACAGTAACACAGAATTCTTGTCTGTCTGAAATCATCAGGGTGTATGTTAAACAAGTCTGTGAAGGGGTATGAGGAGTTGAGACAGGATAGGGGCAGGGGAGAGAGAGAGAGTGTGTGTGTGTGTGTGTGTGTGTAGCGCAGAGCTGCCCCATCAAACATTTCACGTCAGCGGCTGGGTTTTGGCAGAAGATTCAATAAGTGAAATCCCGTCAGAATGTTTTATTTGGACAGGAGATTCCATGTCCGGAAAACTCACTCTCTGAGTGTGTGTGTGTGTGTGTGCTTGCGTGTGTGTGTCTGTTTTGAGTGAAAGAGAGGAAAATAAGCAGCACTGGAACTGCAGTTCTTCCTGACAAATAAATAATTCACCTTTTGCGTTTGTTCTTTTCTGAATATATATGCTGTGCTTATTGGTTGACTTAATGTTTGCTCTTTCAATGAGTTTGCATATTCTGGCTCTGAATAATTTATGATTCCACTCCACCATTTGGCTGTGTAGACTCGGACAGAATCTCAAGCATCAGAATGTCACATGAATTTTCCAACTGTGAAGATCAAACGGCGGAGTTATTTGTTGTGTGCATAAAACTGGGGTACTTTTTGAAACATGCACAACTCATTGAAGTAAAGCCAATGTAGACAATTGTGTGTTTTGCTAAAGACTGCATGTTTGAGTGTGTGTGTGTGTGTGTGTGAGAGAGAGAGAGAGAGAGAGAGAGAGTAAGTGTGCACAGTATGTGTGTGTGAGCAAGAAGCTCAACATTGCTTTTGAAATCAATGCTGCAGCTATTAAAATACCAAGAAATTTCATTGTACTCATGTCATCACAAGTCATCTCCCAGCTTGTTTTTGTACATTTCCATGGTCAGCCTTCTGTCTGGAAGAGAGCAGAATGGACAGACTGAGAGACTGTCTGCTCCCTGTTCAGTCACGTGCACTTTTCATTGGTTAATGTCACGGGATCCACACACTCATCAGTGAACTATTTCTCCCCCCTCAAACTAAAGCCCTTCCCAATGCTGTGTGTGTGTCACAGAGCTAACAATGCTATCCAATATCCACTTGGCTCCTCTGTAGCCCAAAGAAATGTTTACACTTCACAAACTACATACAGTTCTCCTTACGGAACAGTGGGTTTCAACAAGCATGTTATTGAAGTGGAGCAGACTGTGTGGTGTCAGAGGTAAGACATAAATGCTACATATTGCTATAGCTCCAGTTTGCCACAGTGGGGCAGTGTGGCACTGAGTCAATGTCAGATTTCAACAGTAAGATGTGTGCCCTAAGCTCCACGGTCCTGTACACACACACACACAGAGAGAGAGAGAGAAAGAGAGAGAGAGACACACACACACACACACACATGTGCTGGTCGGGACTGAAGCTGCACTGAGTCAATGTCAGATTTCAACAGTAAGATGTGTGCCCTAAGCTCCACGGTCCTGTACACACACACACACACACACACACACACACACACACACACACACACACACATGTGCTGGTCGGGACGTAAGCTGCAGCCCTTATGTCCTGCCTAGGGATGTTTACTACCTTTAATAGTTCCAGGCTGGCGGGAGAGATGAGTGCTGGTTTACTCAGGCATGTAGCCATCAGGAGATGCTTCCCAGCTCACCTCCAGCCTTCCCCACCCACACACACACACAGCTCTTCTGCCCAGTGCTCACACAGAGAAGCACGGCACACACACCCACGCTCTCATACACACACGTTCTCTCTCTCTCTCACACACACACACACACACACACACACACACAGAAACATGCTCAGCAGATGAACATCATAACTCTAATAGCAAATACAGGCACAGAGAGAAAAGGCTGGTCCCAACTGGATTGGACCAAGTGTATGTGTGTGTGTGTGTGTGTGTGTGTGTGTGTGTGTGAGAGAGAGAGAGAGAGAGAGTGTGTGTGTGTGTGAGTGTGTGTGACTGAGCGTACGTGTGAGAGAACGTGTATGTGTGTGTGTGTGTGTGTGAGAGTGAGAGAGAGAGAGAGAGAGAGAGAGAGAGAGAGAGAGAGAGAGAGAGGGGAAAAAAAATAAGGGTGTTGTCCTGTCCTGGTCAGGAAGCAAGTCAGACAGACAGACAGAGGGACAGAATAAAGGCTGTTGTCTTTTATTCCATGTTTATTTTCATTAATACTGTATGTTTTGTCCATCAAGTGAACATCCACATCGGAAATACACACAAAAAAAAGCATCAAAGACATGCATAGTCTGGTTCTCATCGCATGACTGCTCTCTCGCATGGTCCAAACATCAGACGTCTCTCACCAAAGAATTGTTTTCAAAGAGCAAAACAGAGAGACTGGTAAAAAAAAAAAAAAAAAAAAACAAAGACACTGGAAACATTTAATAAAGACATTGTTTACAAAACAAAACAAAGTTAAAAAATAAAACCTTGGCAACAGCAAACACTTAAATTATGCCCTTTATGTATATTCCACTATAGTTTGGATAGCATGAGGTTTATGAGACGTGATTTTAACTGTTGCTCTTGGTTAGTTTGTAGATATGTCTCAAGAGCATGTTTACAGTAAATGTCAGAAACGTTTCAGACAGACACAGAGATAGAGTGACAGACAGTAAGACAGACAGACAGACAGATAAGTAGATAGATAGATAGAAAGAGATAGATATAGATAGAAAGAGAGAGAGAAAATCCAGATGGGCATAAAATGCATATCATCTTCTACAACCTTTCATCCGGTTTACACAAATCAGTGGACCTCTTATAAGCACATATGTGGTCCTGATGACAAGGCTCTCACACACTTATTCAACAATCTCCAACACACACACACCTCCAGAAACACACTCCTACTCTTCCTCTCTCACACATGCACACACACACACACACACACACACACACACACACACACACACACACACACACACACACACACAGGACACAGATATAATAGCAGTGCACTCGTGCATTGAGGGGAGGAGAGGCAGTGATGATGATGATGATGATGATGATGGTGACGCAACTCTAACACTACCTCTTTTATTTATGTGTTTCTGGTAGCACGTCAAGAATGCACTGGCCAGGGAGCTGCACATCTGCGAATAGCCCGCAGCCTGCTGATACGGGCAGCGCTACACATTCCACCCTACTCTCCACCTCTTCCACTCTCCCTCTCCGCTCTCCCTCGATCCGTTTCCTCGCTCTACTCATCCTTCTGTCCCCTGCGCTAGGCTGCATCTCCTGACACCCGTGAATGTTAAAAAGCACGTCCAGACTTAATGCCTAGCAACCACAGCCCTCGCTCCTTTGCCTGCTCCTGGTCATGTGACTCAGAGCTAGCCAATCGGGGGCGCACCTGCAACATTCCCTCTAAGCCGCTGCCAATCAAGCGCAAGAGTTCCTGACCGTACCAGAAGCCTCATAAAATGTGCAACATGCCTCGGAAGAGTGAAATAACACAACAGTCATTAGCAAGCGAATCACAATCTTTCCGTATGAGGTCACCTCTATGGGATCACTGCCTGTCATTACAATCAGACCCCCCCCCCCCCCATCACATACCAATGCAGGTGGGGGCCATCCGTGTAGCGCTCGGCCACCTTCGGATTCCAGGGACCCCAGCTCAAACTTCATACACACTCACACACACTTCTTGGAAACCGTTTGGAAACATCTGGACAAAATACAACAGGAATTTGTTTAAAAAAAAAAGGAAAAGAACAGAGGCTCTAGAAAAAGATGGAAATAGACCCAAAAAGGAAGAAAGGAGTAAGAAACAAGTGAAGGAAGATAAAAAAAAAGAAAGAAAGAATTTAAACATAAAATTTAAACTTCCATTGAGGAGTCAATCCTCCTTTAATGCTAGTTAAACGCTCTCTAACGACAGCAAAAAAAGTGCATCTCTAGCTCTAATCAGGATTAGTAATGAGCGTAGAATCATAACTGAACAGACATAAAATGGCACTGGAATAATGGCTACTGTGGCTTCTGTACAGGGAAAGGAGTGAGCGCTAGACACACTCACAGGGGCTGGGGCACTTTAGGGATGGATAGATAGATGGATGGATGGATGGATAGATGGATGGATGGATGGATGGATGGGGGGGTGGGGGGATGGGGGGCTTTTATGGTAAATACACTATGTGGCCAAAGTCAGATGTAGCCTTGATTCTCTGAATATCTGTGACGTAGACACAAGATACAAGAAAGAGTTTGAAGATCAGTTAGTATATACCTACTCTGTTTATACAGCTACATGCTATGCTAGCTAACAAATGTTCCCATATTAGGTTATATGGCAGTGTTAATACATGAAGATCATAACCAAAGACCTTCTTCTTGTCAGCTTCATTCTATCTGATTCTTCTGTTGGCAGTGTTTATATTAGTGGACTGACTTCTCTTGCAGAGCAGGAAGAGAGGGCCTACCCTGGCTGTGTCAAATTAAAAGCCCTTAAGAGCCTCAACCCTGCCAAACCCACACCTCACCAATGCTCTTTGTCTCACACTTTAATTTAGAGCGACACATTCAGATTCTTATTATAACAATTAACATTATAATTACAATTACAATTATAATCTTTATAATAAT
>JAODXP020000032.1:4210142-4225142 GCA_027497455.2 Sardinella longiceps
GGGAAGAGGGAGCGGGGTGAGGGGGTGAGGGGGGTGAGGGTGAGGGTAGGTGATGGGGGTCCATTTCAGGACACAACATTCTGCACCCATTAGAATCAACTCTCAAGATTTGTATTTTGTATTTTATTTAAGGAGCCCCATTAGCTAATGCAATTGCATATCGCTAGTCTTCCTGGGGTCCGTTTGAGCTTGATCAAGAATAGAATAGATAAAGAAAAGAAAAAGAAATAGCTTGATCAAGAATAGAATAGATAAAGAAAAGAAAAAAAAAAACACTGTAAGTTGTCAGCAGTGCTTGGCATTGCAGCTGTTGTTGATTTGTATTCCATGCGAATCAAAGTACAAACTAGTTTGTTGTGACTTGTTTCCCACTTGCATCTGGGAAAGAATGTGACGCATCATTAATGTGAGACATCATTCATTCAGCAGACCAAACAGCTTAACAAATGTTAACTGGAACAGTGAGTGATTTTCCGTCCCAAACGGATGGATGAATAGCGAGAGTCTGTTTGTTTCTTGGCCATCATTGCTGGGGAAAGGTAGCCAAAAAAGTGTGCTGAGCACCTGAACAGCAGTCAGCGTGAAGCTTTGTTGACGTCTTTGGAAATGCACTCATGTCACTCATCCCCACCGTTGTCAGAAACGCTAGCTGACTTGATGCGGAAATACTGGCACCAAGGCTGCAAACTCCTGCCAGGCATTCCAGCAGTGTGTGTGTGTGTGTGTGTGTGTGTGTGTGTGTGTGTGTGTGTGTGTGTGTGTGTGTGTGTGGCATGTAAGTGCTCACACTCCACCCAAAAAACAGACAAGTTGGGGAAAGTTTTTTTTTCGCCCCTCTGTCACTCTCTGTTCCCTGCCTTTCTTTTTTCCCCTTGGCCCTCAGGACGAGTCCCCAACCACTTCCTCGGAATGCTCCATGCCACGCCCGCCCTGGCCTCTCGGACACACACACACACACACCCACAACCATGTGGTGATCCTGCGCCAGAATACCTCACATACTTCTACACACACCCTCACAGTTACACACACACACACACACACACACACACACACACACACACACACACACACAGCTCTTTACTGTCCAAGTTATCACACACATTACACACACACACACACACACACACACACACACACACACACACACACACACACACACATGGACACACAGCTCTTTACTCTTCAAGTTATCACTGGACACGAGTGGTGCCTTTTTGTCTCTGAGTGCCAGCCAAGACAAGGTCCCTGGTGACACTCTCTCCCCTGCTCACCAACAACACACACACACACACTCTCTCTCTCTCTCTCTCTCTCTCTCTCTCTCTCTCTCTCTCTCTCTCTCTCACACACACACACACACACACACACACACACACACAAACAAGGAGATAAACAAAGTGTACAAAGTGTACAGCCAGAAAGTAATGGTTCTGTTCATCATTACGTTTCTCAGTCAGCCCCAGTCCAGTAAAGCCGCCCGGTTGGGCCTTCCCCAATAAGACTAGGAGAGACTCACAGACTTCAGTGAACATTTAGTTAGCTAGCTGTGTGTTGGTCAGTGATATTGGTGGTGCAGTTTGGGTGATCATGCAATAGGCTACACTGAGACATGTCAAGAGTGCCCACCTAGAATTTTTCTGAAATTTCCTACGGGATGAAAAAAATATCTTATTTTTATCTTACCTTCTGACTGAACAATTGCCCTATCTGAGGTTAAAAAAAAGTGTGCGATCCCCAAGGATAATAAGGCCAGTTGGTCAGTGAAAATCTGCTGTTAGTGCAAAATAGGGCATCTACTTTGGTGGACAGCCCCCGTCCACTGTTTTGGATAGCCCTAAGGCTAAACTGAAACTACTACTCCAGATGATTGATTGGCTGCAATCCAACAGCTGTGCATCACTAAGCACTCTGCAAATAGCTAATCAGCTAATGGCTGAGGCCTACAGGGTATCAAAGCTAGCATGCTGAACTTAAAGCTAAGTTCCTTCTTGAATCACTTACTACTTTTATTTTACTTTATTACTAATTAATTTCCATGACACAGAAAACATACAGTACTTATCTTGCCCTATTGTGTATAGGCTTACAAACCTCATAAAATTTGTACTTAGCTACATGTACCCTGCATTACTGTAACAACCAACAACAACAACAAACAACAAACTCTTATTGATACTTCCTGGTAGTTAAGTTGTCTGCTAACTAGCTTTATCATTGCAGAGGATAAAGCCCGAGGTCCAAAGCCTGAGGTCCAAAGATCACGAAGACACTTTTCAGCTACATGTTGTATTTAGTCTCATCTGATTGGTGTAGATGGATGTCTGACAAGTGATCAGACCAGTGGGCGGGCCTATGCTTGGCACATCACTGTAGCAACACACTTAGCCTACATGTAAAAGGCCTCTTCCTCTCTCCCCATTCACCATCAAAGCTCAGATAAGCAACAACGACAGCTCTTTAGAAATTCAATTCAGCTATTCGCACAGCCTTGGAACTAAGGTACAAAATACAGCCATCTTGTTGCGACCACTGGAATGAAAATATGCTGTTTTCATTCGAATCAGACGGCGAGACCAG
The DNA here is from genome assembly GCA_027497455.2 of Sardinella longiceps. Taxonomy (NCBI): domain Eukaryota; kingdom Metazoa; phylum Chordata; class Actinopteri; order Clupeiformes; family Clupeidae; genus Sardinella; species Sardinella longiceps. The sequence continues at coordinate 4,212,723 of JAODXP020000032.1, forward strand.
TCGAGGTTTCTAATGTGACCCAGGCCCTTCAGATGTGGCAGAACCAAAAACATCTTTGCGTCAAATTGACACCATTTCTCACAATCCAGTGGGCTGAGGTAAGACAAACTGAACAGCTTGAACACAGAGGCCCACTGAGAAGGGCTTTTTTTTCCAGACAAATGCCACACATATTTCTGAAAGGTCATCTACTTTCATTGCTTTTTCCTTTCGGGTCTGTCCAGAACTCGGCGAGCCAGATGCATTCTCCATGCTTGACACCCCCCCCCCCTCTCTCTCTCTCTCCTCCTCCTCCTCCTCCCATCCCCTTCTTCCTGAAAGGACTGGCTCCGGATTCACCCTCGCCTCCTTCAAGCCACACTATGGCGGCGAGGGCGGGTCTGTGAACTGGCCTCTGGCGAGGGCACTGTCCCGCTGAATTAGACCTGATCTGGATGGGAAAACCCCATCGGGACTCACAGCATTCCTGCCATTCCTGGAGACCTGGGGACTTTGGCAACACCACCCATCTGATCTGTGTGGGCCTGCTTACAGAACTATCATAGAGTGAGTGAGTGAGTGAGTCAGTGAGAGAGAGAGAGAGAGAGAGAGAGAGAGAGAGAGAGAGAGAGAGAGAGAGAGAGAGAGAGAGTCTACAATCTGAACCCTCCACTGGATCACAAGATAGCTCTCATTTTTCACCCCTCTCTCTTGCTCTCTTTCTTTCTCCAGAGTCACTGCCACGTCCACAGGCCTGTCCTGGTCTGCATGCCGACTAAACTTGGAGGGAGAAGAGAAGAGAGGGGCCATTTATTCTGTGCCAATACTTTCACATCTCAGGTACACTGAGCACACACACACACACACACACACTCCAACACAAACTACCCACACAGCCTGTGCCTGGCACTGGGCTGCTATCATTGGGCCAGGAAGGACTTGCCATTTTATTTGAAGCCAGCAAACCACTAAAAGACTCAACCTCCCTTCAGATCCTTCCCACATCAGTCAGCCCAAGCCTCTGAGGCCTAGTCTGAGATCTCTGTTATGGGGAGAGGAGTGAGGCACAGATTCGGCATCCACCTCTGATCTTCCTGGTGGGTGTACGCTGAATTCATTTAAATCTTATTAATTTAATAGCCTGAGCACTTGTTTCACATTTACAGAGTCATGCACACAGAGAGAGAGAGAGAGAGAGAGAGAGAGAGAGAGAGCAACTAGAAACATGTTTTCCACATTATCATGCCTAAAATCATTAAGAAGTCAAAGCCACTCCCAGAATTGTCTTCTATGTGCAGCCAGTAACACTGATGTCCATCACAAACATACAGTCAGTCAAGTAGAATTTACGGAAAGACGCATGGTTGCTATCATACAGTACGAAAAGCAATCCTAAACAGAGGAGTGTAGAGGAGGAGGAGGAAGAGGGGGTTATTTATAAGAGGCAAACACTTTGCTTGATTTTATGTAAACGTCACAAGATAACTCAAAACGGACGAGCACAAACGAGGCCAAGTTTTTAACCCTTTGTGTGTGACTGTCCGGCAACTAATACGTCATGCTCATAAAAAAAATATCCACATTATCTTGGCCCCAGAGGCAAGGCGAAACTGGCACGAGGGCGCTAAAGTGTCAAACAGGATCCGCCGCACTGTGGATGTTTACATGCGTTGGCCCGTCTGAGCAGCAATCAAGAATCTGCCTGAGATATTTACTTTCAACCCCAAACACTTTCGGACATAGGAATATGCATTTATCTTATGGGCTATAGCGCAGGTATTTAATTTTATCCCGCGTTTATTTAGCCTATGGAAATGTTGCCACATATTTTCATATTCCGTTAACAGGTGGTGTGACGCGCAGAATAAAAATATCTTTATTTGCATGCTTGCATCAATGACACAAACACAGATAAAGAAAAAAACAAACAATTAAAAACAAAACAGACACATGGCGGTATTTACTGAGCACAAGCATTCAGTGACTACACATGCATGTGCCCGGTCAAATAAAAGGTAATTTGATATGGTTGCACTAGTGGCAGCGCATTCATCAAAGGTGAAATGTCGGATCTCTGTGGCTTCCTACCGTCATCTAGGTTACTCACCAACGTCGGCGTTGCAGAAAGCCTGTTGAGGATGCACAGGAGAGCAGCTGCACGCTTCAGCGATTTCCTCCACTCGCCAGAGAATAAGCACAACCAGCGTGCAAAAGAAGCTGTTCACTGGGTACGGCATTTCCCGCTTGGCGAGTTAATCTTACAGGTGATAAAGGTACGAAAGCCCACAGACTTTCTAAATGTGTATCTGGTCAATAAATTTGCAGATCCCCTTTGACAATGAAAACCGTATCACTGTCTTCACAATGACAATAACAACACTCGATTATCTTAAACACAATATTATTCTCTGGTGCGCAATGGTCTATTACTGTCAGGAGTAAAAACAAATCATGCGTGTTATGCTAACGTTTGCAGACAACCTGTGCTACTTCTCGCTCATATGTACCCGTGCCCTCTATTCTGAATGCCTTGTATGGGTCTGTTTTTGTCTGACGCTCATTTTTGAAGGCTGCCCGGACGGGACTCCTCCCATTTATCCAGAAACGTCCAGCGGTGGGCGACGGTGCGGTGAAGGTCCTCCCTCTCTGCTCTGCCTGCCGGCGTGCGATTTTCTGTCTATCCAGATGCGCCAGTCAGCTGATGTCATACCAATGTGGTCATTGATTGTAAGCCATTTGGGCAGGAATATAGAGGTCAAATAAAGGTCAGGAAATAGACACAGAAGCTTTGACTTTTTCAACATTAGGATGAGTGGGGGCATATTTTGGATTATAGCTCTGTAAATGTTACAAGGCTTATTAAAAAAAAATAAGTTCCAAGTAAAACTCACACAGCTTTAGTGTCCCCTATGACCTAAACAGATACAGCAGGTGACAGGAGGGCCAACAAAGTCCGCTGGTTTGCAGAGAGATTCTGGGCAGCAGGTGCCATCCAGCCTTTATGACAATACTTACAGTAAGTCTAAAATAACCCAGTAATTCAGTAGGCCTAAACCCAGTGAATGACATATAACCAAGTACTTAATGTGTCAGCCATGCATGCATCATGCGTTTTCTTTGTTTCCATCAGTCATAGTAGGCCTATATTTCACATAACAAACACACATGGCCACGTCGTGTATGCAGATCATAATGCAGAATCCTCATCAGTAAATAACTGAAGTTTGCTCCTCTCTGAGGGACAGTAAAATGCTCACTCTGTTTGTCTGGAGGCTGTCCACTGTTTCCATTCAGAGAGGCTGGGGGTGGAGGGGGGACGGTGCTCCCATCTCTGTGTCACTTTGAACGCAGGAAAAAGTGAGAGAGAGAGAGAGAGAGAGAGAGAGAGAGAGAGAGAGAGGAGGAAGAGGTGGCAGGCTAGAGAGGAATAAGTAAATAGGAATAAGGATCGGAAAATCCCGTGGCATTTGCCACTGCTACTGCCGCCTCCTCTGTGTCTCTTCCATCAGCCATTGGCTGTGTCCCACACACAGACACACAGGCCCCTCAGGAGTTACCTGCGCTGGTCTGCCTGGATCCAGAGCCTCCACTGGCAAATAGTCCTCCTCACTAACCCCCTGTGTCTAATGGAAGAATGACAGCATGAAAACAGCGCTATAATCAGGGGTTAAAGTGGGTATTTGGTAGGAGTTGGAACTCTCATATTTGGTGTCGTCACAAACAAATAAAAATGTAAAGAAGAAGAATGGGATGATATTGTTCATCGTTCAGCCCTGTAGGCCAGATGCTTTGCCCCCTCTTTTCTAGAAATACAAGCGTAAAAAAAATAAAAAATGTATTACAATATCCCCATGATATTTGGTGCCTTAGGCGATCACTTACTTTGTCTATGCCTAGAACCTGATTATGATTGTTCTACTGATATTCTTGTTGATTTGAAAAAATAAAATAAAAATGAAAACAAACCAAAAAATGGTGTGTTCCAGTCCTTATCTCCAATGTTTACACATACAACAGTATCATCTCTTTTCTGGAACATTCAGTGCCAAAAGATACCAAATCTGCACTATTGCTGTCTAAATTCCATCACAAGACATAACATGTAGAGAAAAAATGACTACATAGTGGGCATGAGCAGAGCACACACACTGATATAGAAGCTGACATTATGAGCACTGAAGCTATTACTAGCATCAACCAAGACAAGCATGTTACCGTTTCATTTCTGCTCTCTGAGCTGTCACTAATTCTCTGTACCAGACAATTCCTGGGTCATTTTAAAGACGAGTTACCTCAGCATCAAATTAAAACATGGACCCAGAGTTTATCCACAATGGCAGCTATGCTATGCCTCCAGGGTAGTCATCACCTTAACTACATAGAGGTGCCAACGTCAGTAATGATCCCGTTTCCAGAGGCAAAGGTTAAAACGACAAGCCGACTCCCTCTTTTTTTCATTTTCTTTTTCCAAAATATGTATTCCTAAGGCGTGTAAATAAACACTGGCACCCTGAGGCCTGAGAGAGCGTCTGTTTATAGCTCCTTGGGGTTTCCTCCTCGGCAGCCTGTGGGTCCTGAGGTCCCTCAACAAAAGCAGTGGCGGTGAGGCGTCCGGCGCCGAGCGCCGTGGGCAGACCTGCTCGTGACTGGACCTGAGGTTTCCCACACAGGCCAGGGTGAGTTTGCGGAAAAAAAAAGTGAGTGATGCTATCCTAGTGGCCACATCACACAGAACTCCCCCACAGCGTCCTCAATGGCATCATTGGGACGGGAATAGCGATAGCGGGCAGATGGATGGGGCCTGCTCATTGATGTGGAGCTCCGCCATGATTAATCTTTTAGTAGACCACCCCTTCAGCTGAGCTGGGCATGGACGGATGCCCATATTTGCAACGTTTCCTGTTGGATGTTTTCACCTTTCTAGATCTTTCACACCTTAGTTCTATTTGTCTCTCCTCACTAAGAGCTCTTGAAGAACTGATACTTGATTTCAGGCTCATCACAGTACCTTTGTCCTAGAAATATAATACAATCTGGGAATAAACAGCACATTGAGAAGAAGTACTGTACATACAGGACTCCTTGTCCTTGTATCTGCTAACTATGCAGCGTGAAAACTATATTAGGCACAGACAGTAACATTCAAATACTTGTCCATATCTTTTCAACTAACATTATCAAAAAGATTGACCTGCTGGGTATTCTGAGTTACAGTAGCCTCATTGTTATGCTTTCACTGGGACAATTGTGAGGGACAGTTGTGTCTTAGAGTGAGATAACAGACAGGGGATTTTGCTGTGTCTATGGCTTGGAGTAATCAACACATTGTGGCCTTGTATGCTCCTGGCTGCTCTATGCCTATGCCTAGCCTTGGGTGCTGCCTGCCTGCCTGCCCCCTGTGGATGAGACAGAGTAGCGAGACAGAGCAGACTCCTTATTCTGAAATATATGTTGGTGTAATTGAGCATGATGATGTATGTGTGTTTTGTGTAATTGAATGTAGTTGAGTGCATCAGTATCTCTCTCTCTCTCTGTGTGTGTGTGTGTGTGTAATACTCTTTAAAGAGCCAGACAAAAGCCCTTTGGAGGCTGTGGTGATATACTCAGCTGGGAAACTATGCAGAAAATGTGAAATCTGTGCCCAGAGGGAATGTTTTTGCAATTTTCTGTGTTCCTTAAAAAAATAACAAATAATCCAAACAGTGGGATACGCTGCTTTGCTAGAGTTAATGATGATTGTCCAATTTGTGCACTGTGGCCTTATTTTCATTTCAGTGTTGTTACCGTAAGACTGGTTAATGTTTAGCATTGTAAAGCATAATGATCTTGATGAGCACTTTCAGGAGGAAGACTGGCTGTCTTCCTAATTTTGTCTCATATTTTTTTTGTAGAAATAGTATTGACCACTGGATATTCTGCAGACATCTGAGTCAACCATAACCTGGGTAAATTCAGACCGCACTTCAATTCAATTTGCTGTCCAGTTGGACTGAATTTACCCAGCAGGCATGGACTGGCCATAGGGCATACAGGGCAATGCCCGGGGGGCCAACGGTCATTTTTGGGCCAGGGCTGTCATTTACTCATAATTTTCATGAACACACCCACAACATTATTAACACACCCACACCCACAACATTATTATTGAATCATGGTGGGCCGCCATGGCCAAAAATGCCCGGGCCATTTTTTGGTCCCAGTCCGGCCCTGTTATCCAGACTAAGTCAAGTATGGAGTCTGAAGAAAATTAACCTCTGTCCTCTTGACTCTTCTGATTTTTCTCTGTGTTGTTCTCAGCTACAGTCAACAGGCTAGGCTACTAGTTTCTGGCTACCAAGACCGTAAGTTACAAGAGTATGACCTAACAAAGCTACCTAGCTACTTTAAAACACGTACAAGACGAAAATAGTCTTCTTCAATAGCCCGGAACCGGAACCACTGTGTTGTGTCAGTTTTACTGGCCTTAGTGCTACCTCAAACCTTCTGTGTCAGTACTGCTAGGCCTATGCCTCTCTGCATCAAAGTCCTTCATTTCGACCAAATGCTTATACTGACATCTGCTGGACAGCTTGACATGTTTTTTTTTTGTTTGTCAATTTACTGTATCATATTTCTACACTAGTAAACAGGGTACAGGTGGCTTAAATGTTCTTGTCCAAGGTCTGACTATTTGCAGACATGGAGAATCGCTACAATGTTGCAGACTTACCCTAAACTCAACCTATGCGCCCTTGGTAATGTAGACAGTAGGCCTAACCTGTGGTGTTTATGAGTAGGGCTTTAAATACCTAGGACGTTAGAAGTCAGGGAGGATTCAGTTCTTCAATCTAGTTATTACTGTAAACAACACAGATAAACTACACCACCTGTGTCATTTCCTTTCGACGCATGTTCCATTAATCAGTTATGTAGGCTTAGAAATAGCCTAGGCTATTTCATCCCATCTTTTTCTTTCCCCCTTTCCCGGTATTTTCCATTCCCCCTTTGCACTTAGCCGTTGTTAGCAACAGCACTACACACATAGTGTCACACTGAAACTCGGAACCCGAAGTGTTTAACTTTTAAAGATGTTCGGAGAGAAAACGAGGCTCATACATCAAGCCCAAAGAAAGCATGACCTCACTCCACTCTCTTCTTCAGAGCGGAATCTCCGTCACGAACAGTTTGCTGTTCAGACATCCGCGAAGATCACCTGCCCGGGGAAAGGAGAGGCGCGTGTGTGTTCGCGTGAAACAGTCCTCGTGGATGTTGCCTGTGTGTTGAGGCAAAAGGTGTGAATTGTCCAAAAATAGAATAAGAGAAGCGGAATTCTGAAGAACCTGGGTGTAGGTGGACTCGCTGTCAGGAGACACACACACACACACTATCGGAGCAGGATGGAGGAGGAGAACTACGGTAGGAGTACATTTAAACTCTTTTAATCTAAAACCGTTAATTTTTACTTCCAGTTAATGTTTTTGATGTGTTGAAAACTGCCTAGAAACTGCATTTTTTTGACGTATGACACAGACCTGCATTGCCTAAGACAAGGTGTCATAAGCCGGATAACTTGAAATGAGGAAATGATATTTCATTCTTTTCGGGTCTTTGCGTGACAAATCATTCAGAGATAATTTTGTTCCTGAGAATTTGGCCTACCTGTAGGAGAACTTTCTCTGCATGTGACATGGAATCGCTGCATTGACCATAAGCGGATCAGCTGTAGACAGAGAACGTTACGGACTATGAATTATTGACAGTTTTTTCTTGGCATTGGATATTATTCATAAGGGGAAGACGTTCATACAAAAAATCTCTTGACCATCGAGAGTGGCTGTAGTTTTTGCTTTTGTGCCGTTTCAACTGAATATGCATAGGAATCAGCAGTGAAGTACTGCTGAAATGAACACATCGTCGTCCCAGCTTGCTGCAGCCCAAAACGTGGGTGGTGTATCTAAATTATTTATACACCGGCTTTTCATCTGCTGAGTGCCCTCTGTAACTGGAAATACACATGTTTCGTGTGTGTGTGTGTGTGTGTGTGTGTGTGTGTGTGTGTGAGAGAGAGAGAGAGAGAGAGAGAGAGAGAGAGAGAGAGAGAGAGAGAGAGAGATGACATGCCATGTTTTCATGGAATTAATCAGTGTCTGTACCCAGTATGTTGAAGTGTGTTTAAGTGTTTCTGCTTACTGGAGGAGGCTTCCCCAACACTCATATTGAAATGTCTGCTAGACAATGGCAAGCAGTGCTACAGGATATCCTGAGCTAGAACATCAGTGAAACTCCCTGCAATGGAGTAGATTGTGTGTGTGTGTGTGTGTGTGTGTGTGTGTGTGTGTGTGTGTGTGTGTGTGTATTTTTGTGAGAGTGTAGAGAGAGTTTTAGGTGCAGTGTTATTTTTTTTCACATGAACTAGGGATCTGTCATTTCACCATCCCCTCTCTAAGAGGAAATGAATGTTCATCAACAGGAAGATACATTTCAGTGCGACAATCACCCCGTGAATTTTCCCTAATAAAAACAAGCAAAACAAATCCATTAGCAATACTTGACTTAATATTTACAATGCAAGTCACAGTGTTATTGCTTGAAGTGAGGTCTGTTCAGAACTAGGTTGGCAAATTATTCGTTTACAGTTGGTGTGTGCATGTGTGTTTGTGTCTGTACGTGCCAACTTTGTTTTTGAGAGATTTTGCTTTATGATATTGTTATACTGTACTTGTTAGCATATATGACATTTGAGTGAATGTTTGTTCATATGATACACTGGCCTATGTATGAGAAATGTCTTTGTATGCGTGTGCACATTACACACACACACACACACACACACACACACACACACACACACACACACACATTATGCACACACACACACACACACACACACACACACACACACACACACACACACACACACACACACACACACACACACACACACACACACACATTATGGTGCATGCGTGTGAATCTGAGCATACGATAAGATTTGTGTGTGGGTGTGTTATGCAGAGGTCTGGGCCACTGTTATACAACAGTCAAACTACACCTACCTTCTGCATCAATTTATCATTCATGACTTCAGTGATGGCCTTAGAGAGATGACATGCAGCAGGCCTCTCTGTAAACCTGAAGCAGTGTCCTTTTTACAAAATCCTAAAAGCAATACATCACCTGTAACTAATTAGTGTTACCGACCGTATGAAAAAAAAAATGTAGAGGGACTTTCTTCCTGATATTAGTCAACTCAGTGTGTGTCTCAGTCAACTCAGTGTGTATCTACCGATATAAACCTTAAATCATCAAGTTGGCAATCAGTCATAATGATAAAATCTGAACTGAAGATTTGAAGTTTTATTGCCTTGCAAACAGTGCCCAAAACCCCCTCCAATTCCCCATCACAGATTCTCTGCTCTACACAAATCTGCTGAGTTGCCCGGCATGTTCTCACTTGTGGAATATTCCGTATCACATAGGCTATATTAATGATAAATGCCATCATTCTCACTGACGTGACACTATTAAGAAGGTCTTTATTGGAAGCAGATGTGCAGTAGACTGTATTTCATAAGTTGGAATGTGTTTGTCCCTGCAGGCTGTCTATCTGCTGTGGCTAAAGTGTGCATGCTTGCATACTGCACATACTATACTTCATAATGCATGCATACATACTGTGAATACTGTATAGGCCTACTGTATACTACATGGCCACTCGCACGTATATGCATACATACACCCGCAGTGCACGCACCACAAGTGCTGAAATAAGCGCATGCAAACACACACACACTCGCCCACATCACGTAACTTATAGCCTATTGGGTTTGTGTCTATGGGGTAACACTCAGTCACACTCAATCACACCAACCCACAGAGGTTCACACACCTGTCACACTGACACACTGTTGTGGCTGTTGTTTCACAGTCTGCAGGTGTGTGTGTGTGTGTGTGTGTGTGTGTGTGTGTGTGTGTGTGTGTGTGTGTGTGTGTGTTTCTTTGCCTGCAGCACCATATCCTAGGCCTTTTGCAGACTACTGCTACCTCAAGGCTTAATACATGCAGACTCTTAATACGTTGTTAGATACACACACACACACACACACACACACACACACACACACACACACACACACACACAACACCTGCAGACTGTGATACAACTGCCACACACGCAAGCTCCTCTCCAGTCACACCATTACTCCCACTGGGACCCTCCAGTGTGTGTGTGTGTGTGTGTGTGTGTGTGTGTGTGTGTGTGTGTGTGTGTGTGTGTGTGTTGGCCTGTGAGGGTTTCATGCACGTGTGCTTCATTTCTTCCCATGCTGATAATGATGTGAAAAAGGCAAAGAGTGCAATAGGCAGAGGGGTGTATGTATGTTCTGTGCTGTATGAGTGAAACAGAGAGCAGAGGGCTTTTTATGTGGTTGTGAAATCGTTGACATGTCTGAGCATTATGTGGTGTGTTTTGCCTGTGAGCCTGTTCTGCTGTGTCCAGGAAGCAGACATACCTCAGGAAATTGTGTGCGTGTGTGTGTGTGTGTGTGTGTGTGTGTGTGTGTGTGCTGTGTGTGTGTGTGTGTGTGTGTGTGTGTGTGTGTGTGTGTGTGTTTGTGTGTGTGTGTGTGTGTGTGTGTGTGTGTGTGTGTGTGTGTGTGTGTGTGTTTGTGTGTGTGCGTTTGTGTGTGTGTGTGTGTTTGCGTTTGTGTGTGTGTGTGTGCGTGCGTGCGTGCGTGTCCTCAAATTACCTTTCTTTCTTTCTGTGAACGTTGGTTGTTCTGCCTGCAGCCACTGCTTACCCCAGTGAACTGTACACGTTCACTCACACGCAGCTGCATGAAAACACAAATCTCTGATTTCCACTGGTATGTGTTCGCCACTAGGGGGCCTGTGTGTTCAAGAATATAGATACTGGAGGATTGTTTTTGATTGCAAGCACTACACGTGTGTGGCTTAAAGGTATGTGTCAGAATGTGTGGGGCAGATAACATGGCAGAATGTGTGTGTGTGTGTGTGTGTGTGTGTGTGTGTGTGTGCGCGCGTGCATGTGTGATCACATTGTATAGGCCTATGTATTAGAGAGAGAACTAGAAAGAAGGGTTTGTGTACAGTATGTGTGTGTGTTTGTGTTTGTGTGTGTGTGTGTGTGTGTGTGTGTGTGTGTGTGTGTGTGTGTGTGTGTGTGTGTGTGTGTGTGTGTGTGTGTGTGTGTGTACACAGTCTGTGTGTGTGTGTGTGTGTGTGTGTGTGTGTGTGTGTGTGTGTGTGTGTGTGTGTGTGTGTACTGTAATGTGTATGTATATTGTGTAAGGTCAAGTGTGTCTTACTATAATCTCCTACTATTTCTCCCTGCTGTCAGTTGGCATAGAAACAGGTCCTCCATGGAGGAACTCAATTACTCATCTAGTTAAGTGAAAGTGTTTGCCTTTGTTCACACATTACTGTAGTACATCCATCTTGCTGCTGGATCCTCAAATCAGACAGAAAAACAAGCAGCTTTGACACTGCTTAGGAGCCTCTCATATTGTACAGTATATCAGTGGAGGAAGTGGGGTTTTATCTCACATTTGTATTTCATTGCAACAGTTTTACAGCTTAAAAAAACAAACAAACCAAAAAAAAAACACTTTTCCTGAGTGAGTATAAACAGAAAGAAAAGAAAAGAAGAGAAATGTGGCATGTGAAGTATTAGTCATCTTGAGTAAAAGCATGGGTATCCCCACAGGCATGGAAGACTATGGTTGTCATGTGCTAGTTCATGTTGCACAGCTGTGACTCCTGTGCCATTTTACAAGCTACTGACTTACTGTTGCAACACCAGTTCATGCAAGATTAACAAGTCACTGCTAAAGTAGAACTCCATTCTTAACACATGTACTAACACACACACACACACACACACACACACACACACACACGCACACAGAGAGAGAGAGAGAGAGAGAGAGAGAGAGAGAGAGAGGGCAGTCACATAACACACACTAGTGTTAGATCTGTGTTACATACATGTAGGTAACACTATTGTTCTAAATATTTACAATGGCTGCAAATTTTGACATTTTACCATGATTTTCTGTTTCAGGCCAATTTGATGAAATGTATTAGGGGAAGTTAGTTATTTTTTGTGATGCCATTAGTCAGTTGGTGTTAATTCATATCAACCTTCTCATTAAAAATATGTTTTACAAAAGAAGTACATATGGATAATAACTTACATGTACCCATACCCGTGTAATAATGTGTACTTCACTGGTCAAAGCATAGACAGAAACATGCCTGATTTCAGCATGTAATTACAGTAAGTTCAATACATGAAAAACCCATATTATATAAATTTAGAAATAAACATAACAAAATAGAGGCTATCTTCATGGGATATTACAACAAAACCTACTTATTTCATGAGTGCTCTAAGATAAACTAGGGTGAAATATTATGTTGTTGTTGCTTTTTTGTGGTTAC
>JAODXP020000032.1:4255142-4260142 GCA_027497455.2 Sardinella longiceps
TGCTCTGTTCACCAACACAAACTGTGTCGTGCTCTTTAATTTGGCTCTTGGTCGCTGGACAGTGTGATTAGATCAGTCTCACACATAGCCTATCTGGAAAAAAAAGCTTTAATGACACATGGGCCTTTAATCAGACAGTGTTAGCTCCGTGCCCTTGGCTTTTATACTCCACAGGATTCCCATTTCCATACCATCAGACGCTCTACCAAACACCTTCACTTTCAGTCCTCCAGCCGGAACTAATTAACGTGGTTGCAAAAAAAATACAAGTAATTAAATCAATTTGTGTCCAATTTATTAATCATGGGAGTATTTGTGAGATCATGTGTGGCTTTCACAACTGAGATGGTGAGAAAGAAAACAAGGCTGCTCAGAGACGGAGGGGGGAGGGAGGGAGGGAGGGAGGGGAGGGTTTGTGGACAGTGTTCACAGTGTTTGTGGCAGAGTCACACTATTCAGAATCAGAGCAGTGGCTTGCAGGCATAACAGGATAAAGTCTTTATTGGTGAAATGCCTTTTAATGGTGAGTTTTATCCCATTTGTCACAGTTCTAAAGTAGATGTTAAAGATACTTTATGAGCAGTTTCAGCTTGTTAGGTTTTTTTTTTTTTTTTTGACTCTCTGGGAATTGTGAGTGAGCTCACAGGGCATCTGATCTGTGGTGACTGCTCAGCCGATGGGATATGGTGGATGAGAATCCCACTAGGAATGTCAAATTGCTTTTGTGTGGTTTTGCTTTTGATTTACTGTGCTTGAATTAGACGAGGTATCCATGCAACAGCAAGCAAACAGTGACACGTATCAACCCTCTGTCTGTATGACTGTGCGCTGGTTTTGGAGAAGACTGAAGTTGCACATTCAGCTGCCACAAGTACAAATACAGACCATGACAGTGAGGGCTGGCTTTGTAAATGTAGCCTTAGCCTATCCAAAGACAATCACAATGTTTTAAAAGGAACTATGGGGTAGGCTACAACATTTGTGCATTCTAAAGAAAGTGAAAAGACGTCTGTGACCCTTGTGACAGCTGTTTTGTTTTTTTTATTCTGAGGAATTTGGTCCCTGCCTTTGTCACTCAATTCACTCCTGCCAACAACTGTGGATTTGTATGTGCGTGTGTGCTTACCCCACACATAGCGGCTTTAAAAGCACATTCTTATTGGTTGCTTTGGGAGCGCAGCATTAGAAGCCCCGCCCAGCCTCTGAAGCGTGCGTCCCGCTTTGATCTCATCCGGTGGCGTTCTGTTGCATCGGACTGTCGTAGAGACCTGTAACTCTCAAGTTGTCAAGTTTATTTCCCTGTTAACTAGCGAACACAAATTCTCTGTTTATATAACAGATATTCATTTAACCATCTCGACCTTCGCTGTGAGTTCGTTGTTTGTCTCTGAGCAGTAGCTTACGTCAATTTCTAAGCTAAATAATTAGCCGGCCAGCTGACTCTAGAATGGTTCTCAAAGCAGAAGATGGAGTCGGTGAGTATTTTCATGGGACTGGTTAACACGATAGGCTAACATGTTAAAGAATAGAGCTGTTGGTCATTCATTCCCTGGCTTTAAAGGTGTCATGTTGTGTAGTACTTGTGTAGTAACAATGTTATCTGTAACAAAACAGATTAACAGCAACAGGTCGCCTTATAAATAACGTTACAGTATTAGCCTACGTTTAGCCTACTAACCATCTCTCCATTTATTCACTGTATTGGTGCATGTCTAGAAACAAATCTCAGAGTTAGCACATAGAAGCCCGTTGGCATAAAACGTCAAGAAGTAAACTTGTTTATTGTTTTGGAAATAAGCTGAGGTTCATTTGTGTATTTATTTATGTATTTATTAATTTATTATTGTTATTATTATTGTTATTATTATTTGGAAGTAAATTAAGCTTACATCTTCAGTTATAGCTATAGACTGTCAAGCTGCCTTCAGAAAAGTCTCCAGACAGTTTTGCTATGTGTAATATTTTTGATGCCAAGTACCCAAAACACTGTGAAAGGAAAATTACACATCACATTTATAACTAGAAAAGTGCTCAGAGAGCGCAGACCTCCGCCAAGACAATGTGGTCACAGATGGTGTTTTGGATCACCGATCACCACCAAAATCAGTTCTTACTACACGTTGTCCGAAAATTTGATCCAAATCCGTGGAGTACTTTTCGAGTTATGTTGCTCACAGACAAACACACAGACTCACACACAGACACACGCCGAGCAAAACATAACCTCCTTGGCAGAGGTAATAAAAATATAAGATAAGATAGGCTAAGGGGAATAGGAAATTCAAGAAAATAATCCCTATTTATTCCACCATGTCGAACGTCACAAAAGTGTTCCAGTAAGTAGGCCTAACTGCTGTGGTTCGAGCGACAAAACCACACATCATGTTAAAATGGCTCACACCATTTTTGTGTGCTGAGAGAGCACATAAACACCTGTTACACTTTCACTTTCGTCTGCAGGTCTTGTAAACAACAAAAAAAAAACTTTTCTGCATCAGGCCTGCCTCATTTCTGTAGCTTAAATGACGCATGCAGGCCTGCTGCCCACGCCGCTGAATGCCAAGGCTTTAGATTCACTTCTTTAGTGCCACTGTTGTTTTGCATTCGCATGAAATCTCTCAAATGAACCATCTCTTAATCAAACACAATTATAAATCTTTCTGTGGCTGGCTGGAGTTCATTATCGCCCAGCAGCAGTCCATAAGAGTGAGTGAGTGTGTGTGTGTGTGTGTGTGTGTGTGTGTGTGAGTAGGGGGTGGGGGGTGGATGATAATCAGGCCCTTGTCAGCTGCAGTATAAATGACTCTTTGACGAAGAAGCCCCTGGCTGGCCAGATCTCGTGTGCCGTTGTGGGGTTTGGCACCAGGGCTTTGGGCTGGCCTACAGTTTGCCTGCCTGCCTGCTGGAGCCTATTGAGTCTCTTGGCAAGGAAGGAGAGGAGAGGAGAGGAGAGGAGAGGGGTTTGTGTGGCTTAGACACCCGCTGGCTCTTCACCATGCCTTTGCTGCCTTGCAGTGCTTGCAGTGCAGTGTTCTAGAAAACTACCTTCATGTTAACGTCATCCATTGCTGGCGTTGGTACGGTCTGATGAAGGCTACTCACGTCAAACTGGTCTTCCACAATCGTGTGGGTCAGATGTGTGGTTTAGATTAACTGAGGCTGTGTGTGTGTGTGTGTGTGTGTGTGTGTGTGTGTGTGTGTGTGTGTGTGTGTGTGCGTGCGTGTGTGTGTGTGTGTGTGTGTGTGTGTGTGCGTCCTCATCCTGGGACCTCCGCTGATAAGTAGCTTCAAGGCACTGAGATGCCATCAGATGTTTTTCAAAATCAGCAATACATTTTCAGAGAAATGGCAGTCAGAGTCAGTGTCCTCACACACATGTAACGCATGCAACTAGCCTAAGCAGAACAGGCCTAAACCAGAATTACAGGAAGGAAAGGGCTCTTTTTTTAGTGTTTGCTCGTTGAGCATAGTGACGGTTTGTCTGGTTAAGGTTTCACAAGTTAATTTTGTCAACATTTCACCTCATGACGTGTTCTGCAGTGTCTAGAGTATTGTGCGTATGACTTTCATCATTGTTTGGTTAGATGGGTAGCATTGGTGTCGCATGTAAACTTGAAATTGACCTTGAGAAGACCAAAATGGCATGACCTGGTATGTCTTCCAGTGAAAGCATGAACCTTTGAGCCAGAGCTGAGCCAGAGTGTTGTGGTGAGAGATGGTGAGAATCTGGGAGAGCAGGCCTTAACTTTTCCAAACAGTTCAGGGCCTGCTGAGCTGACAGGGCTAAAATGGAGGCTCTTTCCGCTTGTCCATAATGAGAGTTTTTTCTGCAGCTCATTGTCTGCGTGTGAAGGCTTAGGAGGCCAGCCAGACGGAGAGAGGCAGAGAGAGAGAGAGAGAGAGAGAGACAGAGAGAGGGAGAGAGAGAGAGAGGGATGAGGGTGGAGGAGATGGAGGGGGGGTTGGGTGTTGTCTTTTCCTGCTGCAGAGGCGAGAGGGTTTCCACTGTTCAAAAAAATGAAGCTTGCGCTTTCTCTCCTTTGTTCGTTTGAGCTCTTGTTTTTATGTTCTGTTTTTCTTCCTCATGCTCTCCAGCTTGGCATACAGCACCCTCAGACAGAGAGAAACACACACTTACACACACACACACACACACACACACACACACACACACACACACACACACACACACACACACACACACACACACACACACACACACACACACACACACACACACACACACACACACACACACACACACACACACACACACACACAACACACACATTCGCACGCAATTGTACTTTCACTCTTTTTTTTTTTCCTTCAGCATTTCTGTTCGCTTGTTTAATGTGTGTCAGTAGTCTCACACATACACAGTCTAAAGCACACACACACACACACACACACACACACACACACACACACACACACACACACACACACACATATGCACACAGACACACACCCTCAGTGAAACAGGATACAGGATGTGAGGCTTTGCGGTTGTTAACAGATGGGCCATTGAGCCAAGGCGGGCCAGCCAGGGCCAGGGCCACGGCCAGAGAGCAGTGGAGCAACAGGTGAGAGCCAGCACTGAGCTCCAGAGCTACAGGACTATTGGGCTACACTGCTATACATAGGGCCCAGCTGGCTGCATCATTCAGCCGGCCAATCAGAGAGGATTCAAGCAGTATTCCATGATCTTTGGTCCAATCACGGCCACTCTTCTATTCAGCACCAAGTCACAACAACACGCTTCGGAAGATGCTATTTCACAGACGTCTCTTTTAGACAGTATTACTACTGTGGCACAGAGCTGTTTTTTTTATATGGCTGATTCTCTTCCAGATCTAGTTTTGACTCTAGTTTACTGGCTGTGCTCTGAAGCCTGGCGTGGCTCACTGGAGCCCTCTGGTGGTGGCAGGCAGAACACCCCACTCACACTGACGTATTATGAGCCTCTGGGTGCCACTGAGGGGCTTTGTCCTCCTGTG
>JAODXP020000032.1:4267642-4270142 GCA_027497455.2 Sardinella longiceps
TTTTGGGCTCTTTGATGAGAGTGTGCTTAAATCTGGGTCTCCTCTGCCTGGAGTCGCTCCTCTGTCCTACATGCGACAGTCCGCTCATGCCCCCAGGGGCTTCTGGGAGTTTTAATTTCTCTGATTTCTCCTGGTGATTGGGAGGTGTGTGGGGGGGGTGGGGGTGGGAAGGGGCAGCTAAATGTTGAGGCTCCTCCCGCTCCTGCTCACTCACTCCGTAGCCAATCAAATGTCTCCCCCGGCTGGGGCGTGTCACGGAGCTGGGTCACACATCCCAGAGGCCTCAGCTTCCACTTCCAGCTCAGTGCACGTGCGGGCGGGACGGGACCGCACCCATGTTCCGGGGGCTTAGCCTTATTTGTTTACGGCCAAAAAGGAAAGCCATTTCCTTGGCAGTGGGTGACATTTGCCGTGGCGGTTAAAGACATTACAGCAGACAGGGTAACCTCCTTTTCCCAAGGAGCCAAGCAGCCATCCAGGCCAGCAGTTTACTGGAGCTGAATCTGGGGGAATAGGTAGTGTGTGTGTGTGTGTGTGTGTGTGTGTGTGTGTGTGTGTGTGTGTGTGTGTGTGTGTGTGTGTGTGTGTGTGTGTGTGTGTGTGTGTGTGTGTGTGTGTGTGTGTGTGTGTGTGTGTGTGTGTACTTGCTCTGATGCTAAGCCATAGAGAACTACAGCTGTACTATATTGGGCTCCAAACAGCAAAGGCCACTGGCAGCAATTTGAAATGAAATCTAAGCTTAACCCAGCCTAAATTAGGCTTTGATATTTATTTATCCACTGAGCTGAGATTGTGAGCAGCACCAGATCCCAATATGCCAGCAGATAGATTAGAGAGAGACCAAAGGGTCAGACTCTGGTTAGCCTAGCATTAGCATCCTCTTCAGTTCAGTCCAGTCCAGAGATGGGGTAAAGTGTTTGGGTTTCGGGCTGGCCGTGACAGGTGACACGCTGTTGACCCCTGGTTTAACGGCGAAGAGTCTTGAGCCGAAAGAAGAGGCCAAAGCAAAGAGGAAATGTGTGTGTGTAGGGAGTGTCGTGTGGGAAAAGCGAGGCAAGCGTTTGAGTCGGCCTTAATCTCATCAAACAGACAGAGAACCTGCTTCTCTCTGCGCTCAACAGGGTCGTGCAGGAATGTGGCGGAGGCTGTTTGAAGTAGAGAGGCCTCCACTTCTCTATCCATCCCTCCATCCATCCATCCCTCCCTCCATCCATCCATCCATCCATCCATCCTTCCAGCAGTCTGTGAGATCTCTCATGCATCAGGGGAGACTCTGCTGAGCTAATTGAAATGAGAAATGAGATTTGGAACCTGGAGAGCTCTCTCTCTCTCTCTCTCTCTCTCTCTCTCTCTCTCTCTCTCTCTCTCTCTCTCTCTCTCCTTCAGAGCAGAGTCACGCGGCTGAACCAGCATGATGCCGCTCACCTATACACGCTACCAGCTCACTCAATGGCTCACTCACTTGCTCGCTCACTCACTGGCTCACTCAGCCCCTTGTAGCGTTCAGTCTGTCAGCCATGCACTAGTAGCTGTTAGCCACATGCTAAACCCTAGCATTAGCATTAGCATTGTGTTTTTTTGAGCCATTTTTTGAGACATGTCAGTCAATTTAGGTGCAGACAGCTGGATGTCCGGCATACTTTGGAGATGAGGCAGTGGTAGAGTCACGGAGTCTTTCCCACTTGGGTCCTCGCACATGTGCAGTCTGCCTTGTCTGTGGACTGATGCTGGGGGTGTTGGGGGGGGGGGGGGGGGGTTCACGACTGCCACAGCTGTGCGACTCCAGGGTGACCTAAGGCCACGTGTGCCATAAAGCTCACAAGTCCTTGGCCTTCCACACGCACCAAACGCTCCTCTTCCTCTCTTAAAACGGTCCATGCAGTCCAGCTGTCCGCCATGCAATCCAGAGTTCATTTAGTGTGTGTGTGTGTGTGGGGCTGATGAGACTCACGTACTTGCTCCTGCTGCTGCTGCAGATCTGTGCTGGACACACACACACACACACACACACACACACACACACACACACACACACACACACACACACACACACGCACACACACACACACGCACACACACACACACACACACACACACACACCTGACCAAGAGCCCGTATAACAAAGTTTCTCAAAAACGCATGGTTGACCCGCCTCCCTCAAATGCCTCGGTTTGCTAATGGTCGATGTTAGAAAATGCTGTGCCGAAGCAAAACCAATCACACCACTCTTTCTTCTGACGTATGTGACACGAAGGGAATTGCTTGAACAGGACTGAGAGCCGTTGGAGCTGCTCAAAGTTGGTTCTTGGTCAAGGGGGGGGGGCAGTTCCCCAGTTTTGGGGAATTCAGAAGTCCTGCCCGATCAGCAGCTGGCCAGACCAGCTAGGTGTTACGGTGTTACGGTGTTACGGTGTTACGTCAGTGGGAGGGGGTGCCAGGCTAAGACTGGAGATAGAAGAGCAGCGGTCAGTGCCCATCTAGTGTGGGCAGAGATGCCAG
>JAODXP020000032.1:4297642-4350142 GCA_027497455.2 Sardinella longiceps
AAACGACTGAAGGGCTATATGGAGCGAGAACCAAAACAGGCATTCGTGTAGTGCACTGCTTTTTGTAACCAGCCTGCAGGCGCATAGAAAGCTTTGCTGAACTGCAGTGGAGTTGCATGAACCAGAGAGAGAGAGAGAGAGAGAGAGAGAGAGAGAGAGAGAGAATGCAAAGAGACTGAGATAGAGAGTCAAAAGGAAAAGTCATGACTCCACTTAAGCGCAGCAAAGCTTGTCCCTCTCAGAGGAGTCAGTGAGTTTCTCCTCCCAGCTGGATGAGCCTCTGGCCCCTGAAGTTAAGGTCTGTAGTGGAGCTCCTGACTCCAACCTGCTGTCCTCCTAACTGCTGCTCTGGACTTACGCTAGTATAGTCCTGTGGCCACACACATCCTTTACTCCGTTTTTGGATGGGTGCTGGATCAAAGTCAAATGCACTTGTCAACGAAGAGATGGTCCGCACACTCATTTTTTGTTCCCTTCTTTTTTTATTATTATTTTGTTAGCAACATTTCGAGCGTTTGCTCTTAACAAAATAATTTAAAAAAAGAAGGGAACAAAAAATTGGTGTGCGGACCATCTTACTACCGGACCTACAGTAGCCCTTAAGTCCACCAGCTTCAGTTACGTGGCTTTGTTGAACCTTCCCAATCATGTTGATCTTAACTCTAACTCTCCTGTCCTCTGGCTAGATGAAAGCAGAATTATGTTAGATAAACACTAACTGTTCCCTAAATGTGTGCCTAAATGCCTAAAGTCTCTCTCTGCTTGAGTCCCCATGCAAAGATCCCCTCAGCTACTTGGAGCTGGAGCTGCTAAATTGTATTAATAATAAGAACGACAGTGTGGCTTTGGTGTAAACATGCTAATGCTGTATTTCCATGGCTTGGAGGTGTGTGTGTGTGTGTGTGTGTGTGTGTGTGTGTGTGTGTGTGTGTGTGTGTGCAAATACAAATGTTGATGTGTGCTAGTGTGTGGGGGAGAAAAGGGGAGGTTGAAACAACTCAAAGGTGCTGTATGCATGGGGGGGTGGGGGTGGGGGGTTCCGACGTTTGTCCGACATCTGTCCGTTTGCCTTTCTGTCTGTCTCCCGCTGCTTCCTCTGCTCTGTATCTGTAAGCCAAGGCTGTCAGCTTGCCTGAGCTGACTAGTAACAAGCAATAACATTAGCCTCATTCAAGGCCAGCTGGCCGCTTCCTTTGACAGTTAACCTCCATGAGCAACCAGTAAGGGCAGGCTGGGGGAATCTTTGGGTCTGTGTGTGTGTGTGTGTGTGTGTGTGTGTTTGTGTGCATATCTTTGACCAGTGGCCTTCTCCAAGGTGCCTTCCAACATGGTGTGTGCAGTGCACTGCGTTCCTGTCCGAACCATCATCGTCGGCTTCTGTGTTAGACAGCTCGGCCATTGCTCTTGCTCCCAGCCTCCATCCTGCCAACATCTTACCGCCTCCAGCGACTCATCATTGCCTCTCTCCCGCTGCTCTACTCCTCCCCCCAACCCCAGCTCCATCCCCCCATCTCCGCCGTGGGCTCTGCTGACATGTAGCTCTGTTTCACAGGTGGTCGTGTAAAGACCTGGAAGAGGAGATGGTTCATCCTGACTGACAACTGTCTCTATTACTTTGAGTACACCACTGTGAGTAGACTAGCACTGACACAGGATCAGTTCAACTGTCTCTATTACTTTGAGTACACCACTGTGAGTAGACTAGCACTGACACAGGATCAGTTCAACTGTCTCTATTACTTTGAGTACACCACTGTGAGTAGCACTGAGACAGGATCAGTTCAGAAGCACAACTCTGCCCTGTTGATGGACATTATGACAGTTTATACATAAAAGAGTGTGAATTGTATTAAAGTATAAGTCCGGAGTAAGTTTAAGCATAGCCCTGCTGCACGAGCCTTCTAACAGCAATATATTTTGCATGAAATGAAAGAATTTCAAACAGCATAGACGCGAATGCGAAACACTTTACATTGAGTCAATGTAACCTCAGATCTTACTTTCGGTTTCCAACAGTCAGGTCCCATTGATTCAGTGTAAAGTGCCTGTTCGCTTCTGCGTTCGCGTTCGCTCTATGCTTTACCAAATTATATTGCTCCACTCACTAACCAGCGCATTTAGCAAGCTCTTTCAACAGGGCTATGCTTGAATTCACTGCGGTGCTTTCCTTTAATGTCTTGTGTCTCTGTTCTGTGTGTCAGGATAAGGAACCACGAGGTATCATTCCACTGGAGAACCTCAGCATCAGAGAGGTGGATGACTCCAAGAAGCCAGTGAGTTCTATTTCTTTGGTGCTCCTCCTGCCTCTCCCCTCACATTTGTGTTATTTTGGGCTCTGCAGAATGTACTGTATCTTGGGTGATGCAATCACAAGCTGCACAGTCAGATATGCTGCTGCCCACTTCTGTTTACAATCTGCTACTGCTCATGCTGAACTCATAAGAACTCCCATTGCTCAGGACACAGAAAAAATGCATTAACATTTATACCAAAGATGCTAGCGCAGGGCATTGGTGATGCAAAGAAATATATTTCTATTAGTCTACAGTAATTTCCCGCATATAAGCCGCATTGTGTATAAGCCGCAGGACAGTGTTTAATGCAAGTTAAATAAAACAAAACCATATTAACACCATATTAACTGCCCCCTGTTTTAACCTCATAGCAGAAGAAATTTTGCAAAATCAATGTATAAGCCGCGACTAATAGTCGGGAAATTACGGTAATCCTGTTTCTTCCTCCATAGAATTGCTTCGAGCTGTTCATCCCAGACAACAAAGACCAGGTGATTAAGGCCTGCAAGACGGAGGCAGACGGTCGCGTGGTGGAAGGCAATCACACCTTCTATCGCATCTCAGCACCCACCACAGAGGAAAAGGACGAATGGATCAACAGTATCAAGTCAGTTCACTCTCTGCAAAGCTTCTACTTCAAACAAAATTAAATCATGTCAATAGAAATCTCATCACCCAAATCATTTTAAATAAACATCACCAAATCATGTCAAACAAAATCATGTGGTTGATTGATTGATGAGGGTTTTTTTTCACCCCAATAACACAATCTATCAAATTCAAATGTTTAAGAACATTATTCTTGTCAAGTTGTGAATGTTTTATTTCTCTGGTAAAGTGATCTGGACTGACTTCCTGACTGTAATTGTGCTGTTGTGTTCCTGCGCAGAGCTGCCATCAGCAGGGACCCTTTCTATGAGATGCTGGCAGCGAGGAAGAAGAAGGTGTCCTCCATGAAGAGGCAGTAGGGCTTCTGTGGAGGAGACCAGCTGCTGCCCATATCTTGGGCACTGGACTTTAGAACTCGGGGGACATGGGTGAGGGAGGAGGAGGAGGAGGAGGGGGAAAAGGGCGGAGGGCTTGTGTCTATGGTGGCACATCTCATCTGACCCCTTGTGGACGGAGCAGAGGGAATTCTGGGAGCTGGCTCAGGACCTGCAGCATCATTTCTACCCATCAGCACTCTCTCCAAGACTTTTTGCCTTGCTTTCTCTCCACGTCCGACAACGAGAGGAAGTCTGTAAAGCACTCCTTCTCTGATAAAACATTCAACCAAATGATTACACACGCGCACACACACACACACACACACACACACACCAATCTCAACTCAGCGGGTCTGACTGAATGTGGCATCTTGTTTAAAAAATTTTAAATTTGCTACAGATGTGGAAAAATAAAAACTGTTTCTTGAACAGACAGACAGAAATGTGCACATACCGTATTTTTACACCACCGACCGTTCTCTGTCAGGGCAGGACTTCTCACTTACTGTAGATGTTCTCATAAGTAGAGAGTAGTCACATTCATTATTCAGCTCTTTGGTTAACCATTTTTCCTTGGTGTCCATTTGCCCAAGCCATGCCACTTCTTTAAGGCTCTGTAGATATTCTTCAAGTTTGCTCTCAAAGCAAATAGCTGGACAATGACTGTTAAGTGGTATGATGTGTTGTATTGTTTAAAAAAAGAATGAAAATGTCATCTCTGCCAAAGTTTTTTTTTTCTTTGATCCATATTCACTTTTTTTGGTATGCTTTTTTTTTGTGAAATGCGCCCATTTATCTTTTGCCACTGCAACCACATATCTGTCAGATTGTTTGATCCCATGTTCAAATGAGCATAGCAACTACACAGCCTATGAAACTGCTGCAAATTAATGGAGCCTGGTCTGAGGCCTTGTCCCCATACTCTTTAACTGTACTGTTAAGTGGCTGTGGGTGTGGAGGATACTGAGTAGACTTAACTGTAAATTCTTTGTGGCTTGTTTGAAGACTAGGCCACATACACACACAGACACATGCACAGGATATAGCTGTGGATCTTACAAGTGCAACTCTTATGCGCTTTGTGCTACTCTGGCTGACACATCTGGCTCGTTTCCCCTTTTTCCCATCTAAATATCCACTGAAAAGGAACATAGCGCTACAGTATACTGTTACAAGTAAGGATCTATTGTCATTTTTCAAGACCTCAGTTTTAAAGATGAATGACAGGACATGTCCCCTATTTCCAAACTATTATTAATACATTTTCATCATCTGAATGATTTCACATCTGGTGGCATTTCTGTTTGCAGTCCCCTTATTTCCAGAGTGGCATTAGAGTGAAATCCATGTACATGAGCTTTGTTTTGTTTGTTTTATAAGCCATATGTGTGTGTTCCTTTCTTATTTAAATATCCTGGTCATTTAGAAAACTATCAAATTTAAGTAGTTTATTTATCAAGGTGATGTATATACTTACATGTATAGGCTAATGTTTTATTTTAAAATGTTTTGTGAACATCTATGATGTTGGGTGCCAGTTTTGTTTTGTTTGTTTTTAACATAGCTTTTTTCACCAATGTCACATACCCCTGCGCTGACAAATAATAAATAACATGGCAAGTGCTTTGAAAACCTCTCCCTTCAGTTCATATAATATATCATATAATCAAGCGACTGCACAGCTATTGAATTTAATAGGATAACACATGACTGTTGCCAGTTGGTTCCAGTCATGATCATCTGTTTTAACCTCCATGTGTTTTATTTGTAAAAGCCCACAGGATGTGATGTGCCTTTTCAGCAAATTTCTAGGAAACTATGAACGCAATCAGTTCCTCTGGCAGTGTTGATATTAAATAGGCCATGGGCCAGACAGGGTCACAGTACATACATGCCTCCCACATACACACACCTCTCAATCAAACAACAAAACCTTTCTCTCTTTTTGGAAACTCAGGCCATGATGGAAGGTGAATTTGAATGTATACATTGAACATTTTTGGATGCACTACTACTAGTCTATCGAAAATCAATGTGTTTCAAAGTCATTTAATTCAATAATGGAGAAAGTTGGGACATGTCTCAAT
This sequence comes from Sardinella longiceps, assembly GCA_027497455.2. Lineage (NCBI taxonomy): Eukaryota > Metazoa > Chordata > Actinopteri > Clupeiformes > Clupeidae > Sardinella > Sardinella longiceps. Next base: position 4,303,010 of record JAODXP020000032.1, read on the forward strand.
GCATGTTTAGTCGCATAGACAGGGTTTTAGAAAGTATAGTTTATGGCAGGGGTTCTCAAACGTTATCAGGCCGGGGACCCTTCATGGAGCCGAAATTTTCAAGGACTCCTTGATTGCAAAAAATATGTCTAGCTATTTGTTCTTTCAGATGCAACAGTTATAAATAGGCATATAATTCTGCATGTGGCAAAATCTGACAGTGCAGAATTGGGTTTCTGTAGGCCTACTGTCTTGAAAATGCACAAGGAAAGTATTTTTTTTTGTATTGTATTTTTATTGTATTGTATTGTATTACTATCCCTAAGACAAGTTAATTTTTGTAGCAAACTTTTTCACGAACCCCTTGGCAATGTGGCCTCCTGGGGATCCCCGAACCACAGTTTGAGAATGAATGGTTTATGCTGTTTAACCTGTTTCCAGGGTATTAGGCCAAGATGTGTCACCTGTCCACATACGGTATAGACTAGTATTGTAGGGATTTCTGAGTCAATCTAGAGTACATGCACTTAAGTAAATAGGTACCAATTAAGTAAACAGACAGTAGAAAGCAAGACCCTGCTGACACTATTTAAGTACCATATTATCCATTGAGCCAGACCCCAAATTTGGCCTGTTAGAAAATTGCATTGCATTCAGGGCCTAGCCCAGGGCCTTTTTTATTTATTTATTTATTTTAATTAACCCTTTTATGTCCACTTTAAGCTTTGAAGGGTTTCATTACAGGCGAATAGATTAAATTCACCAGTCTGTGGGCCCACCATGATGTCCAAAAAAAAGTAATTTGTCCTGTTATTACATTCATGTTACCCATAGACACATGATTGGTCGAAAATCGGAAGTCCTTGGTCCTTGATAGTTAAGAATAGATAGTTTAGACATTTCATTTCATATACCTTTACTTAGCTTTTTGCCACCATTGGTTTACACTGTTGCATTATGAAAAGATAAATTTTGTTAAATGTCAGTATGATACAAAGTATCAACTCTGAAATGTGTCAAGATCATTGGGTCAAGATAGAAGAGGAAGTAATAAGTGGTTCCAGAATTCCAGACCATTCTTTGCTCGAGAACTGTTTGAAATTTTCGGTTGGAAAGGCTGTTAGCTGCAACTGCCTCTCCGTTGTTCTTTTTTATGTGATTTACGGTCGTTAGGGAATTAATTACACGGAAGCAGCTTTTTAGCTTTTAAAAGGCATACAGTTAGCCTGCATGCTTTAAAAAAATAGGACAGGTTTGATAGATTGCTAATGTTAGCGTTAGCCAGCTGTTAACTTTGACGCTAGCCGCTAATTTGATTAGCACAGTGCAGCTAATATAATGTTTTCACTGTATGACAGCCAAATGTTAGCTTAGCTCAACATTGTGTGTCCGTAAGAGTTCACACAATAATGGAGGAAGATCCACGAATTGACTTCCTACAACATGTTACATTAAAGACCTTAAAACTGAAGGCGGACAAATGGCAGAAGTTCATCGGTGCCGAGGACAATCGTACAGCTGTTGGAACTTTCCTGGAGAAAACCGATGCAGAGGAACTGGTGATATATCTTAATACAGCTTCGCAGCTTGTGGTCAATCTCGGATTTCCGCAAACGATCAAAAACAAAGCGGTATATTTCGTTAAGCATGACAGTATTAAAATAACCAAAGAGAACATAAAACAAATCTACATTGGAGATGTCGCCAATTCACCTGTGGAAGCCACCATAGGTGTCATGGAGGAGGTAGGTGAAGACCTTGATACACAGTGGGGGAAACAATGAACTGAGGTGTTTGATCTCAGTCTACACACTCAGTCATTTCATTTATCAATTAAAGTCTTTGAGTCACATCCAAATGATGGAAATGCATAGATAGGCTAAAACACATTCAGTAAACAGACTGCCCATGTGTGGAAATTGCTGAGCATAATGTTATCCTTCTGGAAAGATTATGTAAACTCAGTAATGACTGAGGCTGTTGCTCTGTGTACAGGTTGTTTACCCTCTACATACTAATGGAGACAACATCCGGTGTTGGCCCAAGGTTGTGTCTGAAGATGTAACACGTCATGCCCACAAGTTGAAAAATGAAGTGTTTGTGGTGGGAGGACAAATCAAAGGAAGAACATTTCTACCATTGCCAGAAAATTGTGATGAATATTACCAGTGAGGCAAATCCACCCATAACTCAAATATTTTTTTTTTATTTATTTATTTATTTATTTATTTAGCTGAAATTATTTAAAAAAAACTAAAAAAAAACCTCAAATAGAAATAGAAAGCAGGCCAAATAGGGTCTAAGTTGGTTTCATGGGGATGCACTCTGACCCTATTTGGCCAGCGGCCTATAATATTGTCTGTTGATTCAGAGGTCCTCCAGAGTTGTTGTCAGACCTATTCTCTGTCCATTTTCAGGTATTCTTCAACAATTGATAGCAGGATAATGCATGCATTTGAGACAGTGATAATAGACTGGACCCACCAAGTATCAGATGTACTAAATAAAGATTCAGCCCAGCCAATATTAGACAGGCTCAACCCTCTTCCCAAAGTAGAATTTGACTTCTGGAACAACAGGCTGAAAAATCTAGAATGTATACACGAACAGGTAAAATAAAATAACCCAGTTTGAAAAAAAGTTTTGTCTATGAAGAAACATAGTACCGGTAATTGTATATTTTTCTTCCTAAGCTAATGGATGCCAGAGTACGCAAGATGGCAAAAATTGTAGAAAGTGTGGGAAGCATGTACTGGCCTGCCCTGAACAAAATCTATGCAGATGTCCAGGAGGGTGAGATCTTGGTTTTGAATTCATATTTTCAGACTTCCGCTACTTGTTTTGTGTTTTGACAGTTTTTATAAACTAGTTCTCCCTCACAGGTCTGAAAGAGGCCCGGGACATTGTTATGTACCTGAAACCACTACAGAAAATACTGGATGAAATTGAGCAGTTGGATTATCCCTTGGTAAATACTGAGATCACAGAAGTTGAAATGTTTTCTTTGTCGTATCAATTTGTAGAACAGAGATTTTTGTTAACCAAGCAATGTTGGATTTTGTGCTTTCTAGCTTCCCACTTACATTGAATCGGTGATGCACACAGTGTGCCTCATATGGACACATTCAGAGTACTATAGCCGTCCAGCCAGAATCATTGTCATCCTACAGGAAATTTGTAACCTCTTCATCGATTTGGTATTTTATATTCATGACTTTAATGGCAGTCAGTTATTGTACATTTAACTTGTCTTACTTTCTGTAGTAAAAAAAACACCTGTATTGTTTCAGACCAGAAATTATTTGAGTCCAGATGACGTGATGAAAGGCTTGCAAGGAGAAATAGATGAAGTATTACAGACTATAAGAACAAGTATAGTGGTTTTGGTAACCCTCAGAGAGAACTATGACAAGTGCAGAATGAGAATGGACAAATACTTCACTGGAGTAAGTACTCAACAGCTGAATAAGGGATTATTTTTTTAGTGCTTGAGAGTTTTTACAGTAATTATTACATGGTGCAATAACCAGTCAGTCCTGACATCCAAATAGGGTCACTTTCTAGCCAAATTAAATGTTAAAATTATCTACTGTATTTGAACTTCTTATGGAGGAATTTAAAAGGTGAAAGGTTTCTCAAGATGTGTTTACTGTTTTTATATTCAACGACTAACAGGAACGGACAGCTAAATATTGGGAATTTCCATCATACCTTGTTTTCACACGCCTTGATGCATTTCTACAGCGCTTGAAGACTGTTGAGGTAATGTTAACGTCATTCTCCTTTCAACTACCAGTACATGTCTTTGGATGAGATTCTGGTGAATTGATATCTGATATCTGGCATTAACTCTTCCTTTTAGGATGTCTATGTTATCTCAACTGAACTTTTAAAACTTGAAAAAGTGGACATTCAGGGTGTACGGGGAAGTTCAATGGGAGCCTTAGTCTTCAGTATCTATGAGGAATTTCTTGAGCTTGTGAAAATATTTGCAGAATGCAAATATGATGCAATTGACAGCGATGACAAGGTATGTCTAACGGTATTGACTGTGTGACATACTGCAGCTGTAAGACAGTTGTCTTCACAACCGCTGACAAATTGACAATAACCTCCATTTAATTCTGGCAGATATTCGATGAGGACTACAAATACTTCCAAGAACGAATTGTTGATATAGAGCGACGTCTGGGAACTATACTCTGCCAGGCTTTTGATGACTGTTCCTGCACTGAGTCTGCAGTGAAGGTCAGTGATACGCAAAAAAGGTTGCAACAACATTTGTAAATGTCACTGTGATGTTTACCGGTACTGGTAGAACACTCTTTATGCTCTTCCTCTCCAGCTCTTTGACATGTTTGGGTTTATCCTGGAGAGGCCTCACATTCAGTCACAAGTCTCCTCCAAATACAAAGAGCTTGTGGACATGTTCAGCTCGGAGTTGGATATCACCAAGCTGGTGTTCGATGCCCAGATGTCTGCAGCAGAGATGTGCAAAGGCATTCCTCCCATCTCTAAGAACATGCCTCATATAGCCGGACAACTAAAGTGGGCCCAAGAGTTGCGAGATAGAATACAGACTCCCATGACAAGCTTCAAAGCCATCTCTCATCCGTAAGTGTTCCTCAAACTAGAAGAATACTCTTCTCTACTTCTGCAGATGAAACTATTAGGCTACTTGGGAGAACTAGTACAGTATGAATGTGCACCTTCAAATAACTGTAATAACCATGCCAGTAGTGTTCATTTTAAAGATGTATCTTTTGGCCTCAAGGTGCATGAACACAGATGAAGCCTTGCTTGTTTTCCAAAAATATGATGAGATGATGAAGCTGCTAAATGACTACTGCACACGGGTGTATACAAGCTGGACCTCCCGAGTTGACGTGGACTGTAAATTTAATCTGGACCAGCCTCTCCTCTTACGGGACAAGGAGAAAAATATTCTCAGTGTCAATTTCAACAAACAGGTAAATGCATTTAATATTTCTTTATATCTGCACACCATGCTATTTTTTGTGAATAATGTGACATGACATCTTTACATTGTCTACAATCATGCATCTTGTGTTTCTAGCTTGTAGCAGTATTGCGGGAGGTGAAATACCTCACCGTTCAAGGACAGGAAGACATCCCACCTAGTGCAGCTGATGTCTTTGCAAAGCATGAAACCTTCAGGAAGTACGTCAGCAACCTGGATCTTATTGTCTTCTGGTACAACGAGGTGAGACACATTTACTTAGTTAATTAATACTTCACCCTCAAGACCATGTGAACTCTTTACTTTGAAGCATAACCTTAGAAAGAAGCTTAGACAGAAGATGCTAGATTCCCGTGTGTTAAATGTCCCCAGGTTCGAGCTACTGTGCTCCCAGTGGAGTTCCCTCTTATAGAGCTGGAGCTGAACAGCATCGATGAGCAACTCTCCCAGGCTGAAACCACGCTGTGCTGGAATAGTGATGGTTAGTAGTGCAACATATTGGACACTCACTTAAAGGAAAATACTGGAGTAAGTTTAAGCATAGCCCTGCTGCACGAGCCTTCTAACAGCAACATATTTGGCATGAAATGAAAGAATTTCGAACAGCATAGACCTAACGCGAAACACTTTACATTGAGTCAATGTAACCTCAGATCTTACTTTCGGTTTCCAACAGTCAGGTCCCATTCCTTCAGTGTAAAGTGCCTGTTCGCTTCTGCGTTCGGTCTGTGCTGTACCAAATTATTTTGTTCCACTCGCTAACTAGCGCATTTAGCAAGCTCTTTCAACAGGGCTATGCTTGAATTCACTCCGGTATTTTCCTTTAATGACCATATCAGAGGCAAATCAGCCATCATACCATATTGAGCCTATTTCCCTTCCTCTCTTTTTCATCCCTGCTCTCCTGATTTTGTTTTAATACTAACTGCCCAATCAAAATATTGCAAGCTGAAATAGATTTGACTAAGAGAGGGTATTTCCATCCTACAGGTGTATGGGAGTATATTCAGAAAATGACGGAGACCTTGAAAGATTTCCAAAAAAGGATCAGTATGGCTAAAGCTAATGTGAATACCATGCTTTTGATAATGGATGTAAGTATCTGACAGAGCATGACAAGTACATTCAGGACAAAAAAAATATTTATGTAAAGATACATCTTTGAAAATTGTTGTCTTTATTTTCTTTGTGATAGGAATGGTCCCATGCTCCTGTCTTTGAGAGGAAGGACAACAAAAAAGAGTCTCTGCTTGATTTGGATGGCCGGCAGGCTACATTAAAGAAAAAGTACAAAGCCATCCAAGAATCTGGAGCTAAGTTGCATACACTAACTGAGGTATTATTCAGTTGTCTGCATGGATTATGCTATGTACTGTATGTGCAGAATGAAGTGAAGTGCAATTAGATGCAATATCTGAAATGTCTCTATTACTTATGAAACAGGAAAATAAGAAGCTCTTCAGAGCAAATGAGGATTCCGAATCTTGGAAAGAATACATAGATTATATTGATGACATGGTCTTACATGGATTCTTTAATATTGTCCATGTATCATTGGAATTCCTTTCTAATAATATGCATGCAGAGGTAAGAGCTCCACTTCATACAAACGTTTAGACTTATTTGAGATATTGACCCTGCTGCCATTGCCTAACTGACTGACTCTGGTTTTTTTGTACCGGTAGTTTTGTAAACATCCTCTATTTGAAGTACGCTTCGAACTTGATGATGATGACACATACTTCCACCCGTCTCTTGGCTATGGTGTGTCTAATGGTTTCTATGACGTGGTGGAGAGCCTAATTGAAGATGTCTATGGATGTGCTAAACTCGTTCCTCGTGTGTCCATGACTAATTCAATGACCTACCAAGTGAGCAGAATTATTGTAAAACCTAAAGCAATGAACACTTTTCAAGTCCAAGTCCAATATGGACTAAATACTGTTACCCAATCCCCAAGCGCTACACTGTATACACTACAAAAGACTACACTACTTGATATGCCCCTCCTAGGTGGAGCTGGAGGATTTGGCCGAGCTGACTGACTTGCGAGAGGAGATTATGAGCCAGGTCCTTGCAGCCATGAAAGATGCCCAGGACTACCGTGAAGGCCTCTACAAATACGCCTACTTATGGCAGGACAGCAGAGAAGAGTTTATGGAGCAGTTCCTGCTGTATGGGAAAGTGCTCACCCAAGAAGACATCGAAGCGCATGGAGACGAGACCGTTCCCACCAACCCCCCTACACTGAAGGAGTTCAAAGGAGAGGTACTGTAGGAGTCCCAAAACGCTACTCTGAACACAATTTGAGATCGATCGTGTAGCTGTAATCGCTCATGACGTTCCCATTGACTTGTCATTTATCGCTGAAACATGTCAGAGCCCAAGTTTATCGCTTGCTGGTTTAGCTGCCTTTTTTTTTTTTTTTTTTTTTTTTTTTCGCTTGTGTCCATCCCAAGTGAATTGCGTACTTCGCAGTTGTTGCCTGTTATGCTTGTGGTCTGAACATACAGTTAGGTATTTGAAATCTACATTTGTCTCAACAGTTTCTGCATGTTTCTTTTTTCATATTATCTGTAGATTGACAGTTATGAAACATTGTACAAGGAAGTGAGCATACTTGAGAACTCCAGATTGTTGCAGCGATGGCTACAGATCGACACCAGACCTTTTAAGCATGTTCTGCTCAACATAATCAAGAAATGGAGTCTGATGTTTAAGCAGTACCTCATTGATCGGGTTACCAATAGGTAATGCAGAAGACAAGCTATGAGGGAAGCTCGTAATAGAACACAGTGTCATTTGTTATTATGTCATGTAATAATTGTCTAACCTTTCTCATTGTGTTTGTCAGTCTGAAGGACCTAGACTTGTTCATCAAGGACAGGAAGAGCGGCCTGTCTAAGACAGTGGAGGAAGGAGACTACGAAGGGCTGGTGGAGGTGATGGGTCACCTGATGAAGGTGAAGGATCGACAGGTAGCCACAGATAATATGTTTGACCCCCTGAAGGAGACCATTGAGTTTCTCAAGGAGTATGGAGAGGAACTGCCAGACGAAGTCCACGCTCAGCTACAGGTAAATAGACTCTCAAGCTGGAGTTTGCTCCACTGTTATCTTCAGCTTCAAGCGTCTGTTAAATGAATCTGTTTCTTTGCTGAATAAATGGGCTTTGTCTTTTTGTAGGACCTCCCTGAGCACTGGAACAATGTGAAGAAGAATGCCCTACAGGTCAAGCAGAACGTCGCTCCTCTGCAAGCACATGAAGTCAATATCATTCGCAGGAAGTGTCAACAGTTTGAGGTCAGTCATTGTGGAGAAACATTTTTGTACCAAACATCAATACTGTGATACTGTATGTATGAAACATTTGGCTTTTCTGTCCCACAGATTAAGCAACATGAGTTCCGGGAGAAGTTCCGACAGAAGCCTTTCTTCCACTTCTCCTATGGCGAGCCACACGATGCTCTGGATGAGGTAATACTGCTAGGATCAGCTATTGGCTTTAAGGCTTCTCTCTGGGCCCAAATATTTATGATGATCCAGTTTGGTTTTCATTACAGTTAGTGTTCTTGTTGTCCATAGTAAATTGAAGGCAAAAGGCTTTACAGATGATAAAAAACAGTGTAATTGTTGTAAAAAAAAAAAAAAAAAAAGTGTTGGCACTTGCAATACAATAAAAGAAGCCGTCAAAACTATTTTGGTATTCTCACAGAAGTGCTTAGCAACAGCGCAGCAGCTTTTGGGTGACCTCCGAAAGGTTTTGTGGTATTCTGATACTACCCACTGTTGATGTATTGTTCCCACTGTATCTGAAGTATACTGTATGCTCTCTTTCAGACTCAGGAGGCAATTATATCTCTTGAGAGAGAGATGAAGGCCCTGTCTCGATCAGCCAGCTTGTTTGAAGTCAACGTCCCTGATTACAAACAGTTGAAGGCCTGCCGGAAAGACATAGTCTTACTGAAGGAACTGTGGGATATGGTCTTGTTGGTAGGGAATTTCAGATTGATTGGTACAGTATGTGAGTTGTTCCACATACAGTAGAAATATATAATCATGAAATATCAAATGTGTGTTCTCCAGGTGAAAGGAAACATGGATGACTGGAAAACTACTCTATGGAAGGACATCAATGTGGAGGACATGGACATGGAAACCAAGAAGTATGCTAAGGACATCAAAGGTCTGGACAAAGAGATGAGGGCATGGGATACCTTCTCTGGGCTGGACAGCATGGTGAAGAACATGCTGACGTCCCTGCGTGCTGTTGGAGATCTGCAGAATCCGGCAATAAGAGATCGCCACTGGCTACAGCTCATGACAGCCACCAAGGTATAGCCCAATGTCCTATCGGAGAACAGCCAAGCCACCACATATTTTTAATGGTTGTGTGACATATTTTTGATGGTTGTGAGACAGTTGAATGTGCGCTCTGACTGATATACCAAAAACGTTTGGCTCTCTGCGGTCAAGTTGCATACTTAGCACCCTGAGGACCCTAGTCTCTCACAGCACCCTGAGGACCCTAGTCTCTCACCCTTTGCTACAGTTGTAAAATGCAACATTTCTCTGATTCTGGATAGCTGTGCTCACTTCAGAATAGATCTGTGTGATTGATCAGATTTGATCCCAAATTGGTATGGCTGTCTCCTGATGTGTCCTCATGTTTGACTTGCAGGTGAAGTTTGAAATGTCAGAGAAGACTACCTTTGAAGATTTACTCCTCCTCAACCTTCATAATTATGAAGATGAAGTGCGTGGCATTGTAGACAAAGCAGTTAAAGAGTCCACCATGGAAAAGGTATGATTAATCCACTCTGAAATACTTTATAGCTTTACTCAACAACTGAATTGACAGAATGAACTTTGTAAAAGCACATTCCATTTTGCTGGTTCTGATGTCCTTGCCTGTGTACAGTAATTTCCTTAATTGAAGATGCACCACGTACTGTATAAACCTCATCTCAGGCCAGTGTTTTATGCAACCTAAGAAAGCAAAACCATGTATTGACCTCACCCTTGTATTAATCTCAGACTACTAAACATTACTTATTGAATGAAAATCAGATCAGATTAGATTTTTAGATAGTAATGCATTCCCATGTATAACTCTCATCCATGTATTAACCTCAAAAATATAGAAATGTAGCAAAATCATTGTATTAATCTCTGTTAATAATGTGGACATTCCGGTAGATGTTGCGGGAGCTGGATAAGACGTGGAGCACCATGGCGTTCGAGCACGAGCCCCACGGCCGCACGGGCACCATGCTGCTCAAGCCCAACGAGGAGCTGGTGGAGACTCTGGAGGACAACCAGGTGCAGCTGCAGACACTCATGACCTCCAAGTACATCGCCCACTTCCTGGAGGAGGTGTCCGGCTGGCAGCAGAAGCTCTCCACCGCCGACTCGGTCATCTCCATCTGGTTCCAAGTGCAGCGCACCTGGACTCACCTGGAGAGCATCTTCATCGGTTCAGAAGACATTCGTTCACAGCTGCCCGAGGACTCAAAGCGATTTGAACAAATTGACTTGGACTTCAAGGTAATGATAGACGTTATCTGGGTGTAGGTAATGCAGGTTGTGTTTAGAACTAGTTTTTAATAGTATCATTTATTCTCATCAGGACATCATGGCAGAAGCGGTCAAGACAACAAATGTGGTGCAGTCCACTAACAGAAAGGGCCTTCTAGAGAAACTAGAGGATTTGGAGAAAGGGTATCCTCAATCATATTTCTTTGCTTTTATCAGACTTATACCTATATGTTAGTATAAATCAAATATCTACAGCTTTGGCTATTTCTATCCACAGGTTAGCAATGTGTGAGAAGGCTCTCGCTGAATATTTGGAGACCAAAAGACTGGCCTTTCCAAGGTTCTACTTTGTATCTTCTGCTGATCTTCTGGACATTTTGTCAAATGGCAACAACCCCATTGAGGTAATGACTGAAAAATGTAACAAAACTCCAAGTTATAGTTCTTGGCTGATCTTGAGCGTTAATAGAGTCAAACATATTGTGATTTGTAGGTCAGCAAGCACTTGTCCAAGCTCTTTGATAGTCTGGCCAATCTGAAGTTCCAAGAGGACGAGGACGGCAAGCCAATCAAGGAAGCCTTGGGCATGTACAGCCAAGAGAATGAATACGTCACCTTTGACACAGAATGTGACTGCTCTGGCCAGGTGAACAATAAGTAGTCTTGGCACAAACCTCAGTGTGTGTGTGTGTGTGTGTGTGTGTGTGTGTGTGTGTGTGTGTGTGTGAAGTTTCAACACGCTGTTCTTTTTCCTCCTGGCCAGGTGGAGGCGTGGCTGAACCGTGTGCTGGAGCGCATGGTGGAGACATTGCGAGCTGAGTTTGGGGAAGCTGTGCAGACCTATGAGGAGAAAGCCAGAGAACAGTGGCTATTTGACTACCCTGCTCAGGTTCTGCACTGGGTCTAATCACTACAGGCAGCTTCACACTTGTGCCTTTAACAGATACATACAACTGGGCACTGAGGCTCAGTACAGTGGCACACTTACAAGCCAAAAATGAATCTGTTATTAATATATTGTAGTAAATATTTGTTTCCACATGATGTTTGCATGCAAACTGATGAAGTGAGTACTGTATTTGTGCATAGATTGCTTTAGCCACCACACAGATCTGGTGGACCACAGAGGTGGGGATTGCCTTTGCCAGACTGGAGGAGGGCTATGAGAATGCAATCAAGGACTATTTCAAAAAGCAGGTTGGTCTTCTCTCTTCCAATGGGGCTTTTTTGGACCAGCTTAGTAGCGATGCGAGGGTCCACCCAGGGCCAGGAGGTGTGGACTGGTTGCATCAAAATCTCAATAATTCTATCCGTTCAACTTATAGGCATCAGTTCATTGGCTTGCCTTTTCTGTAAGGTGATTTCTTTTCTCTCCCCATTTTAGCAGGTTTAAAAATCAGTATGTAGTTTTGGGGGTCAGGCAGTACGTTTGGCTGACGAGTTGACATGGTGCAGTTGTTAAAAATCCTTGACCCACGCATGACTATAGCTTACTGTTGAAGTCCATGTGTGTGGATCCCCACAGGTCACCCAACTGAATAATCTCATCACCCTGCTCATTGGAGAGTTGACTAGAGGGGATCGCCAGAAGATCATGACCATTTGCACAATTGATGTCCACGCTCGTGATGTGGTGGGCAAGCTTATTGCTTCTAAGGCAAGTAGCATTTTATTTCAGTTTCAGTTAAAAAAAAACTCCACAGTTCATCCAAGATCCTCACCCAAGTCACTTTTTTTTTTTGATGATTAATCTGAAAATGAATATGGTAGGTAGATTCATTGATTCATTGATTTAGTATTATTTTGATTATGATGATGCAAAAAGCTTTTTTTGTCTATGTAGATGGGCAGATGGACACAGCCTTTAAAGGAAAATACCGGAGTGAATTCAAGCATAGCCCTGCTGCACGAGCCTTCTAACAGCAATATATATTCGCATATAATGAAAGAATTTCGAACAGCATAGACCTAATGCGAACGTGAAACACTTTACATTGAGTCAATGTAACCTCAGATCTTACTTTCGGTTTCCAATAGTCAGGTCTAATTGATTCAGTGTAAAGTGCCTGTTCGCTTCTGCGTTCGCGTTCGGTCTGTGCTGTACCAAATTATTTTGTTCCACTCATTTAGCAAGCTCTTTCAACAGGGCTATGCTTGAATTCACTCCAGTATTTTCCTTTAAAGTCCAAGTAGAAAGTCTATGTGTGAGCCTGTCGGTCTCCCCCTCTCTCAGATTGACAACGTTCAGGCCTTCATGTGGCAGTCTCAGCTACGCCACCGCTGGGATGAGAATAGGAAACACGTCTTCGCCAACATCTGCGACGCTCAGTTCCGATACTCTTACGAGTACCTGGGCAACACTCCACGTCTGGTCATCACACCTCTGACAGACAGGTACAGTATCACCTGTGCACAAGGTCCACCAATAACATGCGCTCTCAATGATTTTGAATAGCTCTGGAGGTGTGGGTGGGTGGGTGAGTGAGTGAGTGAGAGTGAGGTTGCGTACTGTATGTTGCAGGTGCTACATCACTCTCACCCAGTCCTTGCATCTCATCATGGGTGGAGCCCCAGCTGGACCCGCTGGTACCGGCAAAACTGAGACCACCAAAGATTTGGGCCGAGCCCTCGGCATCATGGTCTACGTGTTCAATTGCTCTGAGCAGATGGACTACAAGGTATATCCACCAGTGTTCAGTGGTTCAGTTAAAGTTGTCGGTCAGTCCACCAACCAAATGCTGGTAAATTACAAATTTGGATTGTAGATTTCAGGGCAAAAATACTGATTTGCTACTGAATGGCTGGTGACTTTCCCCATTTGATGTGTCAGTGGCTGCTAGATATTCATGTTTCAAAAAGTACATTTTGAGCCATTTCCTACCTAGGATTATTGCTGTGTGAGACTCTCTTGTCTTGTTAACTGTGCCATTTTCTGTGCAGTCCTGTGGAAACATCTACAAGGGTCTGGCTCAGACCGGAGCGTGGGGCTGCTTTGACGAGTTCAACCGAATCTCCGTAGAAGTATTGTCTGTGATCGCAGTGCAGGTACAGTACGCCCCTAGCTGCATTCATGTTTGATATTAGAGACCTCACACATGGACGATAAATGTGCTGCTGTCCCGCTTAGTTTCTTGCTCACCTGCTTGTGTTGTGGCGGTGTGGCTACAGGTAAAGTGTGTCCAGGATGGTATTCGGGATAAGAAGACAGTCATCAATTTCCTGGGTGAGCACATCAAACTCATCCCAACAGTTGGAGCCTTCATCACCATGAACCCTGGCTACGCTGGCAGAGCTGAGCTACCAGAGAACTTGAAAGCCTTGTTCAGGTACACAGTCACTAGTTGCATAGAAATGACAGTAGCTTGGTTGAACTTGGACAGAGAAAGTCAGGAGAAGGCATGATATGAATTTGAATGTGTGTGTGTGTGTGTGTGTGTGTGTGTGTGTGTGTGTGTGTGTGTGTGTGTGTGTGTGTGTGTGTGTAACTAGGCCTTGTGCTATGGTGGTGCCTGATTTTGAGCTGATTTGCGAGATCATGTTGGTGGCTGAGGGTTTCATCGAGGCCCGAATTCTGGCCCGCAAATTCATCACTCTGTACAGCCTTTGCAAAGAGCTGCTCTCCAAACAGGTACTGTACTCTCAACACCTAACTAATCAGCAGCAAACATCCACATTAGTGACATCAGAATTCCGTAATCCTATCCAAATGCATAGAATTTATACTGTGATTTTCAAATGAATTTCCATGTGTTTGTGTGTTGACTACCAGGACCACTATGACTGGGGACTGCGTGCTATCAAGTCTGTGCTGGTAGTAGCTGGCTCTTTGAAGAGAGGAGACCCAGGCAGGCCTGAAGACCAGGTGCTCATGAGAGCCCTGAGGGACTTCAACATCCCCAAGATTGTGATGGATGACATGCCCGTGTTCATGGGCCTCATCGGGGACCTGTTCCCTGCTCTGGATGTGCCCAGGAAGAGGGACTTGGACTTTGAAGGGGTCAGAATACAAACACCTTTTCTCTCTCTCTTAGAAATGTTAAAAGAATAGTTCGCCTCTTTGTGGAAATTGGTCATTCACCCCCTTATCTGGAGTTACATATATGGGTAAGAGCATTTTGGTCTCAGTGCATACGTTGTGCTAGTCTGGCAACCCCAATTTTGCCTTTAGCTTAGCATAGGCGCTGGAAAGTAAAGTTGCCAAAGAGCTGCTATCTGGCAACATTACATTCCAGCGCCTATGCTAAGCTAAAGCTAAAAAATGGGGAAAATTAGGGATGCCATTTAAGGAAAACGAAAGCACTGAGACAAAAATGCTTTAACCCACATATGTAACTCCAGGTAAGGGGGTGAATAACCAATTTTCATAGGGAGGCAAACTATTCCTTTAAAGGGTTTTCAAACTAGGAAAGATACAGATAGTCATTACAGTATAATGATATAAGCTTCCACATGGGCTGGATGTCAGTTTTTGTGCTCATCATGATAAATATATATTCTAAATTTCTGATTGGCCAACGGCCATTTATTGTTCTAAGAAAAGTTCACCTACATCTTTTTTACTATATGTTGTTGTTGTTGTCGGTATGTTCATTGTAAATGGAAATGATCAAGAGTGATACTTAATTGTTTTTTGCTGTTATAGTTGCCGTCCCTAATGTGTAAACAGTGCTTTAGTTGTATCATTTCCACCCTGGTTTGTTGTAGTCTGATGCTGTTCAATTGAGAGTGTGCTTCTGCCTTTAGATGGTGAAGAAGTCAGTGCTGGACCTGAAGCTCCAAGCAGAGGACAGCTTTGTGCTGAAGGTGGTTCAGTTAGAGGAGCTGCTGGCCGTCAGGCACTCTGTGTTCATCATCGGCAACGCTGGAACTGGCAAGAGCAAGGTGTCCTCACCAACACTAAACTTCCCATACAACCATCAAACAAGCTAAATTATTACAGCTATTTATACACAACAGCTAACGTCATTTATTCATTTGTATATTTACACTGCCATGTTAATGTCCATATTTTGTCTAGACAATCCAAATCTTTTTACACAGAAGCCACAATGCCTGTTAATGTCACAGAATATATTGATCTCTTGATTTTGACAGTGATAGAGAAATGAAATAATGACAGCGAATGTCTTCTTTCAGGTGCTCCGGTCACTGAATAAGACCTACCAGAATATGAAGAGAAAGCCCGTCATGGTGGATCTGGACCCTAAGGCCGTGACCTGCGATGAACTCTTTGGGGTCATCAATCCTGCCACCAGAGAGTGGAAAGATGGTGTGTTTATGAGCAGATTTCTAGAGAGTTCCATATTGCTTTTACATCACAAATCCCCAGTGTCAGTGTACTCTGCCATGCAGTCATATGCTACTTAGTCAGTCTTGTTTTCAAACAGGTCTGTTTTCATGCGTCATGAGAGACTTGGCCATTGTCGCTCACGACGGTCCAAAGTGGATTGTTTTGGATGGTGACATTGACCCCATGTGGATTGAGTCCCTGAACACTGTCATGGATGACAACAAGGTTTGTAGAGTTTTTGGAGTGGTGAGCTAAACCTGCCTGTGTGTAGTGTCAGTGAGTGGCTGAGTGTGCTGTGCTGTGCTGTGCTTGCTGTAGGTGCTGACATTGGCCAGTAATGAGCGTATCCCACTCAACCCCACCATGCGACTGGTGTTTGAGATCAAGGATCTATGCACTGCCACACCCGCCACTGTGTCTCGAGCCGGGATCCTGTTCATCAACCCTTCTGACCTGGGATGGAATCCGTGAGTCGCTTTCCCCTTTCTTCCATACTTATACACAATCACACAACCACACACTCACGCACACAGAGAGAGAAAGAGAGAGAGAGTGAGAGTCATTTATCGTAAGAATAAATCTATGCCTGTACTTAGAAAGGTAACTAGCTTTTCATTGGAGCAGTCGTCAGGTGAAAAGAACTGAGTTAATATTGGCAGGTTTTATAGTATATTTATTGATTCTTCTTCTATAAATATTTATTGTTTCTTCTTTCTTTTTAAATTCCATCTTTGTGTGAGCCAGTGTGGTAACCAGTTGGATTGAGACGCGGGAGGTCCAATCAGAGAAGGCCAACCTCTCCATCCTGTTTGACAAGTACCTGCCCGCCTGTCTGGAGAAGCTCCGCTTTGGCTTCAAGAAGATCACCCCCATCACTGAGGGCACCATGGTGCAGAACCTGCTCTACTTCATGGAGTGCCTGCTCACCCCCGAGAACACTCCGCCAGACTCTCCCAAAGAACTCTATGAGCTCTACTTTGTCTTCGCCTGCGTCTGGGCCTTTGGAGCTGCCATGTTCCAGGACCAGGTCTGGCGCCTGCAATGTCTCACCTCAAACGTTGCATTTGCGTTACTTTAACACCGCGTCCTAACTGAAAGCGACTGTCGGGCTGTCGTGTAGCACTGACTGCTCACTGTCTGCATAGGGTCGGTTAAATATGCCGTTCTTTTCTATTAGATTCTTCATTCAATCTGCCCTAGCAAAGTGACCTGCATGACTAAAATAGAAACGGACAGAGTGACTAAAATCTTTTTAAGAAGTCGTGTAGCAATGCGACTAGTCGCGCTGCATTGCATAGCATTCAGTTAGGACATTCCAATAGAAAACAGTAATGGAACTATTTTTGTCGCACACTTAGTCGCATAGCGTTCAGTTAGGACACGTGTAAGGATTGTGAGCTACTGTTATGATATGCAGATTATGATGAGGATGCATTCTAGCCTTAATTGTTTGTTTGTTTGTGGGCAAAAACAAATGCATGCCTGTTGTGCTCAATTTGTTGTCCTCTTCCAGCTGACTGACTACAGAGTTGAGTTCAGCAAATGGTGGGTGAATGAGTTCAAGACCATCAAGTTCCCATCCAATGGGACAGTCTTTGACTACTACATCGACAGAGACTCCAAGAAGTTTGTCCCCTGGACAGAAAGAGTGCCCAAATTCCATCTGGACCCTGACCTTCCTCTCCAGGTCTACACACGTTTCTTACATCAGATTTCTCAAAATCACTTTAAACAACGAATGTGTGTACATTTCATTTTTTACTGTTATAGTGTTTAGAAATACTGTTTATTCCATGCCCTGTAGGCCTCTTTGGTGCACACGGCCGAGACCATCCGCATCCGCTTCTTCATGGACATGCTGATGGACCACAAGCGTCCCGTCATGCTGGTGGGCAACGCTGGCAGTGGCAAGTCTGTGCTGATGGGAGACAAGCTGCGTAGCCTGAGCACTGACCAGTACGTGGTGCAGTCTGTGCCATTCAACTTCTACACCACCTCCGCCATGCTGCAAGGTACAGGAGACACCCACACACACTTTAGCTGGAGTTCTTTTTATATTATTATTATTATTATTTACTTATTTACCCATTTTTTACCTGCCATGTAAAGCACTTTGTGACCCTTGTCTGTGAAAAGCGCTATATAAATACATTTTACTTACTTCAACCTGAAGTCTGCACATAAAACATAGTATGACAGTATCTACCAGCATGTATATATACATTGGTTCTATCTAATCAATTAATAATCAATAATGTTTTTCCTGGCCCAAAGCAATCTTGGAGAAGCCCCTTGAGAAGAAAGCAGGCCGTAACTATGGCCCACCTGGGAACAAGAAGCTCATCTACTTCATCGACGATATGAACATGCCTGAGGTGGACAAGTACTTCACCGTGGCCCCACACACACTCCTTCGCCAGCATATGGACCACGGACACTGGTAGTCACCCACACACTGCTACTGACACACACATTAGCTAACTAGTGTGTGTTTGTGTTGTGAAGCTATTGATTTATTCATCTCCCTTTCTCTAGGTATGACAGAAATAAGCTGACTCTCAAAGACATCCATAACTGCCAGTATGTGGCCTGCATGAACCCCACAGCCGGCAGCTTCACCATTGACCCAAGACTGCAGGTCTGCACCAAGTCCTTAGCTATGGCCTATGTGTTATAGCCTGACATGGCCCACCCATAGTACTTCTGTTCATTCCAGGGGGTCAAGAACGCGCAGATTAGCGGCGGCACTTTAGCATCGCCATATTTAAGTATGGAGTCACAATCCGAACCACGGCAGCGCATGCACGTGAGTCATGCTGGGCACGAGCACTCATGCACTTACAAGTTGGTGGGCGGTTACATGCGAAATGTTATTTCTCCGGTGAGAGTAAAAGCAATATTTCATGATCTCTGGTTACTCTTTGCTTATTTCTTGAGGAGCTTGTGGGAAAAAAAGTGTACTGTCATGAATGCTATAAACTTCAGGCACGTTCTCGTCAGAACTTTCTTCCTCGTGTTGTATGGCAAACAAACTAGGTGCATCATCACCACCGTCTGGACCGAAGGACTACTGTTTTTGTAAAGAGATTCAACGTCAACGTTCAAAGTCCATGCGTCATTTCCAACTTTGGAACTTTGCGCATGGGCAGCATGGGCATGGCCGTGGTCTGTTAGCAACAGTGTTCACAATGGCGTTGACTGTCAATTCGCTGCATTTACTAGCCTAGCCTCGGCCATTCAGTTCTATGGAGGGCGGGACTTAGTCGTTGTCTCCAGTTTATATATAACCTCCTTGGTTCATTCGGGTTTAGTGTTTAGTCGGTTACCAGACAGCCGGCCAATAAGCAAAGCTGATGGGACGAGCTGTCCAATTGTTTCAAACCAGAACTGAGTGCACTCCTCCCGCCCTGTAATCGCTTCAGGTCAAAGACCCTCCAGACCATGAATACGAATGAACAGAAGTATTATGGGTGGGCCATGTCAGGCTATATGTGTAATGAATAATAAGGCAGTTTGATTGAAAGATCTTTGTTCTTCAGTGTGTATGTATTCTTTTTTTTCTTTTTTTTTTTTAAGATGTTTTTTAGGGCTTTTTTGCCTTTAATTGGATAGGACAGTAGAGAATATGACAGGAAATGAGTGGGAGAGAGAGAAGGGTAGGGATCGGGAAATGACCTCGGGTCGAACTCTAACCCAGGTCCCCAGATTTGTGGTATGACGCTCTAGCCTGCTGAGCTATGCCGCCCCCTGTTATATATTCTTTAAAGCAGTCAACTCAAATGAAATGGGGTGTTTTCTGTTTCTGGTCTCAGAGGCACTTTACTGTGTTTGCCGTGAGTTTCCCGGGACAAGACGCCCTCTTCAGCATCTACAACACCATTTTCTCCCAGCACCTGGAGATGTGCAGTTTCCCCCCAGCGCTCAAGAAGTTCTGCGCAACCCTCGTCACAGCAGCTCTGGGTGAGAGAGAATGTTCTAGTGAAAGCATCGGATTTGTTTCATCACACTACAGCACTACAGCAATGTTCTCTGTGCACGCCATGTGTCTGATCCTCTTCCTGTCCAACAGTGTTCCATAAGGACATGTCCATCACGTTCCTGCCAACAGCTGTAAAATTCCATTACGTATTCAACCTCAGAGACCTGTCCAACATCTTCCAGGCAAGCACTTGATAGATGGATAAACTCTTAAGTGTTAAAGATCACAAACCTGTCAAGATGTGACTGAATGGGTTAGTGAGCTGATGATTGTGACTGTGCTTGTTGCCACAGGGCTTGCTGTTCTGCACCCCAGGGTGTGCAAAGACCCCGCCGGAGCTGGTGCGCATCTGGCTACACGAGTGCAACCGTGTCTATGGAGACAAGTTGACTGACGAAAAGGACATGGAGCTGTTTGAGAAACTCCAAGACAAGACCTGCAAAAAGTGTTTTGAGGTGTCATTTGAGAAACATTCTGAGAATGGCAGACATGAGAAAAGAGTAACATAAAAAACATAGTAAATAAAGTGTCCAATAATGTGTCCCTTCTGTTTCTAGGACATGAGTGGAAGTAATCTTTTCGAGAAGCCCAACATCTTCTGCCATTTTGCAAAAGGAATCGGAGATCCCAAATATTACCCAGTGGAGAACTGGGGAGCACTAAACAAGCTCTTGAAGGAAGCCCTAGACAACTACAATGAAGTGAATGCCGTCATGAATTTGGCAAGTATATCCTTTTTGATATTTGACATTTGAAATTGAGTATAAATGCAAAAAGAAACATTTGCTTGCAATTGCGTTGAAGTTGTGTGTAATTGTAGCGTATGGTAACAGGTTCTGTTTGAAGACGCCATGTCACACATTTGTCGAATCAACCGTATTCTGGAGAGTCCGCGGGGCAATGCTCTGCTGGTGGGGGTGGGAGGCAGTGGAAAGCAGTCCCTCTCACGGCTGGCGGCCAGCATCAGCAACCTGGAGGTGTTCCAGATCACCTTGAGAAAGGGCTACGGCATCCCCGACCTAAAGGTGCCCCACACTGCCAACATATTGGCATAGATCCTTCTGATTTCTAACATGAAACATATCCAATTCTGTGAATTCTTGTAGAAAAGCATTTGAATTGTTTAGAAGTAGAAGAAAGAAATAGTGTATAATATGGTGCAAGACTTTTTTGCCCTTTCTTCAAAACTCTGTATTCAAGCATTTGCACAGCCTATGTACAGTATTTACAGTTGCATATTCTTGTCATGCAAATTAAATTTCTTGAATTTCCCCTTGGGGATCAATAAAGCATCTATCTATCTATCTATCTATCTATCTATCTATCTATCTATCTTATTTTTTTATTTCATTTCTCCATCTTCTTCTGTGTGCCCTCAGCTGGACCTCAATGCTCAGTACATGAAGGCGGGCTTGAAGAACATTGGCACCGTGTTCCTCATGACCGACTCGCAGGTGGCTGAGGAGGAGTTCTTAGTGCTCATCAACGACCTGCTGGCCTCCGGCGAGATCCCCGGCCTGTTCCAGGACGACGAGGTGGAGAAAGTCATCGGAGCCATGCGAAACGAGGTGAAAAGCGTTGGCATCCCCGACACCAGGGAGAACTGCTGGAAGTTCTTCATTGACAGAGTTAGAAAGCAGCTGAAGGTGAGAATAACTCGTATACTATTATTGATAAATAATGTGTATCCATGTGGTAATACCTTGCACCAAAGAGACAACTCGGTGGCTATGCTTAACAATACACAATTTTAGAAGACAAAGGCATATATAAAAAGCTATTTGTTTCTTTACAAGGAAATGATTAGAAAAAATGCAGATGCTCGTGGAAATAAAGCGTCTGATGGTTCTGTCCCTCTATCCTTGCGTTAAATTATAGTACGTGCTGGACTTTTCCTCCCTCTCTCTCTCTTTCTCTCTCTCTCTCTCTCTCTCTCTCTCTCTCAGGTGATTCTGTGCTTCTCTCCGGTGGGCTCCACGCTGAGGGTGCGTGCCAGAAAGTTCCCTGCTGTGGTCAACTGCACCTCCATCGACTGGTTCCAGGAGTGGCCAGAGGATGCGCTGGTGTCTGTCAGCGCTCGTTTCCTCTCAGAGACAGAAGGCATTGTGGTGAGCCTACTTTAGAGGCCTTCCAGCACCCATCTACTGTATAGAAGTTCTTCTAATACACTATATCAATTGCCTGAAATGTATTTTGTTCTTTATGTTTATTTGTGTATGTTTTTATGTTCAGTCACATAAAGAGTGTGGTCTTTTTTCCATCTTTCAGCCAGAGATTAAGGACTCCCTCAGCCAGTTCATGGCTTTTGTTCACAAAACGGTGAATGAAATGTCCAAATCCTATCTGACGTCTGACCGCCGTTATAACTACACCACCCCCAAGACCTTCCTGGAGCAGATCAAGCTGTACCAGCACCTGCTCAGCATCAAGAGGTCCGAACTGCTCTCCAAGATGGAGCGCCTGGAGAACGGCTTGACCAAACTACAGACCACATCCTCACAGGTCAGAAGACACAGAAATAGTATGGAGCTAGACTGCTAGAGGAGTCATGACATAACATGACATTTGAGTCTGATGCTTTACATATGTACAACTATGTAATAACCTCTTAATCAGTTTTCTATGGAGTTTAAACACCTCGGATGCTGTCAATGACCAGCCAAAAACTTTAGCAAACGCAACTTTATCACTTTAGCTTTGGTAAACTGACACAACAAGCCCAAAAGCTTGTCCTGGGCGTCCTGCTCATCACTGAATGTGAGTCTTATGTGGGATAACTTCATCACTGAATGTGTGTTTTATGTGGGATAACATGACATTTGCTGTACTCTATAATCTTTTGGTGCTACAATACATAATCCATACTCCATTATTTGACCAAAATCAGCCCATATAGTCTTGGGCTGTAAACAGTTTAAACTCACTCCTAAACTCACCCCAAAGTAAAACTATGCAGTATGTAGTCAGACAAAATAATTGTGTTGCACCACAGTAGACCAGTCATGCTGTGTCCCTTGGGTGCTCTGGTGACAGGTGGACGACCTGAAGGCCAAGCTGGCAGTGCAGGAGGTGGAGCTGAAACAGAAGAACGAGGACGCAGACAAGCTCATCAAGGTGGTCGGCGTGGAGACGGAGAAGGTCTCCAAAGAGGCGGCCATCGCAAATGAGGAGGAGTTGAAAGTGCAAGTCATTGCTAAGGTAAACATGGCCTCTCTTGGATGAATCAATTCAAGTGTTAACTGGATTTCCATCCTTGAGGGAACATACATACATACATACAGTACGTGAATGAAAGTGAACTATAGAGGATTTGAAATGTTTGACTGTCAGTGGGCCATTTTGGTGGCATCTGGTGTGTGTGTGTGTGTGTGTGTGTGTGTGTGTGTGTGTGTGTGTGTGTGTGTGTGTGTGTGTGTGTGCGTGTGTGTGTGTGTGTGTGTTGTGTGTGTGTGTGTGTGTGTGTGTGTGTGTGTAGAATGTAGGGGAGAAGCAGAAGTCTTGTGAGGAGGACCTGGCTAAAGCTGAGCCGGCCTTGCTGGCTGCACAAGAGGCCTTGAACACCCTCAATAAGGTTAGACTCACTTCAACCGCTTGCAAAAAAGTTAGTAAAAAAAAAAAGTAAGACACAACCACTGTATGAATGAAGTGTGAATGGGACTGGTGGTGTGTGTCTATGGCAGAACAACCTGACGGAGTTGAAGTCGTTTGGCTCGCCCCCTGAGGCCGTGGTGAACGTCACGGCTGCGGTCATGATCCTCCTGGCCCCTGGCGGGAAGATCCCCAAGGACAAGAGCTGGAAAGCAGCTAAGAACACAATGGCCAAAGTGGACAGTTTCCTGGAGTCCTTGATCAACTACAAAAAAGAAAACATCCCCGAAACCTGCATGAAGGCTTTCCAGTAAGACTCAACCTCAGTGCACCTTCTCATTAGCCTGGCACGCCCTCCCAGTTCCCTAAAAATGGGGAACTCAGAAAGCATTTTCTAACATTTTCTAACATCGACCAGTAGCAAACCGAGGCATTAGAGGGAGGCGGGTCAACCATGCGCTTTAAGAAATTACAGCACTATAGGCTGTTGGTCAGACCAAAGTCTCGGAGAGCTTTGAAAGTCGATGGCAATCAGGCTACCTTCTCATTGTTTTTCAAACATCTGTAAACAGTCATACACTTGAATGTAGTCTATCCTCAGGGTTACAGACTTGATTGTTGTTTGATCCCTCTCTTTCTCTCTCTCTCTCTCTCTCTCTCTCTCTCTCTCTCTCTCTCTCTCTCTCTCTCTCTCTCTGTGTGTGTCTCTGTCTGTCATAGGCCCTATAAAAATGACCCTACATTTGAGCCGGACTTCATCAGGTCCAAGTCGATTGCAGCTGCCGGCCTGTGCTCGTGGTGCATCAACATCGTGAAGTTCTACGAGGTGTACTGCGACGTGGAGCCCAAGAGGCAGGCTCTGGCCCAGGCCAACGCTGAGCTGGCCGCTGCCCAGGAGAAACTGTCCGTCATCAAGGCCAAAATAGCGGTGAGCAGCACGGAGAGCATCTCTCTCTGGACTTAACACACATACTGTAAGAGCACCAGTGTCACCGATGACACTCGTCTCTTAGATAGGGCTAGTTTGAATGTTTGAAGTCACAACGAGAGGCACCAGGGTGCGATTTGTTGGGGGAGATGGCTCAGATTTCCCCACTTCTGGTTTTGGTATCCCTGCCTCTGCTTGAATAATTAGATCTCCGGTGGGGATAACATTTATCCCCCCTTGATATCTCATGACAGTATGCAAGCCATGTGATGTGACAAAAGAACATCTAGCGCGCATAAACAAGCGAATTATAACATTTAAAAAATGTGTCCTGTGTCCTGAATTGCGTGCGTGACAACTGGCGAACTTCAACCTATGTGCAGGTGTTTTTTTTCACACTGGAAAGACTAAAGCTTGGGAAGCGAAAGGAAACTTCATGATGTTATCACATTGCTTGAACAACTTTGTGCAAAGGAAAACGAACTGTTTGTCATAAGCATAATTTATTTTAGTGTCTAGTAATGACATCACCAACGCAATGCCGTTTCAGAATCACCCCCCCCTCTGATTTTTTCATAAATCGCACCCTGAGAGGCACATGTGCTGCTGCTTTTTAGATCATCATCATCAACCATTCTTTATTCAGGTTAAACTTGACTGAGTGTTAAGCTCTTTTACAGCAATGCCCTGATAGACATAAACAAAGACAGACAAAACACAAAGCAGTCTCTCAGTCCATCGGTTAGTGAGGAAGGCTATACACACGTTTTCAGTCTCTTTTTTTAAGTTTACAGCTTTAGATCTGATGTGGCATGCATGTGTGTGTTAACATTTGTCACTGACTGCGTTTACATGGACATTAATATTCCGATATTCGGATTATGACCATATTCTGAATATGATTGTGCCATGTAAACGCAATATTCTGATTACCTTAACCCAAATAAGGTCATATTCCGAATAAGCCTAATCAGAATAAGGTAGGTGGAGTATATCGATCATATTCTGATTATTGAGGTGCGTTCTGGTCATGTAAACACCTTAATCGCATTATTCAGCTTTTAGAATCTCAGCATGATGAGAAGAAGTCGTGAATGGAACTTAAATGATAGTTGATAGTCTCTACTCTGTTAATCAGAATATGCGATGTTACATTACATGTAAACAGGGAATATGAACGGGATATTCTATTAGCTGCTCATGTAAACAGCATAATCAGAATATGGTCATATTTAGAATATGATCAATAGTCAGAATATTAATGTCCATGTAAACGCAGTCACTATAGTATAGTGTTGTTGACCTTTCCTTTTATTCCTATTAGGAGAATTTCAACACATGAATATTATCCACACTCTTAGCAGTGTATCCTTAAGTCCCTCTTGAAATATTTTCAGTCCAGTTCAGAGATCCAATCAGAGTGCCAGACCAGGCATCCCAGTTCCAGGCATTTCCTAATCAGAGCACATGATGTTCATTTATAACAGATCATATTTCCCTACAGATTGCATGACCCTGGAAAAGGTCCTTTCTTTTGATTACAATGAACAGCTTGTTATGATTTAGTTTCACATGTTGTTTTTTCCACTGTATAGCAATTGAATGCCAACTTGGCCAAGCTAACAGCAGCCTTTGAGAAAGCCACATCAGACAAACTCAAGTGTCAGCAGGAAGCCGATGCAACCAATCAAACCATTTCCCTTGCCAACAGGTAACCTGCAAACCCATCCAGAGTTCAAGAATTTAGATGCTATTCGTTATCAAAACGGTGAACTTATGTGCTTGTGTGTGTGTGTGTGTGTGTGTGTGTGTGTGTGTGTGTGTGTGTGTGTGTGTGTGTGTGTGTGTGTGTGTGTGTGTGTGTGTGTGGTGTGTTGTGTGTGTGTGTGTGTGTGTGTGTGTGTGTGTGTGTGTGTGACACTGACAGATTGGTCGGTGGTCTGGCATCTGAGAAAGTGCGTTGGTCAGAGTCAGTGGCTGAGTTTAAGGTCCAGGAGAAGACCCTGAGTGGGGACGTCCTGCTCATCACTGCATTCGTGTCTTATGTGGGCTACTTCACCAAAAAGTACCGCACAGACCTCATGGACAAGTACTGGCTGCCCTACCTCAAAGAGCTAAAGGTACGGAATCGAACAAGGCTGATACTTGCCACAGTGTCTCTTTGCTGATCATTCAACCCTTGTCAGAGGTACAATCACATCTGCAGTATAGATTGCTGTTTCTCTTACTATTAGCAATGTGTGACTGTAGCACTTTCTTTGCAAAGATCCATTCCAAAGTCACTATTACTAGTACTATTACTGTCACTAGTAGTCATTTACTGTTCCATCAACTAAGCTTCCCCTCTGTCTGTCCCAGGTGCCCATCCCCATCACAGAGGGCCTAGATCCACTCACACTGCTGACAGACGATGCGGACATCGCTGCCTGGAGTAACCAGGGCCTGCCGAGTGACCGCATGTCCATCGAGAACGCCACCATCCTGTGCAACACGGAGCGCTGGCCCCTCATCGTGGACGCCCAGCTCCAGGGCATCAAGTGGATCAAGAACAAGTACGGAGATGACCTGAAGATCATCAGGCTGGGTCAGAAAGGGTGAGATTTCCTAATGTCCTCTTTGGTCAGAAATATGCCACTAAAACTTCCACATACTAGTTCTGCTATTGTTCAAGAGCTTAGAAGGGATCATGTACACTGACCATTATGCAAGCAATGATTTATTAAGAAGATTGATTGCATTAAGAAAATGCTAATTTTCAGTTTTAGACCTTCATGAAGATAAAAAAGAAAAGAAAGAAAAAAAGATAGAAAAAAAAAAGATTTTTAAGTTGTTCTGTTATTGATTAAAAATAATGATAAAGTAAAAATTAGAATAGCTAAAATGGTTCAGATTCACTTTAGGAGCTAACAAGGCAAAATAGTATTAGCATTGTGTTTACTATTTGTACTGACTGCTAACCGTAGCTTGCCTCCTCCCCTGTGTTTTGTGAAGTTACTTGGATGGGATCGAGAATGCTGTATCTAATGGGGACACATTACTGATTGAGAACATTGGGGAATCTGTGGAGCCAGTGTTGGACCCTCTGCTAGGGAGAAACACCATCAAGAAGGGAAAGTAGGTCACACCAGCAGCACACTGTTAAGCACATCCATATTGTATCTCAGTGGACACTTCATAACATCACTCAATTCCTTGTAGATACATTCGCATTGGTGATAAGGAGGTGGAATACCATCCCAACTTCCGTCTCATACTCCACACCAAGTACTTTAACCCCCACTACAAGCCAGAGATGCAGGCCCAGTGCACGCTGATCAACTTCCTGGTGACACGGGACGGCCTGGAGGACCAGCTGCTGGCCGCTGTGGTGGCTAAAGAAAGGCCCGACCTGGAGGAGCTCAAGGTAAATTGATGGTTACGTATGTAACTGCAGTTCTATCAGTTTCTACTGACCGCCAGGGCTTGGCAGTCACTCTAGCAGTAACTCTCGGCAGTCACTCACGCCAAGAAGACTTTTAAGAGACCACTTCCGAGACAAGCGCACCTTAAGTACTCGGGCAGGATTATGTCACCCCGGTCACAAGCCACTCAAACTCAAACTGTGTATCTGATGAGCATCCAGGTGCTTAAATCACCACCTCTGGCAGTCAGCAGAGACAAAATAGAAGCCACATTTGTTTAGAAAAACATTTAGGTTTGTCTGAGTGGTTCTACACCCTTGTCTGTGGCCTGGCAAAGTCAGAACATCTGTTTCTATTCTACTGGGTCTGTATTATATCCAAATATTCTCTAGACTTTAGTATGAGGACTTGATTAGCAATGGAATTGAGTGAACTTTCTTTCCAGTGCGTTTCTCCCAGTAATGCTGACCTGCACTGAAATGTGCTTTTCCAGGCAGAGTTAACCAAACAGCAGAACACCTTCAAGATCGTCCTGAAGCAGCTGGAGGACTCGCTGTTAGCCCGTCTCTCAGCGGCCTCCGGAAACTTCTTGGGAGACACGGCATTGGTGGAGAACCTGGAGACCACCAAGCGCACAGCCACAGAGATCGAGGAGAAGGTTAGACCCTTATGAGCTCGTAGCAATGCAGCTTGGCAAAGGGATGTCCCCTTATCATTATAATCATCATATTGTCTGAGGACAATAGCAGTGATTCAAGACACTTTGGATCAATGTACGTCCTTGACTTTCCTCAACGTTTCACTTTATCCAAGGTCGAATAATATTAGCATGGATCAAAAATTCTGCCAGTGCAATTAGACTGTGAAAAGTACCATATGATGAATGTCCGTCTTTTTGTCTGCCTTTTTCTGCCCGTTAGGTGCGAGAGGCCAAGATCACTGAGGTGAAGATTAACGAGGCCAGAGAGAGTTACA
Organism: Sardinella longiceps; assembly: GCA_027497455.2. Taxonomy (NCBI): domain Eukaryota; kingdom Metazoa; phylum Chordata; class Actinopteri; order Clupeiformes; family Clupeidae; genus Sardinella; species Sardinella longiceps. The sequence continues at coordinate 4,331,668 of JAODXP020000032.1, forward strand.
GGCCGGCCTCCATCAGAGCTGCTCTGCTCTACTTCATCCTCAATGACCTCAACAAGATTAATCCAATTTACCAGTTTTCCCTCAAGGTAACGTAGTGGCTATGACCTCAGACTGGACATGCATTTGCTAAGTGCTCACTGTATCCCCACTTCAGGTCCTGTATTGAGGCTGGCTCTCACTCATTTCAAAGGGATAAAACGAGAGAACAGATGAGAGAAATGATGACTGCACAATTAAGGATAATTGAGATTGCTGGCAGTTTTACCCTGTCTCCTACTATTTCTATTATTAATGCTAAAATAATGGGCCAGGAGATTAAGAGTGAACCGGTTACGAAGTTGGCTAGTGTTGTCCTGTTATTTGATGTCGCTGTTGACCTTCCAAGGGACTACATTTACATTTCTGATGGAGATGTTGATTAATGTGCGTTGTCCCTTTCAAAAAAAGAAATGCGTAAATAAGTAAAATAAAATACTTTTCTGCTTTGTGTGTGTGTGTGTGTGTGTGTGTGTGTGTGTGTGTGTGTGTGTGTGTGTGTGTGTGTGTGTGTGCAGGCCTTCAGTGTGGTGTTTGACGTGGCCATAACCCGTACTGAGCCAGCTGAGGAGGTCAAACAGAGAGTGAACAACCTGATTGATGAGATCACTTACTCTGTGTTCATGTACACCAACCGCTCTCTGTTTGAGAAAGACAAGCTCACGTTCATCGCTCAGATTGCCTTCCAGGTACTGTATGTCTGTGACTTGCAGCATATGACTGTAAGACCTGAGAGGTGCTGTAGGTAACTGCACCTCATGATGGTGAACTTGGTCGTTTTTTTCACCTGCTGTTTCCAAAACGGCATGCTGCTATGCTACATCCATACTGCACGAGCTCCATTATAGACAGTGCAGCACACACTACTGCCTCTCACAGTTCATTCATTAGCTAAGTCGACTGGCTCAAACATTATTGACCCCCATAAGCTACTGTACACCTCAGTATACAGCATGGGATGCATGGAGCAGAAGAGGCCTACTAACCACATGAGCACAGTTCCTCATTAACTACCCCTGTGCTATTTTACATGTACTGCATAGCACACACTGCTTTCTGCAGAGATGATTGGGCAAGCAGTATGTAGTAGAGCATTTTCAGAAACAGCAAGTGTTACTAATGCTACTGATATGTTGCCAATTGTGTGATACGAACAGATCCTAGTCATGAAGAAGGAGATCAACCCTGTGGAGCTGGACTTCCTGCTGAGGTTCCCTTTCAAAGCAGGCCTGGGCTCTCCTGTCGACTTCCTGTCCAATCAGGCCTGGGGCGGCATCAAGGTGTGGGAGGAGTTTTCTCACTGGAAAAGTTAGCTCAGTTACAGATGCTGTTTTTGAGCGGCAAGTTGGAAGGTGACCTGATCTGTTCTGATTTTCTGACTTTCTTCAGGCCTTGGCTGAGATGGACGAGTTCAAGAATCTGGACCGGGACATCGAGGGCTCTGCCAAGCGCTGGAAGAAGTTTGTGGAGTCAGAGGCTCCGGAGAAGGACAAGTTTCCTCAGGAGTGGAAGAACAAGACGGGCCTGCAGAAACTCTGCATGATGAGATGCCTCCGGCCCGACAGGATGTCCTACGCTGTCAAGTAAAGCACTCTGTCACACACACACACACACACACACACACACACACACACACACACACACTTAGTAGTCCTCTGTTATGTACTGCATACGCTACCTTTTTGATCATGCACATGCTTGCGTTTGCTGCAGAAACTTTGTGGAGGAGAAGCTGGGCACTAAGTATGTGGAAGGGCGCAGCGTGGAGTTTTCCGTGTCCTATCAGGAGAGCAGCTCGGCCACGCCCGTCTTCTTCATCCTCTCTCCGGGAGTGGACCCGCTCAAAGACGTGGAGGCACTCGGTACTCGCTTCACACACTTAGGACTCGCTCACAGCAGAGATTTTACTTTCCCATTGACAAGATTAAGGATTTAGTTTTATCGATAAATGTTTGCTCCATGCAGGTAAGAAGTTGGGCTTCACCTTTGACAACGGGAAGTTCCACAACGTGTCCCTGGGTCAGGGTCAAGAGGTCGTGGCCGAGGCGGCGCTGGACAAGGCTGCTGTGGAGGGTCACTGGGTCATTCTGCAGGTGTCTGAATAACCTCAATTTAATCACATGTAGCGTAACAAATACAGTAATAGCTGTGTGTGTGTGTGTGTACTAGGAGTGGATATCCGCTAAAGCACGTGTGTGTGTGTGTGTGTGTGTGTGTGTGTGTGTGTGTGTGTGTGTGTGTGTGTGTGTGTGTGTGTGACCTCAGAACATCCACCTGGTGGCTAAGTGGCTAAGCAGCCTGGACAAGCGCGTGGAACGCTACAGTATTGGCAGTCATGAAAACTACCGCGTGTACATGAGTGCTGAGCCCGCCCCCACGCCCGAGGGCCACATCATCCCACAGGGCCTGCTGGAGAACGCCATCAAGATCACCAACGAGCCGCCCACCGGCATGTTCGCCAACCTGCACAAAGCGCTCTACCTCTTTGACCAGGTGAGCTCCTCAATATGCCCTAAAGACACACACCTAATAATAAAGCACTTGGGGAGAAGCCTTTGTTGCCTTTGTTGCTAACCAGTTAGCAGCTTTGCTTTTTGTATTGTAATTCCCCATTGCTAACTAACAAAGCTATGCTTTTGGGCATTGGATCTCTGTTCTGTGTTTGGTAGAGTCTCCTCTTTATATTGACTTTGAGGACTCGGGATGGGTGGACATCTGTCTGACAATGACCTGTGTGTGTGTGTGTGTGTGTGTGTGTGTGTGTGTGTGTGTGTGTGTGTGTGTGTGTGTGTGTGTGTGTGTGTGTTTGCTGGCCTCTGCAGGATACGCTGGAGATGTGCTCTAAGGAGTCGGAGTTCAAGGTCATCCTCTTCACCCTGTGTTACTTCCATGCCGTGGTGGCGGAGAGGCGCAAATTTGGGGCTCAGGGGTGGAACAGATCGTACCCCTTTAATAACGGCGATCTCACCATCTCCATCAATGTGCTCTACAACTACCTGGAGGCCAATAATAAGGTGCTCACCTCATGTTCAGTAATGCTTCGCATGTGATACAGACATGATACAAATGGGAAACATTTCTGGGAATCAATCAAGAGCTGTCTGAAGGGAAAAGAACAAAAGATGTAATAAAACTTTCTCCAACTCTAATAGAATGGGGCACAGACAGCAGACTATACAGATAACACCATTGACTATTGATTGATTCACACTTAATTGGGTTGTGCTACTAATTAAATGTTCTGAAGTGTTGGTGTGTATAACACATATATTATTAAAGCTATCACAGAAAATCTACCATTCCAAAAGATGGCCAGAAGAATGAAATGTATCTCTAAACATTGTGCAAAAGCTCAAGTGTTTGTCTGCTGTGTGGGGCTGGGGCTGGGGCTGGGACAGGTGCCCTGGGATGACCTGCGCTACCTGTTTGGGGAGATCATGTACGGAGGCCACATCACTGACGACTGGGACAGGAAGCTGTGCAGGACCTACCTGGAGGAGTACGTGAAGGCCGAGATGCTGGAGGGAGAAGTGTACCTGGCCCCAGGCTTCCCTGTGCCGCCCAACTCAGACTACAAGGTCAGTATTCCATTCACACTAAGAGCAGCAGACAATAGCCTCTTAAATTAGAACACGCTTTGCCAAAAATCAAAGCAAAACATCACTAATACACTAGTTATAGTCCATTGCCTGAAATTCTTTTTTTGCTTTTTTGCTTTTGTTTATTTATTTATCTATTTTTTTTTTCATGTCCATGTCATGTCTTTTAAGTCAACTTTAGTATGTGTATGTTAACTTCAGGTTTCAACTGTATGTATAAATGTCTTTGTGTGTGGCTGTATGTGAGTACATAAGAAAAGACTGAAAGGATCAATCCATGCATGCCAAAACCTTTATTGGGAAAATGATGTCCCTGATGGGGGTGCCAGTGGTGGTGGTGGCCACCTGACGGGGCAGCAGACCATCAGAGGGGTCAGCGCTCTCCGTCAGGACCCTTGGCAGTGCTGTGTCCTCACCTGTATGGGGCACTGGGGCGATGGAGTTCACCTGACGGGGCAGCAGACCGCTAGAGGGGTCAACGCTCTCCGTCAGGACCCTTGGCAGTGCTGTCAGTCTCCTGACCTGTATGGGGCACTGGGGCGATGGAGTCCACCTGACGGGGCAGCAGACCGCTAGAGCGGTCAGCGCTCTCCATCGGATGCGGCCCATTTAGTGCCCTGGTGGCCCTTTCAGGGTTTTTTCATCCTCCGCTGAAAGGTGCTCCTGATGGGAGGAGCAGGGGGAGGGTGGGGCCTCCTGGTTTTCTGGGGGACACTGCGCTGGGCGACCATGCTGTTTCTCCCGTCATTCCTCATCAGCATCTCCCAGGGGTCAGGGATGTTGAGCTCCTCCTCGACCTCGGGAGCTGGGGATGGAGGCTGAGGGGGCCGCTGGCTGTGGTTCGCCCTGAGGGTGGCGAAAGGATCCAGCCTAGGGAGGATGGTCATCCTGTTGGGGCCTTGGTTAAGGACCCTTGGCTGGATGTGCCCTGGTCTCTCCGGATCTCTGCAGAGGAGAGGGCACCTGGTTTTGGCCTCTGGGGAGTGGACCACCGGAAACCGGACGGTGCTTGACCTCTCCGCCTCGATGACCACCATGGCTGGGCCATTAGGCAGCCTCTCTCGCCGTGGGAGCATCCTGGGTGTGGACGGCCGACCGGTGGATGGCCTAGGCCAGTTCTTGCTCATTGTAGGCCTTGGTGTGGCCTAGAATAGTAATTTCACATGAAATAATATGAAAATAAATATCATGTTTCTTGAGAATAATAAAAGTCTGTTTTATGTTGTAGTTTGGTTTGGAACACGATATTCATTTTTATGTCACTCTATTATAACAGTTTTACACATCAGTTCTTACCTTTTGGGAGTAGTTGATGGAGTTTCTTTTCAAAAAATGTCTGAAGAAAAAAACAACGTGCCGTACTCTGTCTGATAGTTGAAAGTGTCTAGTGTGAATCAGGTGCGCCTATTTATACCTCTGCCCTATTGTGACGTAATGATTTAAATCACATACAGCGCGTGACGTGACAATAAAAGAAGCGTCAAAAAATGGTGATCAGCTTCATCAATCAAAAACTGTATGCTGTGTGGCGATGTAGGACTTGGACGAGTTTTCTTAATTTAATTAATTAATTTAATCAGAGGTTATTTCTCAGCGTCTCTCAGCCGTGAGCCTAAACTGGTCGGAATCACTGCTGTCAGAATATTTTTATTCTTTTCCCGCTTATTTAACCACATAATAAATATTCTTAAGATCCCAGAGTGTTAATTAGCCTACTCAATGTGTTTGCATAAAACTTGATTTTGACAAATGTGTACAGTGTACAGACAAATGTGTACCGGTGTACAGAGCTTAGATTTTTGACTTGGCATAGGACTACATTCGCTCAAGATGGAATGACTGAAACCTCCACAGGCAATGTGTAAGGACGCGGGTCACCTTTGGAATTCACGAAGACAAGTAGGGAAGAGCTTTATTTTATGCGGATGTGGATAGACTAATTGAGATTAAACCTACCACCAAAGATAAGCCTTTTTTTCTCCGGCAGGCGGGTGAGACGATGGATGTAAAATTGAAAATGTAGGCTACAGTAATGGGAATTGGATGCTCAGTTCATTTTTATTTATTTATTTATTTATTTTTTATGCGCATCGCAAGCGTTAAGGACACAGTTGAATGTTTATTACCGAGAACTCAAGGTAATAGTGAATCCAAATGGAACAAGTGCCGTTTCGAAAATTTCTACTAGGCTACGTAGGCTACTGCGTTAATGTACAGTCATATCAAATATCATAGGAGTAGTATGGGGCTCAATTGACTTTCAGTCAGGTAGAACACCTGCAGTCAAATAACTAGTGAGGTTTGGTCATGTGGTCAGTAGGCCTCCTCTGCTGCCTGCAAACCCAGGGGGTCAAGAACGCGCAGATTAGCGGCAGCACTTTAGCATCGCCATATTTACGTATGGAGTCACAATCCGAACCATGCCAGCGCATGCAGAGACAGCTGGGCACGGCACTCATGCACTTACAAGTTGGTGGGCGGTTACATGCGAAATGTTATTTCTCCGGGAGAGTAAAAGCAATATTTCATGATCTCTGGTTAGTCTTTGCTTATTTCTTGAGGAGCTTATGAAAAAAGTGTACTGTCATGAATGCTACAAAACTTCAGGCACGTTCTCGACAGAACTTTCTTCCTCGTGTTGTATGGCAAACAAACTAGGTGCATTATCAACCGTCTGGACTGAAGGACTACTGTTTGGACTACCAACTTTGGAACTTTGGCATGGGCAGCATGGGCATGGCCTGGCCTGTTACCTCCAGTGTTCACAATGGCGTTGACTGTCAATTCACCGCATTTACTAGCCTAGCCTCGGCCATTCAGTTCTATGGAGGGCGGACTTAGTCGTTGTCTCCAGTTTATGTATAACCTCCTTGCTGCAAACAGTAGCCTACCATGCAGACGTTCCCGATTTTCAGGAACGGATCCCGATTTTGAAGGCCTGTCCCCGATTTTGGCCGAGGACCGACGCCTCCCGTCCTAGCCAGTTGCAGCGTTGCAGAGTTTACCGTTTTAATCCATGTCTTGAAGAGTTGCCACCTGTCGCGTTTTGATCTTCCTTCTTTTAGGTTGTCTGACGAGGAAAACTTGCACATTCTCCCTCGACATCAAAATTGACTATTTTCTGCTCGCCAATCCATTTTGCGCAATTTACGCACTGGTCGGAACCGCTCTAATGGCCTTTCAGTTTCTTTGCCGGTTTAGCAAACGCAGGTCTTTGTATTTCATTTCAGCGTTATCTTTCTCAAACAGTTCAGGTGTCATCCCTATGTTCAGTAAATAGGCAGGATCTGAGGTTTCTTTCACCCCAACGAGACAGACGAGTAGGCTTTTTTTTTCTTCAAAGGGCAACAGCATAAAACAACTTTGATCTATTTGTTATTCTGTTTACATTAATAAAGATGGTAGGTGTATAGCTCATGTCCATGATGATTAATGGCAGCAGTAGATACATTATTGCAATAATCTCTCTTTATGGGATAATTCCCTTTTTTTGGAATGGGCATACAGATGGGTGCAGACAGGGAGGGCCTGCATTTAAAATGGTTAAAGCATACAGAACATACAGAATACACAATGGAATGCAGTAGCCAGTCTGTCTGACTGAAACTATGTGAAAAAAATGTATTGGCTGTATGGATTCTGCAAGCTCCTGTCTCTTTTTTTTCAGTAGCTGGGCCCAAGTTGTAGAACAACCTGCCTTTCCACATTAGATCCACACCAACTATTGTTGCTTTTAAAGCCAAGTTAAGAGATTGTATGCTATCAATGGCTTTTAAATGAAATATGGAATGTAACTTTATAAGCTATATGTACTTATTACTTATTACTATTAGTTTTCTTTTCTTTCACTATTGTATTTTATTTTGTGTATGTGTTTTTTTCTTTTCTTCTATTATTAGTGTTACTACTTTTTTTGAGAAAAAAGTATAATCTTTAGTACCTGGGTTTAGTTCCCGCCAAACATCCGTTAGGCCACAGTCAGCACATAAGTCAGTGAGGACCTTAGCGGATCTCGGGTTGGAGCCTTTGGCTTGATTGGATTTATCTTTTGAACACAGGGTTACATTAAAGTCTCCTCCCATAACTCCCAAACCTTTACAATGCTCATTAAACAATAGTACTATATCAGAAAAAAAAGATGGTTCATCTGAGTTAGGGGCATACACATTTAAAAAGGTCATTGGGGCACCATTAAGGGTGCCCGAAATCAGAATAAATCTACCATTTGGATCTCTTACTAATTTACCTAAGATGAAATTTACATTTTGATTCAACAAAATGCAGGTTCCTCTACTATGAGATTTATATGATGAAAAATATACTTGACCTATCCAATCTGTTTTAAGTTTGGCATGTTCAATATCTGATAAGTAAGTTTCTTGCAAAAATACGACATCTACTTTATCATCCTTCAAAACTGAAAGTATTTTCATCCTTTTAATCAAATTACCTAGACCTTTGACATTCCAAGAAAAAATATTTAAATCATTCATATTGGTCAATGTTTTGTGAATATATTGTTAATACATGCTGCCGAAAACAAAATCTGATAATGCTTTTTTTATTTCTAATTGTTTCCCCCTCTTCCTCAAAAAAAGAACAAAAAATGTTAAATAAAAAAACAGGATATTGCGGTAATCCCTATCCCCTCCCAAAAAGGATATACCCAATGAAAATCAATTGGTCTGTAAAGACCAGAAACTTTAACATTATTAAGGGAATCCTTGGCCCCTCCCAAATTTTTTCTCTTAGGCCACACGAAGTGAAGAGCATACAATTCAACCAGAAAAAGTTGATATAAAATAATAGTAGACAATACCATAAACATAGACATAGACATAGACATGTCTTCTTAAATCAGTGGCGACTTGGAGCCCCTTCCCTCAGTGCTTTATAAAGTCTGTGATAAACTGCCCTAAGGATCAAAAGTAAATAAATAAAGTAGGCCTAGACTATGGGCCTATTACAGGTGGGAAAAACATGTTCTGGGGCGATGTGTCACTTATACAAGCCTGAAAAATGAAACATAATAAACCAATACACATCCCCCCCTGTATATATTCTTCTACAATGAACTACATACAATGCTGTCCTTAGGATCCCTTTGTATGTTTTACTTTTCACCGTTACCAAAAAATCCGTTTGTGTGAGTAGGATCAAATACACGTCAGTGAGAGATATGCCTGATCCTCAAACAAATGTTCCTGCATCTGTAATGACCGTTCGTAGCCTAATCTCTCTCAGTCACAACAAAAGAAGTAAAAATAAACATAAACAAAATAAAGTAAGTCCGGAGATTCACTATAGTCCAATGCCAAGTTTTTTTGTTTTTTTTTTCTTTTAGTCCAATGCAAAGTGAACGATCAGTTGGCATAATAGTCATTGAATAGGGAAAACAGCTTACCTCCCCTCGATTGGCGAGCTTTTAATTATTAGACGCAAGGTCTGTTTCTGTTACTACTTTTTTGAGCACTTTGGTTGTTTAAAATTGTGCTATATAAATAAACATGACTATGACTATGGCCATTTCCGTAATGGCATACTACTATGCTACATGTGCTACATACTGCTTGTGCCCCAGCACACAGTGCAGCACACACTACTGCTTCCCACAATTAATTAATTAGCTGCAGGTGTTCTACTTGAGTGGCTGAGCTCCATATACTACTCCCCAGTATGCAGCATGGTATGCAAGCAGCAGAAAAGGCCTCATTAAATAATTGACTGCAGGTGCTCTACCTGACTAAAGCCCCACACTACTCCTGTGATTTGTCATGTACTGCATGCTACACGCTGCTGTCTGCAGAGATCAGTATATGAGCAGTATGTAGTAGTCAAGTAGTAGGCATTTTCGGAAACGGCCTATGACTTTATTCATAGGCCTAATAGTGACATTTTAGGATGCATTGGGGGAGACATCCAGAAACTGGGAGCAGCATATTGGTCATTAGCTGATCTTGATACATAATATAGGTAGCCTATCAATATCTGCCAGTTGAAAAAAGCATATTAGTCCATATCATTGTCCAGGTTTCTTGTCAGACATAAGTGCAATCCCTAATTGTATCACCTACTGAGAGGGGAAAAGAAGGCCTCCTAAACTATTATATATATCAGTGTTTCTCAAAGTGTGGTCCGGGGACCACTTGTGGTCGGGAGCAAGCTCAAGTGGTCTGTGAGAGGATATCCAAAAATATGTTTATTTAGTCTGTTTCTCAAAAAAAAAAAATTTGAAAGCCAAAGAGGAGTGGTTCAATGAATACAATGAACCAGGCCTGTAATTTACATTCAAATCTTCAAGTTATCTGAATTTGATGTGCCCATAAATGGCAATTTAGAAATGCCTATTGATTTGGTCACAGGGTAAGGTGTAACAGCATGCGACTTGGTGAGGGGGCGCAAGAGTAGGTGGTCCCTGGAAAATAATATTGTTTGGGGGGGGCAAAGGGGTCCTTGGTCTGAAAAAGTTTGAAAACACTGATCTATATATATAATGTGCTGTGGACCCCAGTTTGAGAAGCAATGTCCTACGCCAATCATGTTTGTGCTGTGTGTCTCAGGGCTACCACTTGTACATCGATGAGACTCTGCCAGCGGAGAGCCCCTACCTGTACGGTCTGCACCCCAACGCTGAGATCGGCTTCCTCACCATCACCTCGGAGAAGCTCTTCCGCACCATCCTAGAGCTGCAGCCCAAAGAGTCCGACGCTGCAGGGGCTGGAGGAGTGTCACGAGAGGAGAAGGTAGCCAAGATCTCCTGTCTCCACATCTGGTGTCCGTTTCCCAAAACTAGTTAGAAACTTAGCATTTTACCCGCAACCAACTAAACAGACCCCTGAACCTTTTTGAGTGATTGTACTGAGAACATCCTCCATCCAGTGGTTCAAGTGGGATTTGGCAGGAGGGGGAACTCTAAAATTTTGTGTCGGCACAAACAAAGAAAAATGTATAGAAGAAGAATGGGATGATATTGTTAATTTATCTGAGGTGTCAGTACTGCGTACCCCTGCGTCCCCCCCTACTTTAACCCCTGCCTCCATCCTAAAACGTGGGAAAAAACTTGAGAATCCAATGACTATGCTGAATAGAGAATACTGGAGATGTGTTGGATAAACAACACTATTTATTGCCCCACATTCCCATGTTTCCCTCAGGTGAAGGCCATATTGGACGAGATCCTGGAGAAGCTGCCAGACAGTTTCAACATGCTGGAGATCATAGCCAAGGCAGAGGAGAAGACTCCCTTCATTATTGTGGTGTTCCAGGAGTGTGAGAGAATGAACATCCTGACCAAGGAGATCTCACGCTCTCTCAAAGAGCTCAATCTGGGGCTAAAGGTCTGACTGTGTCCAGTACATCTTTTCATCTAGCAAACTATTGACTTTTTAATATGGTGTTCCAGAATAACTGTCATTTTACAGTAGAGAAATTAACATTATTAATATTAACATTATGAATAAAAATAAATAATTAACATTAAAATATAACTTCCGGAACTTGCTTAAGTTAATATCAAGTATCCTGAGAAGCTTAAAGCTTAAAATCACACATTAGGCCACATACAGTACACACTTGCCATCTGGGACCTCATGAGTTTTAAAGTCATTTAATTATTTTGTCCTTTATTGTAATGAGCATGTTTGGTTCCTTAGGGTGAACTGACCATCACCACAGACATGGAGGAGTTGGGGAATGCCCTATTCTTGGACACGGTGCCGGAGTCCTGGACCAAACGGGCCTACCCATCACTGCAGGGCCTGGGAGGATGGTATGCAGACCTGCTCCTCAGGATAAAGGTGCCAGCAAAATACATGCAGTATACTGAACATGAAGATGCAAGTTCAGTTTCATAGAGACACACACACACACACACACACACACAATTCCTGCAAACACTTGTTTTCGTTCTGCTATTTATGACTATAATATTTTTTTATTATTATTTTTTTTACACAGTCGCAAGTAAATATGTTTTGTAAAATAGATTTGAAAGATATGTTTTGAAAATATTTTGTAGGTGTAAAAACATAGTTTCGATCAAACCATCTCTGAATATGTGTCCTCAGGAGCTAGAGGCATGGACAGCAGATTTTGCTATGCCCCCAGCCGTGTGGTTGGCCGGCTTCTTCAACCCCCAGTCCTTCCTGACGGCCATCATGCAGACCATGGCCCGCAAGAACGAGTGGCCCCTGGACAAGATGTGTCTGTCTGTGGAGGTGACCAAGAAGAACCGGGAGGACATGACCACCCCACCCAGAGAGGGGGCCTATGTCCACGGCCTGTTCATGGAGGGTAGGTCTCTCTCTCACACACTCACACACACACACACACACACACACACACACACGCAGATCAAGCAGTCTTGTGATAGACCCTGCTGAAAGCCAGATGATCCCGCAGCTGTTGATGTGGAGATTCATAGAGAAACGCTTTGCTACCAAAGGCAATACTCGAGTACTGACTAATAACATTACTAAAATGGTCATGTAGTGAGTGGTTGAGCTTCTGATAAAATCCAGAAACCTGCATAAAATTCCACTAACTTTGAATTCTTCCCCTAACAAGTCCAATATTGTTTTGTATCTTACAAAAAAATATGATTGCTGTCAACAGCTACAGAGTTTGTCCTTCTAGATTATGCATTTTAACCATTTTAACATATTGTGTTCTTTCATCTGTTAGCCAGGTATATATTGAACACTGACCAAAATTAGACAATAAGTCCATTTAGAAGTTTGTCTGGGCTTATTTTCCAGTATAGATCACTTCATCAAACAATCCTTTATTATTATTTTTAAGAATCATTGATCCACTGAATCAAAATGCTTTGTGTTATTTTGATAATGATAACACACAAATACACATACCCATTGTGCATGTCCATATTCTGCACACACATACACAAACACACACATACACACACACACAGATTCTGTTCTGGCTTCTCACAGTCAAAGCAAAAGTTTCCAGAAAGGGCAGCAAGAACTCCCAAGGCTCTACCAGGACTCATTGTCCATCTGCTAGTTCACATCAAACCCCAATCAATCCCCTCCTCCTCCTCCTCCTCCTCCTCCTCCTCCTCCTCTCACAGTAAAAGTCATAAATATTCACTTGTCCTTAATTAGGGCTAAACAGTTGGGAGTTTCCAGTCTAGAGTGTGACAGACATGTACAGTAAGCTAACACAAAGAGCATTGTAACTATTGTAAATTGCGAGACAAAGAAGAGGTATAATCTCATGCTGTGTGGTGACACAGTAATACTCAACGGAACGCATGGGACAGCACAGAGTCATGGAGTAGAGAGTTAGACTGCAGATGAGGGCTGGAGTGGAGATGAGCATCACACTGGTGGGTAGCTGGCTGGGTGGATGGAAGGACGGGTGAAGGATCTCAAACAGGGCAGGACACTCCACACCGTCTGCCATCCTCCCCTGCCATGCAGTCCGAGTAAACATATACATATGTGTGGGTGTGTGTGCAATGCGTGATGTCGTTATTCTTGTCTTTTTGTCCAGGTGCTCGCTGGGACACCCAGACGGGCGTGATCTGCGACGCGCGTCTGAAGGAGCTGACTCCGGCGATGCCCGTCCTCTTCATCAAGGCCATCCCCGTGGACCGGCAGGAAACCAAGAACGTCTACGAGTGCCCCGTCTACAAGACGCGCATCCGCGGCCCCACCTACATCTGGACCTTCAACCTGAAAACCAAAGAGAAGCCGGCTAAGTGGGTGCTGGCTGCCGTCTGCCTGCTCCTCAGCATCTGAGCAGCTCGGCCTCTGAGGCCAGGCGCCCCCTTCTGGTACACAGTAAAACTACACTAGCAACAAAGAGCTGCTTGTCCTGTCCACTTTCACATTTCTGAGTTTTAAAATGGCTGGATTATTTGGTAATGAAATTTCCATATGCTATGTGAAGGCAATTATTTGGTACAGTTAAAGTACACTGTGAGGATGCCCCTTTCGCCCTATATAGTTTTCCTACACCACATGCAATTCATAGTAAGTCCATAAGGTGGCAGCAGTTTAACACCTCGGTCAGGTAAAGTGTGCTGATGCACAGGTAAACAAATCAGTTTGATCAAAAACGCAGATTAGCCACATACTCTACACAGTTTATCTCATTATCTCCTTATCAGTCATTTTTTATTATCTTTTTGTTTTATTATCTCACTCCAATCAGCAGAGACCGGCGGCAGCTGACAGAAACTATTAGAGTTGCAGTTGAGACTAAGCTGCTCTATCTCTATCCAGATCTCATAGTAAACAGGGAAATGGAAAGACTGATCCTGGAGCAGTGACACAATTACTCTTACAGTTAGACTTGAGAATGACTGAGATAGATATACTGTATGTAAACACAAGTTTTTGAATATGATTTGTAGTCTTCCTTTTGAGTGTGGAGAGCAATAAAGGCCCCACTGATCCCACTAATGACATGTTAAACGCAAGAGGGTAGTGAGCTGCTGAATCCCCCTCCAAGTCTAGCCCACACTCAGGACAGGGAGGACCCACAGTACAGTACAGTAGTGTGGGGCCCTCCCTCAAACGCACTCCCACTGTTTGCAACAACAAGCAGCTTCATTTACCAAGTAACAAGCAGCTTCATTTAGTAAGTACCAACTAAGTTCATTTACTAAGTAGCAAGTAGGTTCAGTTTACAGGTAACAAGTAAGTTAATTTTCTAAGCAACAAGCAGGTTCATTTAATAAACAATTAGCAGATTCATTTAGTAAGTAGCAAGTAGGTTGGTTAAGTAAGTAACAAGCAGGTTCATTTAATAAGTAAAAAGCAGATTAATTTAGTAAGTAGCAAGTAGGTTCATTTAATAAGTAACAAGTAGGTTCATTTAATAGCTTGAGCTAATGTGCAATGTCATGTGACATGGTGCAAATTGAGAAGACAGAGACAGAGAACACCGGCACTACTTGTGGTTTGGCTATAAATAACTTTGGCTGACAGGTACAGAGAGGCTGAGAATACTAAACAAAACAAAAAACACCTTCGAACACCTCTCTTCCTGCTAAGCTACATTCTTCTGGTCCTGCCACTCTACCACGCATTCAACACTTCCCGAAAAGCTTACTACAGTATGACAGTAATTCCTTTCACTACTTCAAAAGGGTGAAATTTCTTGCATCTCAAATTACATAACTACAATTACAAACATGCCTGCATACACAAAGCACAAGCAGAGATTGTTCCCCCCAGGCAATCCAGGGTGTATCCTCGCCTGTGAATCATTAGCAATGACCTTTGAAAAAACTGGCTCAAAAGAAGAGACTTGCAGGAAATGGTGTAAGGGATCAAGGATCAAGTAGCAGGTCATTCATTTCAAATATTCCACTTGTGGAAGTTTAACTACGGTAAATATGAATATTACTCTCACTTTGTCAACAGAGCTGTATAAACAGCACTGAGCTGTCATATACAACACTGCCCTCTAGAGGGTATTTTTGAGCAAATATTATGCCAACCTGTGGTGCCAACCCGATTTTTCACCTTTTTAAAGCATATCACCTGTGTCCTGTGTTTTACTTATGACTGTCTGCACACATTCCCCGTTTCATTTCCTCCCGAGCCTCCACTAATGAGCAGAGGGTTGATTCAGCTGTGGAAATCAACGGGCTTGTTACCAGAAATACTAAACACTACTTGTAAGACTGACTTCTCAATTCCTGACTAAGCAGGACCCAAGGGTGTGAGTGTTGCGAGAAGACGACTGCAATTAGCACTAACGGTTAACAGCTGCCAGCAGCTAGCTAGCTAGAGGCGAAGCGCTGCCGGCTCCCCGCGCGGGGCCCTTAGGGCTGATCTAAGGGAGGGAGTGCCTGTGGGTATGCGGGGGAGCGAAGCTGAGCTGAGCTGGGCTGAGTTGTCCTGTCTGGGCCAAGGCAGCCAGTGTGGGGAGCGCAGGCCTCCTGCTGTGGTCAGCACTGCTGACTAGGCCTGCTGCTGCTGATGCATGCTGGGACCAACATAGTGAGTCGACGCATTTCAGCGCCGGCCACAGTCTGGTTTTACTGTTTTCCTGAACCCTCTATAGTCACAGCGTGTGTCTGCGAGAGTGTGTGTGTGTGTGTGTGTGTGTGTGGGATGGGGGAGACAGTGAGTGTGTGTGAGGAGATCTGCCTGTACAAACAGGGCGAATACGTCAGATTTCGGAGAAATGACGAGGTTCAGGCTAGCGCGAGTGACGCACCTGACGTGGACAGGGGGATGCTTTTGGGCCCAACTGCAGCTTCTAGAAGAAGTTCTTGATGAGAGGGGTGACCAGTTTCACCCACAGTTTCACATAGCGGTCGGGCTGCTTGAAGGTGTTGCCCGAGACCTCGGTGGACCTTTGGTACAACATCTCCTGCTCCTGGAAAAACACAAAGCACAATACAGGAATTTAGAGGAGAGAAAGAAAGAACTTCCTTCAGAGAAATACGAGAATCAATAACATGTTTACCTTCCTCAGCGCTGAGAGAGTGATTGAGCCTAGTCATGGAGCAACCACAGACAAAACAATACAGTAGTGCCAAACTGCCACTCCAAACAGAGACAGACATTCATGTACTCAACATTGAGCAGATCA
Source organism: Sardinella longiceps (assembly GCA_027497455.2). NCBI lineage: Eukaryota > Metazoa > Chordata > Actinopteri > Clupeiformes > Clupeidae > Sardinella > Sardinella longiceps. The sequence continues at coordinate 4,347,879 of JAODXP020000032.1, forward strand.
AAGCCAAAAGCACATAGCGATGATGTATGTTCACAAGGACAAGAGTCTATTTACGACTCAAACAGAGAACAAAGCAACCTTAGTGTGTGAGGTGACTTTAACACTTCTCTGCTGGCTACTCCATACAGTCATTGTTCTACACAGGACAAGAGCGCCATGGATGATGCAACAGGCAACACGTGATACTAGTGGTTGACACAACGATAAGGAACCAATTCAAATAAATAGAAGAGCAAAGTCATGCCTGACTGGTAACCTGCCAGGTGGTGATCGGCAGCGATCAATGTCTAGCCTATTTCCAGAAGTGGGCCCATAAAACATGATAAGCGTTATTATTAGTAGCTCTAAATGGGTCACAAAATGAGATCTAATTGCTCGTGCCTTGTGCCGATTCCCCCTTGACCCACCTGCTGAAGTTGTGCCTGAAGTTCCTCGTTCTCCGTCACAATGGCAATCTGCGCCTCGAGGTCCCGGTGCACGGAGCGGTAGCCAAAGTTTGGCGAGCCAATGAGCGTGAGGCAAGGTCGGTCACTGCCGTCCAGGTAATACCACAGCCCTGCCAAGAAAGGAAACACACACTTGAGTCAGTGTGGTAATGTCTGGGGAAGACCCACACAGCACTGTTTGAAGTCTCACCTCTGCAAGCTAAGCAACCCACGGCCATAGTTCAAATGGTTGCAAATTATCAATAGTCCATCCTGCTTCCGTTATATACATTTCAGGTTATATGAACTATTGCATACTGAGCTCTAACAAATATTGGTTACATTAAAACGATCACATAAAAGTGCATGGTGAAGGTTAAAAACCCCATTTCACTAATATGTAGAGATAAGAACTACTACGAAACTATTTTCAATTATATGACACTTATAGCACTTTGAGTTAACGTTGTATGATTTTTTTTGTTTTGTTTTGTTTTTTCCCATGGCTATTTTCTATATAGTCATGAAGCTTTTTATAGCGGTCTTTGAGAACATTCTAAAATAGACTTTGCCGAGGAAGACACAAGGGAGTCAGGCCAAGTTGGTCATTGATATCCATAAGGAATAATGCACTGTACTAGCATGCTAAGCACTGTTAAAAATAAACTAGTGTGCACATAACTAGGGCTCTTGGATATTTGACCCCATCACCTCAACCTTTGTCACCTTTCTTATGAGGAAAGAAAGAAGGAGGCAAGACAACAGTCTCAGAGGGATGATAGTCTACAGAGCTGAGCTGAGGAGAGGAGAGGCCAGTCCCCCTGGGCAGCCAGCACACACAAAGGGCTTTGTTTTGTCCCCAGCCCACCCTGGGCAGCCAGCACCCCGAGTGGGCACAGAGCTCCACCCGCCCCAGCCTGCTCGCTCGTTCACTTGCTCTCTCCCCCTTTCCACTCTCACCCTCTATCTTTCCCTCTCTCTCTCACCCTCTCCATCTCCCTCTCTCTCTCTTTCACCCTCTCTCAGCCTGGCACAAGTAGATCAGCCTCCCATGATCCTCTACCCCCAACCCCCCCACCCCCCCCAAGCTCCATTCAAGGCTTACTGGAACTAGTAGGTAAGCAGGCCAAAGCTGACATGTAATGCTGAGAACAAAGCAAAGGGTATGTGAGCCATGATGGAACAGCCGCGTCTTGGAACAGCCTGACCTGAAGCAGGAAGTTTCAGGAACACAACAAGAGTCCGGATCAGGATCATGTTTATGTGGCCAAGGAAGCGAGCAGTAATGTACACACACACTCTCTCACACACACACACACACACACACACACACACACACAGTGTGTGTGTTTGTTCTAAAGACAGTCCTGTAAAATTCTGTGTGAGGGAAGTGTTTGCTCGTCTCCATGAAATAAGAGGGAAATTCAGGAGGAGGTTTAGTGCATGCTTTTGTGGTGAACTCATGAAAGGTTCCTGTACGTTCATGTGTGTGTGTGTGTGTGTGAGCAAACACTTTCTTGATCACACTTCAGCAAGGCTTTCCCCCGTGGCCTGTGGCAATATGATTGCTTCCTGAAACACCAGTCAGGCGTCAGATGAAGGAAAGGTGAGCTGAGGAGAACACCTGGGAAAGCACCAGAAAAACCACCTGAGCCGGACTGGAGCCGACCGCACACCACCTCCTCCTCCTCCTCCACCTCCGCCGCCGCCGCTGCCGCTCCCGTCCCGGCAGGCCTGGATTTCTATGAGCGAGTGACTCCTGCCGACTCACCCATTCTAGACAAACGCCCATGACTCATACGCTTTGTTGTTGTCTTCTTCTCCCTTTTCCATTTTATC
>JAODXP020000032.1:4355142-4372642 GCA_027497455.2 Sardinella longiceps
GGCAACATTAATTGATTTTGACAGACAGCACAGCAAGTCTAAACTAACAATAACCTTTTCACCGATGACGGACAGAAATTTGCAACCAAATTACACAATATGAAGACGCCCTTCAATACGGTCGTCATGGCCGTCACCCATGTGATAAAAAAGTCTCACCAAAGGGGAACATGAAGGCAAAGTCTATCATCTCTACTTGCTGAGCAGTACATATGATAGAAGATGGGTTTCTATTGGAGCTTGGAAGGGTTGGGGAGATGATGTGGCGATTAATAATATTTTAATTAAATTCGGACGGGTAGTGGTTGAACCAATCCTTGCAATGACTGACATTGTCCATACACCTAAAAACAAGCAGCAGATGACAGGCAGGTGCAGTGGCGGATAGATGGTGAGATTTGTGATGTGATTGCGGATTAAATAATAGCCTCTGCATATCTCTAGTATCCATGTATATAACAAACACATGTCTCTGAATCATTACAGTAGACCCTGTCAAAACCTTCTCTTTATGAGCGCAATCTTAAACTCTAGCACCTAGAGGTGTCCAGGCTTCCCCCGACACCAGACACTGACACTTTCCCTGCATTTCCTACTACCCAAATACACTTCCTTATATCCTTCTTTTCAAACTAACCACTGAAAACCTCCTTAGAAGCTCCACAAAGTGCAATAAGAGTAGAGAACGGTGAAATCATGTGTCATGTGTGTCATGTGTTAGCCTTTGACCCACATCCCACTAACTCACCCACCCATCCATACAGAACATGCTTCAAAAAAGGCCTATTTCTATGGAATACCTTTGGACTCAAGTATATAACATGTCTTATCTGGGACACACTGACTGAATTGTCATAATTTTTACAAGCTCACTTGTGGACTAGCAGTGGTCCCCAGACAACACTTTGAGAAACACTGTGCTCGTGGAGCTACTCACATCAGAGCCGTAAAGGCAGCAAGAGCAGCCAGATCTACATGTAGCCATCAGCCTGAGATAAAGTAGGGTTAGATAGACTACACTCTAAACACAAACATCACCCAAAGGCTTCCTGTGATCAGCACTTAGATTTCAACCAAGGCTGTTGAGCAAGAAAAAAAAACGAAAAGTTAAACTAGAAAAGCGCTCAGTGTAGAGTGCAGACCTCCGCCAAGACAATGTGGTCACCAATCGCCATCACGTCATCACTTCTTCCTTGTCCCAATACACACGTTGTCCAAAAATTTCATCCAAATCCGTGAAGTACTTTTCGAGTTATGTTGTAATGTACACAGACAGACAGACAGACAGACGCACAAACAGACAGACACACACATGCCGGCGAAAACATAACCTCCTTTGGCGGAGGTAATAATGACCATTTCTTTGGAACAAACTTATGCTGGCTAATAGTCAGATTGACAGCATTCATTTTGTGACAATCTCACATTTTTTAAAATAACCACAGAGCTCATTTCTAACAGTATTGGCAACATTAATTGATTTTGACAGACAGCACAGCAAGTCTAAACTAACAATAACCTTTTCACCGATGACGGACAGAAATTTGCAACCAAATTACACAATATGAAGACACCCTTCAGTACGGTCACCATGGCCCCCTCACTCATGTGGAAAAAGTCTCACCAAAAGGGAACATGAAGGCAAAGTCTATCACATGTACTAGCTGAGCAATATCTGAGCCCATATTTCACAAGGAAAAATCTGCCATTGCCTCAAAGACAATAGTGTTGCTTACTGTCATTCAACTGAACATTATTACTCAACGCTGTTTCCAAATAACCTGCCCTGTCAATCGTCACTCACCAGCCTTCCACTTTCTGTTAACAGTGTTCACAGTAGTTCACACACATGTGTACCACACCCACTCACCTACACACACACCCCCCCACCCCCAACACACACACACAGACACACACCACCAAATGCATTGTTAGCATGTTTGATGAGCAACACCCAGCAGCAGAAACAGGACTGTGAGCATGTGCGGAACCTGCACGTGCACTGGAGACGCACGGATGGCCGCTAAACAGCGGATCGTCTGACTCTGGATGATATGACAAAAAAATAATATTTTTATTACATTCAGGTGAGTGGTGGTTGAAGCAAGGCTACTGCCTATTGGGTTGCCCACTGACTAAAATCAACAAACATTGATATCGCAACATGAGAATCCGCCATCCGCCACTTGAATATGCTTTAGCACTTTACAGTTACAGTACTTCTACCTGACCCTCCTACCTCTCTTGCCTTCTTGCACAATGTAACTGTATTCTGCACAGCCAATGCACTTTCAATGTTTGAACTGCACTTTACAATGTTGTTGTATGTCATTCCCTGTTATTTATGTGCCCCCCTGTCTTTGTGCGGTCTAGTTGTATTGTTGAATGTGTGAGCACACCAAAGTACATTCCTAGCAACTGTATTTTATACTGTTGATATGGCTAAATAAACTTGAACTTGAATTTGAACTAAGAATATGATAGGCTGTCAGTCAGTCAAACAACAAATGTTTGGCCAGCATTCTGAAATATAAAACAAATATAAGACAAATAGTTTGAGTGAAGCCTGCTCCTATCCTTCTGAACCCCTCCAGCAAGCAATCCTTTCTCAATAGCTGAAATACCAGACCCGTGTACATAGCAAAGTGTAGAAGGAGGGGATGGTAAAGACCAGGCTCTGAGGGGACTAATTCATTGTGGATTACTAGTAGTGGTGAAACAGATACATAGTAATGAAATAGTTAAGAACATGTCACAGTCTGCATGTATTATTTGGTGGATGGATATGAATTACTTTATTTTACAGACTTTTGGACCACCTTTGGAATTTCTATGGAATTTTGGACCGACTTTGATTCCACGGTCCTTTTAATGCTTTTATTTACCATTACATGATCACGGATTTCCTAGGTTATTTTTTTTCCTACAATAGTACCACATTGTGCCGATTGGAGTTCCCCAATCGTGTGTGTGTGTGTGTGTGTGTGTGTGTGTGTGTGTGTGTGTGTGTGTGTGTGTGTACCCGCTGATGATGAGACTGTCGTCAAACAGGTAGGCCTTGATGTGCTGGACGCCGATGGTCTCGTTGAAGCGCTCGGGCACCAGCAGGCGGAGCAGGCCGCGGAGATCAGGTGTGTGGTAGAGAGACACGCGCACCTGGGCAGGGAAGCGCTGCAGCAGGGGCAGCAGCATGGTCCGCGAGTTGTTCTTACCTACACACACACACACACACACACACACACACACACACAAGCATAGAACAGGATTATACATAGATTTACAAGATGTCATGCCACGGGTCTGAAGTTGTATCTGCTGTAACTCGTCACACATGGGCACATGTTGCTTGACAGAGCACAGATAAGGACCAAACACTAACAGCAGAACAATCAAAGCAGGCTAGTCACACAGGCATTTATCAGGCTCATTTAACAGAGCGCTATTGCCCTTCACACCTACTCTGTGTTTGGGATCACTGCACGCACGCACACACACACACACACACACACACACACACACACACACACACACACACACACACCACGCCCTCCTTGTCTTGTGCAAACAAACAAACAAACAAACAGAAACGTGCACGCACGTACACACACAGACACACACCCAAGCAAGAATGAATCGCTGCACTGGCCTGCTGATTGTGGCACCATAGCACACCATGTGATGTAATGATATTTATCTCCTCTTTATTCTTCCAATTCGATTAGCATTTCCCACTCCTCTCCTCCCCTCCCCTCCCCATACATTCAGCTTGTCTAACAAAGAGACCCTTTTACTCCAATTACATGAAGATGACCTGGCTAATCAAAAGTCCTGCCTCTAACGAGGAAGAGCGGAGTTTGTTGTTTTCCCCGCTGCAATGACGTCTGATCCAAAGCAGTTTTGTATCAAATGCTTTCACTTCCTCTTCTCTATTGGAATTGTAGGCTCTCTATAAACAAGCTCTCTAAGTGAGAGAGAGAGTGGTTGAGCTGTTTGCTTGAGGGAGCAATGAAAGGAAGAAATGCTTGACTGAACTGAACTAAACTGAACGAGAGGACGAGAGAAAGTGAAAGAGAATGAGAGAGATACAGTAGCAGGACATGAGGAGGGGGGGGGGAGAGAGAAGGAAGATCAGAGTGGCTCTCTGAGAGAAACAGAGAAGATATGAGATTTAGAATATCAGACAAGGGTGTGGACATATGAGATTTAAAGGTGTAGAGAGTAAAATCAGATAAGAGTAGGGACATATGAGATTTAAAGGTTTAGAGAGTAATATCAGACAAGGGTGTGGACATATGAGATTTAAAGGTGTAGAGAGTAAAATCAGACAAGAGTAGGGACATATGAGATTTAAAGGTGTAGAGAGTAAAATCAGACAAGAGTAGGGACATCATGTTCAGAGACATTGGGGGTTTTCACATTAGAATAAAGAGCTCAAACTAAACAATCCTGAAGACCGACGTCTTCATACGCCCCAGACACCTATGCACACACACACACACCCCTGCCCAACCGCAAAACAACAGGTGGTTTCTGCAGTTCCACCAAAATATTTGCACATACAAGCACAAATGTCTAGGTAATGGATTGACTGTCAACATTCAAAAGTCAATTATAAGCACAATATCCCTTGTACAACCTCCCACCCAACCAGGTGAGCAGGTTTTCACCGCACTCGGGTCTCGAACTTGCCACTCCGTCAACTACAATTGATCCACGGCAGGGGAGTCAAACGCTCTAACCACTGAGCTAAAAGCCCAGGCTCCTAACTCAGCAGTTAGAAGCGTCCATTAAGGAATTGAGTTGTGAGGATTTACATGTACTGCCGCCAGCTAGCCAAACTAGTTGGCATCCGTTACACATGGACACCCCACTCCTGGCGCACACTGTGTTTCAAACACACTGTTGTCAGAAGTCACCGTGAGCCCTGCAGTGTTGGGTGTGTAAGATTTCATGTTTTAAGAATATGAAATTCCTAGTGAACTACATTATTGTTTTTGGATCCATCCTTCTTCCTATTTTGGATCCATCCTTCTTCCTATTTTTTCTCACAGGTGCTATCAGAGGTGGGCGTCTCGAGTCCCTCGGGTGCTATACTGTGCTAATAGGGAACCGAAGTCATGCTAACTTCCGATTAGCATACGGGACCTAGCGGGAAAAAAAGTGAATGAACAAATAAACGTGACTTTTTGGTCCACTTTGATTTATAACTTGAGTCACACATAGGTTGCATGTGAATTTAAATGATAACCATTCATGCCAATCAAGACTATGTTTGTTGTTTTATGTAACGTAACTTTTGAAGTTCGTTTACAATCAATTTATTTTTTACATTTGTGAAGCTCAAAATGTAAGTTTAAACATTATAAATATTATATGTGAAACCCACGACGCATACCAAAGCGGGCCAGAAGTTATAGGTATCTGTTCGTTCATTTTAATAGGCTCGACAGGACCGTATGCTAACGCGGAAGAGGGCGTGACTTGGGCTCCCTATGTGCTCCCAGGCCCCAGTCTCCCCATTGAGTCCCACAGGTTCCTACTGTACTGACCTCTGGAGCCGCGGGTGTAGTCCAGCAGCATGGACACTTTGAGGTCGGGGTTGTCGCCTTGGCTCTGCGAGCGCTCCAGGGCCTCCTCCATGCAGTCCACCTGAGGGCCACACACAGGGGACAACACACACTTACTGGCTCAGACAAGACATTCAGAGAGAGAGAGAGAGAGAGAGAGAGAGAGAGAGAGAGAGAGAGAGAGAGAGAGAGAGAGATTGTACTAGCCTGGCTTGCGTGACCACGTGTGGTCTGGCGAAGCTAGCATTGCTTGTGAATTCCGAGGGGGAATGTCAAATGCTGTCAAACTTTTATCAATGTTATGGGATGCTGTGGCAATGTTATATCGTTTCTCATTGTGTCCTAATTTTTCTTCTGGGCTCATGAGTTGAGGAAATTGCCTCCTTGGCCATACTGACTTGATCTTGATCTTTCATGCAGTGACAGGAAGTATAGGCAGATCCAGGCTTTGATTGGACTGTTCTGTACTTTATATACTTGCACAGTGATATATGTTGTTTCTCACAGTCGAGAATGCTTCCTAGGTAGCACACTAGCCTTGGAAGCCGTACACTTCAAAAACGAAAAATCTATAAACAAAGGCCTCTGTCCTCGCTAGAATTTAGAAGGATGCTTGACTTTGGAACAGTACTTGGCGAATGATAATGACGTGAAATAGTCGAAAAAGCAGCCTTCTAAGCATGCTTCCTCAACTTTGAGAAACGTTCATAATGTCCAACTGTCACCATACTGAACCCCTATGGCATAAACCCCTAGCTGTGACCTTCCACACAGTACTTACTTCACTCCAAACTTTCTGTGACTGCTTTGGCAATACAAATTTCTTACTTGCCATGCCAAAAGAAAAAAAAATCTTGAATTTGAAGTTGAGAGGGAGAGGAGGAGAGAGTGATAGGGAGAGGAAGAGGGAGGGAGAGACAGAGACAGGGAGACTGGTGGGTATCCGGAAGCCATGTTGGACGCTTCTTACCAGATCCTGTTCCAGGGCTCCAGTGCCCAGATACAGTGACGCCATCACAACTCGGCGCTTAGCTGTCTTTATCCGTGCCTGAAGCAAAAAAGAAAAAAAGCTCACAAATAACACAAATACACATTGTCTACAGTATGTCTGTGAATCACATAATCTATATCAGTGGTTCTCGAAGTGTGGTCCGCGAGCAAGCTCAAGGTGGTCCGCGAGTTGATTACCATAAAAATATGTGAATTTTATGAAACTTTACAGACGTACTAAACCCCAGTGTCCACTGAGTCTAAACTCCCCTGACCTCAGTGCTATCTGCACCCTGCTCAACCAGACCAACCCCAGTGTCCACTGAGTCTAAACTCCCCTGACTGTCCACTGAGCTTAAACTCCCTGACCTCAGTGCTATCTGCACCCTGCTCAACCAGACCAACCCCAGTGTCCACTGAGTCTAAACTCCCCTGACCTCAGTGCTATCTGCACCCTGCTCAACCAGACCAACCCCAGTGTCCACTGAGTCTAAACTCCCCTGACCTCAGTGCTATCTGCACCCTGCTCAACCAGACCAACCCCAGTGTCCACTGAGTCTAAACTCCCCTGACCTCAGTGCTATCTGCACCCTGCTCAACCAGACCAACCCCAGTGTCCACTGAGTCTAAACTCCCCTGACCTCAGTGCTATCTGCACCCTGCTCAACCAGACCAACCCCAGTGTCCACTGAGTCTAAACTCCCCTGACCTCAGTGCTATCTGCACCCTGCTCAACCAGACCAACCCCAGTGTCCACTGAGTCTAAACTCCCCTGACCTCAGTGCTATCTGCACCCTGCTCAACCAGACCGACAAGGAATCTATACAATATGTGGAAATACAAAGCAGCAAAAGTATCAGGATTCAGGAAGTATTATTAGGTTTCTTTTACATGTACATTTTTTAAGTAGTGGGGTTGTGAGGGTGGAGGTGTTTGCAAAGGATTGGATCTAATCAGAAAAGGAAGGTAACAGGCCTTATGTTTGCAGGCTGCATGGCCAAGAGGCTGCTTTAGATTGTCTGATGAGAGGCTTCCCTGCAACTGGAAGAATGTGGCCTCTCTTCCCGTCAAGACACACACACACACACACACACACACACACACACACACACACACACACACACACACACACACACACACACATCCTGCAACTCATCTTGCATTCATCTCATTCAAATCTACTTGCACACAAGAAAGTGTGTGTGTGTGTGTGTGTGTGTGTGTGTGTGTGTGTAAGGACAGGGCTATTTACCAGAAAATTCTTGCAGGTGTCAGATAACAACTCTAATTCCAGTATACCACTGGGGTGGTTGCTTGTGTCAACTGCACAGTTCCAGCCCTCGCCCACAAGGCCTCTACTAAGATCCACAATGACGGTATTGGCTACTGCCGCGGAAACGGCCTGAGAGAGACAGTTCTGTAGAACTGCTCACAGTCATGTCATCCACTTCTGTCAACAATGAGAGGTCCTTTTTTTGTTTTTGTAGCGTTTTTTTTTGTTGTTGTTGTTTTTCCACAGAGCTTGCCCTTTTGTCAGCTAACAATTCCAAGCCCCCTGTTTTTTGATGAACGCAAAGTCCGAAGCAATATCTTCTTAATCAGGGTGTTACAGCACTTAAAGTCAAGTACAGAAATCATCCATCAATGTACCATAAGGAAGCTGTTTATTTTGGGTGAAGTCCCATGACTGTAAGATGTTAATAAGGAGTCATAAGGAAACCCTTTCATAAACTGTCTAACTGATAGGCTGAATGCCTGTTGGCAAGATTGACTGACTTTAAATGAGTTCCTCGCAGCAGTCTGCCACTTGGTACATCCTTCTTCCCGGATGGCTCTAGAGAGATCACCCCACCCACTGCCCCGCCTTCGTTTTCTCCCTTTTCTTACCTGAGGCTAATCCCGTATTCACAGAAACACACACACACACACACACACAAATATAGACACTCGCAAAAACAAATATAGACATACACAAACACACACACACACAGAGAGAGACACACACACACACACACACAATTGCACAATGGAAGAGATTTTTACGAGGAGCAGTTGGAGAAAACAGGGCCATAATAATATGTGGGAAGAAGTCCTGTGAGAGTAGCACTGCTCTTCATATGTTACAAGCAGCCCAGAATCCTGGCATGGCTCCACAACTTCACTAAATCAGCGTGACAACACAGACAACACATGATTAACACTGTGGCGTCCATAGAGGCAGAAAAGGGGCAAGGACATAGTTTGATAGAATGAGTGTGAGGTCCAATTTCACACACACACACACACACACACACACACACACACACACACACACACACACACACACACACACAAACATACACAATGACAAGAAGTGAAGACATACCTTCATGACCTGGTAAAACTCCTCAGGTGAGTGGAGGATATGTACGCGGGTGCCGGGCACTCTGAAAGCAGGCACATGGTCGGCCATCCAGCGGAAGCGCGAGTGCAGCCCCTCCACACCCGTGGAGCTGGGGGGCCGAGAGGGGGGCACGGGGAGCAGCTCAGCCTCCGCCAGCAGTGGAGCCAGCAGGAGCAGGGAGGAACTGAGAGAGAGAAAGAGAGAGAGAGAGAGAGAGAAAAGAGAGAAGGAACAAAAATATACGTGAATATTAAGTGAAATAAATAAATAAATAAATAAATCAATGCAATCACTTATTATTTTTTTTAAATAAAAAAATATTCATATGATACAAAAAAAACGGTAAGTACATGCTACTGTACGTAAAGATGAGCAAAAAGACATTGGCATATGGCCTGTGAAAAGAGGACCACAAAACCAGCCTTCTTTCCCTGCAATAGTTATGTCGGCCTTAATACACTGGGAAAACAACATGCTGGCCTTTTCTACTAATCTACAGGGATCAGGAGAATCCCAAAGGGCCTGACTCTGGATATAGCCCATGGAATAAAGAGGGCCTTCCAAAAACATCTTGTTTGAGAACTCGGGAGAAGGGTTCAATAGGAGTTCAAAAATTTGCTTTCACAGTTCCAGTAAAAGCTTTGTTTTTCCTCGACGGTCTAGAATTTTCTGCCGTGTGCTCCTGCACACCGAGTGGAGCCTGATGAAGTAGTAGCCTCCAGGCCACCCACTGTTGCACAGCATACCGCCACGCTCAAGTTTGTCAAACTGTCACATTTTCAAACTAGTCAAAATTATTATTGTACCTGATGCATTTTGCCTAGTAATTCTTACTTTAATGGTAGAAAAAATACAACTAGATTCAATTTGATTTTATTATCTTTTTTTCCCCAAAAGCTTGTTAAATGCATGCCTAGAAGCATACTCGTTTTTGATCATGCACAACAGTAATCCATTAGCAGTATTTGTCCATCTTCACCTATCCAGTAAACCTCCATTTGGAACAATGGCTTTGCAATTAATGACTGCTATACACCTTGCACAACACAATCAAGTTATTTGCAAAGCAGTTCAACCATCAACCAAGCAGTGAGTTATTTGTTTAGCTAAGAAAACTGGGGCATGTTTTTACTGACGTTGGAAAATTGTGTGAACCACCACAATAAAGCAATAAAGATCAGCTTCCCTTATACTTTCATACAAAGCCAACCCTAGTTGTTGTGCAATAGTCTATTGAATGGTTAACCATCATAAACTAGCCTAGTGTAGGACTAAAGAGTCTATTTATTTTTCATTGCTGAACAGAATAAGCCTGATTTCATTCCAATGTCGCCCTCATCCCCAGAGAGAGTGGTTCAGGAAAGAAAGACAGAAAAAAAAGGACATTTGCACGCCCTGAATGGAGTAGTCATAGCATACTTCTACAGAAACTGAAAGAGATTCGGAGAAGGACCATAAGAAAGACATAGCTGAGAAAGGCATTTAAAAGTGACTCATGCTTGCAAAGAGATCCTTCCGCATGTGGAAATAAGGACTTCTCATCCTCTTTTCAGTGACTAACAAGTCAATTACAGGAACCTCTTACAAAAGTCTGATTTCAGTCATGAAGCAGAGAGCTTCTAGCCGCTGTCTCCCAGTCATTGACAAGGTCCTGAGCTCTTTGAGCAATGCCCTTGCAACACATCATGATTGGGCAATATCTCTGAAGCAGCATCTAGTCAAGAGCCCCTGAAGCTGAATAATGGCATCAGGAGGAAGCAAACTATTTTCACCACAACCACTTCCATCTTCCAAGGCTTAGCAAACACTAACAGGAATAGCCATCTTTCAAAATGCATCTGGAATGGTCTGGTTTCAATATACTGTGAAAATGACTAATTCAGTTTCTGGTTGAGTGTAGGTGTAGGTAGAGTATAGACTGCACTTCCATACAGTCCTGTAGCACTGTTCACATACTGTCTGCAAATCACTTGGCTGATGTTGGCCCTGTACTGCTGAGAAGTAATACGATTGTAGAACACATTCCTTTAAAGAAGACAATAAAGCTCAACAATGTGGTTCTAGAAAAATCGCAGTCATTTTCTCCACTAAAATTTGATTATATTATAACCGATTTCCTTTGCCTTATCTTCCCTGGAATAAAAAGTTTTATGGTACCAATTTTTCCCCCAAACTGATGAGACTGAGTAGAGGCTGAAAACACTTTCGAGGAGAAAATGTATGTCCACTCTATTTAAATACAAAAGAAAAAAATAAGTATCCTATTTTCGCCTAAATATGTTTTATGTATTATCTATTTTGTATTTTGTCTGAGCGTGCCAGTGTGTGCATTCGTGTACTGTTCCTTGAAAGCACACTACCACATGTGTTGTCATGTGATTCTGCTCAGTCCAGTCAATTCAAGATGACTGTTTTCAAGCCTAAAGTAAATCTACCAGTCCTAATCGTGATATAAAAAAAAATATATCAGTCAATATGGAGAAATATTACTGGTAGTAGCAATAACATTTCTTGACACTTTACCCAGCCTTTATGTTTGCATATAATAAAGATGTTCATTCTGAAGGTCTGAACATCTTCAACAGTCTTTTTGTTAAGTCCAGGTCAAGTCTGAGGTCTCAGATCTAAGTCCAAGTCAAATTTCTACTTGTTTTACACAAGACCTACTGTGTGACTTAATGTTCATGTCTTGATTTTAGTTTGGTACAGATAAATGGCTGGTGTCTGATTTATTCCAGTAACACTCTCTTTTCCTTCAGTGATTCTTTTAACTCTCTGAGAAGTTAACAAGGCCATAAATGCCAAACTGCTTATGCACTAAGCACAATGTGTGTCATGTCATGTTTTTTTCATGTCATGTTTTTTAACTCTGCTGATGTGTGTGTGGTACTTACATCTTAATAAAGAAGGGAATTAGCTTGAGGAATATTTTTAATGTGTTCAATAATGAATACAGATTGTTCCATAGTTCTTTAACTCAAGTCTGAGTCAAGTCAAGTCCAAGTCTTTAGAGATCGAGTCTCCAGTCAAATCTTATGTCTTTATGTGCAAGTTCAAGTCCTTGTCTTGAGAACCTGTCCCTGTATAGCCTAGTCAGTGTTGGACCATCACCCAAGTGCAAGGAAGGGAAGCGGGATTGCTGCCTCATCCATCCTCGCTACAGGTAGGCTAAATAAAAGTAGCCATGGCACCATCAGTAGCCACTGTCCACTATGGCAAAACATAGCTAACGTTAGGCTACCTTGAGAAAATTGGCAATGGAAAGGAAAAGAAAACTTGCAATTCACTGCAAATTATTGTAAACGTGCATCATTCCTCTTCAAACAAAGGAGCCAAGAATTGGCACAAGGCGTCTTTCTCCGCTGATTTAAAATCTCTCGTGTCACCTCGTGACAAATTAGGAACTAACGTTGGGTAACTTATTCAAACGCTGAACGATATAGCCTTAATAAGTGTAGCTTAAGTGTAACTTAGTGTAACTAAGTTAGATTTCAATATGTTTCGACAGTGCAGGAGTTCAATTCGACTCATATCAAGTAATGCATGCATAATCTTCTACTAACGTTACTTCGTTAGTGACAGCCAACATCTAAACGTGACATCAACTGTAGCCCACTGCTTTGCCTGCCATAATACACAGTGTACTAACATTGTATAACCTTTGGCTAACAAGCTAAGCTCTATTTGCCGTGCTGTGAATTTCGGCGTTACGAGTATGGACAGTCCCTCAATAACAAAGTCAGTATAGGCAGTTGACATTATACGAGCAATACACAGTGCAAAACAGCAGCAAACATGCGTTTGCATAACCTTACACAACTAGCTCCAAGCTAATATCAGCAAGTTCGACAACATGCTAGTTAGCTATCTAGCAAACATGCAGATAATTTAAGAGTTTCAAATTAATATTTCTGTTTTTCAGTATTATTAAATGTCCATCTAATTTACCCTCTTCTGCGGTCATGTGTTCGGAAAAATCTATCCGAAATCCTAGTGAAAACCCCTGAAAGAGCCGGCGTGTACACAGAGTACACAAGTCTTCTCCATGACATGGGGGCCGCCATGTTTGTCCGAGAGTTCCAAGCATCGTAACTTTTAACATGTCAAAGGTAACATTGTTACTGATGTCGATGTAACCTTCAACTTCTATGCACAATAAACAGACTATAGGCAATAACCTAACTCTACGAAACAAAGATACAGTAATTTATTTCATCCTACCATATTATAAACAAAACCTCACAACCTTAGCATGACCTAAATGTTAGAAAATAGCCTATTAAGCTTGTAAATGTGCAGTAGGATTTTAAATTGGCTATAGGGCCTACGTTACATTTAGCCCATGCTATTATTTAGGACATTATCATTATTTTCACAGACTGTAGCAAACCATGTCATCGGGTTAAGAGATCTAATGTTTGATGTATTATGTTTAATTTTAATGATGCATGGGTTCCGCAATGCAAATACAGATTATCCGATGTGAAGACGCATGGTGCCGACTGCCGAGACGCTGTGAGATGCATAGGTTAATCCTTTATTTTTTCTACTAATTAAAAACATCCGTGTCCTTGTCATGCACATTTTCATACGCTGTACTGAACTATCTAACTATCGGCCATATATGTCTGCTGTATGTACCAATAGCCTATTTTGAAGGCGAGATGCTGTACTGTTTCTGTCCCTTGGAGGGCGTGCCAAACTGTCAGGATCGATGCAGTAGATAAAATAAATTTAAATCATTTTGTGGAAGATAACGAAACGCGTTATTCATTTGAACGCGTTATTCAACTTGGTTGCATTTTATCCTATAGGCTACTATTATTTTCAAACCAACCTGGTTAAAAAATGGGTAACCTATTCTGTATGCTAGTTTAATGTTGTATGTCACCCAAGTACGCATTATTCATTTAATTTACTTGCAAGTTTGCAACTGTTTGCTTGCATTATACCATTTCGTAATCCTGGGCTATCTCTTCTTTTTAAGCAAGGACGGAACTTTTAACTTTTTCACCTTGCACTAGCTAACCGGTGGGGGAGGGGAGGACGTCTGAGAATACCAGGAATCGTAAAAAAAGGTCATACTGCTTATTTATTGGCAATCTGCCAAAAGCAGAGCTAGTGAGAGAAAGTGTGTGTGTGTGTGTGTGTGTGTGTGTGTGTGTGTGTGTGTGTGTGTGTGTGTGCGCGCGCGCGCGCTCGTACAGCTTCCAGTAAGCTGGAGGAGGAGCCATTTACAAATATCAGCAGTGGCTGGGCAATTGGGGCAGTACTTCTACTACCTCTTGTCGGAGAGAGGCGTTTTTTCTAGCCTACTGACGGACAAACATCTCACATCGTTGTCCCCTCCGTCCTCAAGTTAAAAAAAAACCCACATAGGCCTATATCAAGGACACAAAAAGAGGAAAACTACAAGATCCAGTCAGCGGACTCGCTGGAGGTAATAGCCTTTCTGTTGTCATGCTAATAGTCTCGATTTCGGATAGCGCACTTGCCTTGTGTGCTTTTAATCTACAGAATTATTCATATGATCATGGCTTCTACTACTACAAAAATGCAGTGGTGCAGTATTGTTGAAACTTATGCTACCGCAAGCAGTTAGTCTAACGTTAGTGTCTACAAATGCTGAACTGTAGGCTATACTGTATTTTCCAGTGTGATCGCCCCAGGAAAAGTGTTTTCCTTTGTAAATTCAAGAAGCAAGTAGGTAGGCAGCCTTGGTCCCAACTACGCCGGTTTCTTTCCGCTTTGGGTAGCGGTATCCTATTCAAGTGGCGAAAGACACGATGTAGCCTAGGCTACTGATAGTGTAACATGAGAATAGCAAGGTTTGACTTGAATGAGGAATTAGGCTGTTGGGAAAGAGCAGGAGGATCTCGTTCATAATAACCTGTTTTCTAAATGGTTGCGCGCGATCGAAGAGAATATCAAATTCGCGTGCGTAAATCGCAGCAAAGCAGTAACGTTAAGTTTGCACCATAAGTTTACCTCATCTCCGCTATGTCTTTGACTGAAAATTGCATTGCTGGGATTTTTTCCCGTGTATTCCACCGAAACCTTTTTGGAGTGAAGTCTCGTCTCCTGTTATGGTCTAGTGGTGGAGGTCCTTCAATCCGACTTGTCCACATTTCTCGCTCTCAAACAGCATTCTAGCCCACTTCACTTTTCTGTTCATTCGCCCTATTATGTCATGTTCCCTCTTGAGGATTTTGGTATGGGACCAGCTTTTATGTACTCAATGATCCTTAAATCTCTTTCTCTCTGTCATCCTTGTGTTGCAGCTGCTTTCCACAACAGTTTGAGACCTCATCATTTCTTAATGTCCATGAGCATCGGGTGCAGAGTGGTGCGTGTGAGTGCTTTGCAAGCTTGCAAGCCCACCCTCCTCCTTTCCGCTGCCTCTTGCCACCCTGTGCCGCCCCCCGCCTCGTCCTCCACCCCCCCAGCGGCGCGCCCCTGGAGGTCGGGCTGCTGAGGGCGCCGGCAGAGCGCCATGGTAACCCACAGCAGGTTTGACTCCTTCCCCGTGATGAGCAGCAGTCCTGTGGAGTGTGGCCGGCGGCTGCCGCACCCTCGCCACCGCTACAAGACCTTCAGCTCACGCTTGCAGTACCAGCTGGTGCTGACGGCCGTGCGTAAGCTCCAGGAGAGCGGCTTCTACTGGAGCGCCATGGGGGGCAAGGAGGCCAGCTCGCTCCTGAACGCGGAGCCCGCCGGCACCTTCCTGGTGCGGGACAGCTCGGACCATCGCCACTTCTTCACGCTCAGCGTCAAGACGGCCACGGGCACCAAGAACCTGCGCATCCAGTGCGACGCCTGCTCCTTCTTCCTGCAGACAGACCCGCGCGATGCCCAAAAGGTGCCCCACTTCGACTGCGTCCTCAAGCTCATCCACCACTACATGCCCACCACCACCACCAGCGGCGGCAGCACAGACAGTTCCTCCCCAGCAGGCAGTGGCAGTGGCAGCTGCAGCAGCAGCGGTGGCGAGAGTTGTTCCTCGGCCGCAGGGGATTGTGGGAAGGGGTCGTCGGAGAGATCAGGGGGGAGCACGTATTTCATCTACTCGGGTGGCGAGAAGGTGCCCCTGGAACTGTTGCGGCCGCTCAGCTGCAGCATGTCCACGCTGCAGCACCTGTGCCGGAAGACTGTCAACGGACACCTGGACATGTCCGCAAAGCGGGACCAGCTCCCCCAGACCCTCCAGGAGTTCCTCGAGGAGTATGATGCGCCCATCTGACCTTTGACCCCTTACATATGCACACACAACAAACACAGTGGTACCCGCCCCCCGACATTGTCTTCAAAGACAACAGGAGCTACATGAACCTCAAGGGCCTCCTTATGTGCTTTGGACTTTGCGTTTGAGGCATCTTGGGTCGTGTGGACATTCGCCGTCTGGTGGGTAGGGGGTTGGTCAGAAAATGGGCCCAGTCAAAAATGTGACCAGTCACAGGCCGAGAGACGGAGAGAGAGAGAGAGAGCGCGGGCGAGAGCAAAGGATGCTGGGAGTCCCGGCCATGTGAAGGAGGCGCTAACACCAGGCTTGGTTTTAGCCATTTTTACAAGTTCTCTGTGTGTGTGTCTGTCAGTATTGTGGGCTGGCCACTGACTGGCCCGACGGTGCCTTTGAGTGCTTGGAAGAGACTGTGCGTGGAAAAAAAAGAGAAGAGAGGAATAGAGAAACGGTTTTGGCCTTGGAATGGACAGCACAAAAAGAAGTATTCCTATGGAATGTGGCGCAGAGGCCTTCAGGCTGACGGTTGACCAGTTCTGGGCAGAAAAAAACAACAAAAAAAAAACACAAGAGTGAACAATTGCCATATTTCAGTCCTTGTGTTTCCTTCTTCCCCTCATCCCCCATCCCCCCATCCCATCCTCCACTCACACTTCTTTCTTGCCTTCTGATGAAGAGAGCTTCGTCTTGGTGAAGATTTTTCCAGATGACGAATGACGTCTGTCACGTTTGCGCAGTGGACTACTCTTGGCATGGTGTGTGTGTCTGTGTCTGTGTCTGTGTGTGTGTGTGTGTGTGAGTGAGTGAGTCTCGGAGTTAAGTGTGCTGCTAGGGCTATTCCCCAGCCCTCACTATCGATCAGGAGAAGCTCTCTCACTTTGCTTTATCCTGGTTGACAATTGGACTTCTCCACAGAAGAGAGTTTGGCTCTCTATGTATGTCAGAGACTGTGCGTGTGTGTGTGTGTGTGTGTGTGTGTGTGGAGAAGGGCCCTGGCGGTGACTGCATGACGTTCACATTTCCACAGCTGCTTGCCAAGGGGAGCAGCCGCCTGGATCAGTGGGTGTGGGGTGTGTGGGGAGGGGGTGGGCAGGCAGGCAGGCAAGCAGACAGACAGACCGGCAAGCAGGCAGGCAGGCAGGCAGGCAGACAGACAGACGGCCGGGTGGACGGCCTACAGTGGAGGGTTGGCTCTGTGAAGTAGCCGCCTTCCCCGACCATCTACTCCCGAGCCAGAGAGCACAGTCAGACTCACCTTTTCTCTTCATCACTCACTCCCTCCCTCCCTCTCTCCCTCCTTCCCTCCTTCTTCTCTGTTTCTCT
>JAODXP020000032.1:4382642-4385142 GCA_027497455.2 Sardinella longiceps
GAAGGACAGAGGATGTGTGTGTGTGTGTGTGTGTGTGTGTGTGTGTGTGTGTGTGTGTGTGTGTGTGTGTGTGTGTGTAAGAGAGAGAGAGAGAGAGAAAGGTGGGATGAAGAGGAAGAGAAAGAAACGAGAGAAAGAAACGGACGTGAAAAAGCAATTGATGGATGGCTTTCAATTCTGCTTTGTATAGGCATGTCAGGTTACACCTGTGTTGCACACACACACACACACACTCACACACCACTCAGACCACTAGATGAATTACTTAGTATTTGCATAGAGTCTGCACACAATAGGAAAAATGATGATGTGTTAGACAGCCTGAGTTGAACATGGGGTCACTTTTTTCTTCATTGAAAAACAAGAGGGAGAGAGTTGAAAAAGGACATACTAAAACCACAGGCTAAACAAAGCTGTTGGCGTGTGTGTGTGTGTGTGTGTGAGAGAGAGAGAGAGAGAGAGAGAGAGAGAGAGAGAGAGAGAGAGAGAGTGACTTCTCCTGTCGTCATGTTGGTTTACTGGAACATATATGACCTCAACATGTGTGTGTACTAACCTAGATCACATAGGCTTTGTGTTTGTATGTGTGTGTGTGTGTCTGTGCGTCTGTGTGTGCGTGTGTGTTTGCATTCTCAAAGCTTGTGCAAATATCTTTTCTTATCCTATAAAGCTGGAGTCGTTTTTCTGTGTGAAACCCAACGTGAGAAACTCAGTAACAGTATAAAAAAAATCAGAAGAGCAATAAAATAAAATCAAATAAAAATATCAGTACTTTCCATGAGTATAAAGCATCATGTCCTTGTTGTGTTGATGCCTGGATGTTGCAGATCATATAAATGGTAAATGGCCTGTATTTATATAGCGCTTTTCTACTCCTACGAGCACTCAAAGCGCTTTGCAATGTATACCTCACATTCACCCATTCACACACCGGTGGCAGAGGAAACCATGCAAGGCACCAACCTGCTCACCAGGAGCAATCTGGGGTTAGCCATCTTGCTCAAGGACACCTCGATGGGATCTGGCGGAGTGGGGCTCGAACCTGCAACCCTCCAGTTGCCGAACAGCACCTCTACCAGCTGTGCCACCATCGCCCCTATATAACACAGGGCGCCGCTAGGGGGGGAAAAGTTAGGATGATTCTAAGGGCCCAGCACAGACAGGGGGGCCCAGAGAAAATTTTAATATTAAAATTCATATTTGAGGGGCCCAAAAAATTCTTTTATCATAGGGCCCAAAATTTGTAGCAGCGCCCCTGATATAACATCTAAAGATGTGGAGTGGAAGTGGGGCAGGTTTGGTCACTTCCAGTGTAGTTCCAGTGAAGTTAAAGTTTCCTGTGAAATGTGATGTCATCTCTGACTGATAATGGAACTCAACTCACCTTCCTGTTGGACGACCTTTTCATTGATGGTGATGGTCACTTATTTGGAGCATGAAGAAGATGAAAAACAGATAAGATGGAAAAACACAGATAAGGCCTTTGGCTAAAATGACAATAAGGTCATCTGCACCATACCCATACAAATACACATTTACATTTATTTACATTTATGAATTTAGCAGATGCTTTTATGCAAAGCGACTTACAGAAAGAGCAACACATACTGTACACACATACAACAATCAGGCAACAGGAAATATCACTAGAGGGGAATTTACATACATTTATACACATAGAATAAACAATAAAAACTTGACCCAGAAAATGATTTTAATAATTGAGATTAAATGATAAAATGGCGCGTTTTGCCTATGCCGTCCTCAGCGTCTTCGGCAGACGTGTCCGTCTTGGACATGTTATTAATTGAGAGTGTGTTTACTTTCTTTATCATTCAGTATTCTTTTGTTTTACGCACCCAAACCTATTGTCTACACTAATTGAGTTGAGCGCACCTTCCCCCCTCAACAATAATTGAGATTAAAAAACAGTCACCCATCAGAGAGAGAGAGAAACACACACACACTGTCACACAAAATGCTGGACTTTGTCTCTTTTGGCAGCGACGTAGAAATTCTGGTCAATCAATCAGTGCTGCCACATATGTAGTGTAAAATCAGAGTGTAAAATGTAATCTGATAGGACAGGCTGGTGGGAGAACATTTACTCATGAGGGCAACCCACCCTGTCTAGAGCCGTACTAAGATAGGATAGCACTTTTCTGTTAAGGGTCACTTAGTGTGTTAATGCCGGTAAAAACATTCTCTCTCTCTCTCTCTCTCTCTCTCTCTCTCTCTCTCTCTCTCTCTCTCTCTCTCCGATGCTGTGTTTGGATTGGAAGTAGTCAGTGTTTGGTGCCAAGGTCTAAAATCATAAAACACAGACTGAGCTTTTTATAAGACTTTTTGCAACCCAGCCATTTCATAGCTTGAACTCTGCCAGCAAAAAAAAAAAAAAAAGTAAATCCACAGGAACTGTCTAAAGTGTATTAATGTTTAGCGTTGAAGGTCAGGTGGTGATCTGAGACAAACATGGCCCATAGACTTGAGTAAGAAGAGG
>JAODXP020000032.1:4390142-4392642 GCA_027497455.2 Sardinella longiceps
AAACAATGACGCAGGCAAAAATTAGTGGGCAGAGACCAAAAGGAAGCACAAATAGTACACTGAGCTGAGGTAACATCTCTCTCTCTCTCTCCCCCATCTCTCTCTCTCTCGCTCTTTTTTTCTTTTTTTCTTTCATGTCTCTTAAAGTTGTATTCGACAACTCTTTTCAAGTCAAATTCGTAGAATTGTCACGTTATTCTAAAAGTAGTACATAAAAAAGGCTATTTAGGAAAAAACACGCTCTTTAGGAAAAATTCTCTAGCTCCATCGAAACTCTGTAATCGTGGTCGCAAAAATCCAGCGCTCCCTGTAGCCTTCCACCAATCAGGGGAGGGATAGCTGCCTGTCAATCACAGCTGTGACCAAGCCGCTGACATCATGCTACAGTAAGGGAGGGGTTTGTGAGGCCCAGGAGCGTATTAGAGACTGGGGGAGGGACCAGAGAGTTGTATGATTTTGACTTTTTTTTGCCTAAGTCTCAAAATTACATAGACTTGCCAAATGCAGCTTTATTTTTTGAAGAAGACGAAGAAAAGGCAAAAATGACAGAAGTACGCACTTTCCATACTCAAGTATACTGTAAGTTCTCACACATGTACAGGCTTTTGAAATGTATGTTAAAGTAAAGTAAGTAAATGTACTCAGGCATACAGCAATAGTTACTGAAACAAATACTTTCAACCTGGGCTTTGAACCAGAATTTTTTTGCCAATTGGTTTGTTCTCAACAGAAACAGTATTTTAACGTTTCTGGTTTTGGTTCCCACCCTAAAATGGATGTTCCATAACCGGTTAGAACAAAAACATATAGTTCCTGGACCGGTTAATATTGTTCCATGCCAGCATGTTTTCAAATTGGGTAGGCTATAGCCACAATATTGTCCATTGGTCAACAGCAAACATAGCAAAACACTAGGCCGCTGCTTTATACAAGCTGCATCACTGCCTTTGGCATAGCCGAAATGTGAACTGAATAACTTCCTGGACAGACGAAAAATGCTTTCATATAGGGTGGTGTAATATTGGATTCTTGGATGCTCTTCCAATTACGGACAATAGTTTAAATGCAAAAAATGAGGACTGTTACATTTTCCCAAATGAATTAAAGCAGTAGTCTTAAAATTAATGTTAGCTGTTTCCAACAGGGTTAATCATGCCCAAGAGAATTGAACTTAAAATGAATGCCAAAGACAAATATTTTCATCATCATCGATCGTTCAATATTTCCCTTTAATGAGACTTTCTGATTGGCACCTGGTGAAATTGGCAACATCAATTTGTCTGCTTTTTCCATGTTTTCATTGAATGACAGGAGATGATCGTCACAATTTCAAAGTTTCTGGTTTCGTTTCTGTTCCTAGCAAAATGGCAAAAGTTTCTGGTTTTCGTTTTCGTTCCATGAACCGGTTCAAGCCCTGCTTTCAACAAATACTTTATTGTCTCCATGGTTTCATTAAAAAAATGTTGTGTGGTAAATCCACTGGCGGAATAGGCCAAGTAGGGAAATTAGGGAATTAGCTGATATTTTTTCCACAATGTTTTAACAAGGAAATGTAAATCTCTAATAACCGCATTTTCTCATGGATTCAACAAGGAAGTTTTCTGTTTTTGGATAAACAGTTTTTTTCAAAGGCAATGACACTATTACTATTCCTTCCATTTGGAACTGTATTGGGCTTGATCTGAAGGCACACAGTTCTGTCAAATCAAAATAACGACTTCCCTTAAATACAATCAATCAAAAGCTAAAGTATGTTTTGAAAATGTAACAATGATGAAGTAGATTACGATACAGAAAATGCTACTTAATGTGAAAGTTCGATGTTATTCAAACATAGCTCTGTTATGCGAGCCTGCTGCCTGCACTGTATAGTGAGTGGAATGAAAGAATTTGGAACAACGATCAAACACGAACGCAAATGCGAATAAGCAATTTACATTATTTTGCCTAAGTCTCGAAATGGCGTATACTTGCCGAATACAGCTTTCATTTTTTTTTTTTTTTTTTTTTTTTAAGAAAAGGGAAAAATGACAAAAGTACACACTTTCCATACTCTAGTAGAAAGTACATGTATACTGTAAGTTCTCACTCAAGCACAAGTACAGGAAATGTATGTTAAAGTATAAAAATAAATGTACTCAGGCATATAGCAGTAGTTTCTGTAACAAATACTTTCAACAAATACTTTATTGTCTCGATGGTTTCATTAAAAACATGTTGTGTGTACTTAATGTGAAAGTTCGATGTTATTCAAACATAGCTCTGTTATGCGAGCCTGCTGCCTGCACTGTATAGTGAGTGGAATGAAAGAATTTGGAACAACGATCGAACACGAACGCAAATGCGAACAAGCACTTTACATTGAGTCAATGGAACACAGTACATTCGGAACTGAAAGTAAGATTGAAAGTTCTATTGACTCAACTTAAACTGCTAGTTATCTCCGCCAAGGAGGTTATGTTTTCGGTCACTTTGGTTTGTCTGTCTGTCTGTTTGTCTG
>JAODXP020000032.1:4402642-4415142 GCA_027497455.2 Sardinella longiceps
TAAGGGCTTCAGATAAAGGAAAGGGTCCGAAATCAGTAGATTGATTGGAATGTATTGATTTACAAAATATGTTATAGAGCAGTTTTAATCATTTTGAACACAGTCATTTTACATGATACGCATATTACATTATACACTTTTAACAACTTGGACAGAGTTTTATAGCCAGTTTTGGGCGACTGGGCAACCTCACAGCAGATGATCCCTGATGAGAACGATTCTTGGAATGAAAAATATGAATTCGGCGGAATCCCAGCAGGCTTTCTAAAGAACCCATAGGGGGCTATTGGATTGGCTCTGCCTCACACAAAGAGATGCAGTCTAGCGACGCCGCTGATGAATAAATGAAGAAATGACATGTGAATGACTCTGTGTTAGTCACTAGTGAGAGAAGGAGCCACTCATCGCGTGAAGAATACGTCTCAACAGGCCTCACAGTGAGACATTTCCTCTCAGCATTTGCCAGGACTGGAGGAAAGAAAGAACTACCAATTTATTCAGCTCCGGATTTCTCAGCATATTTGAGAAAATGAATGAGAAACTAGAGAAACTCTAAAGAAGTGGGGACTCAAAAGAGTCTCTCTCTCTCTCTCTCTCTCTCTTTCTTTCTTTCTTTCTCTCTCTCTCTCGCTCTTTAGCTCTCTCTCTCTCTCTCCTCTCTCTCTTTCTTTGTCTCAGCACTCTTAAACAGACTAGTTTTGAGAAATGGAACTACCTCTGTGACTAGGCGCACAGTGGGGCCAAATGGTGCAATTCAAATTTCGCAAGTTTATGCTTCACATCTGAGCAAATCTGGAAAAACAAGATGGAGTCAGTGGAGGAGGGTTTGCGTGAAAAAGTTGCGCACTGGCCAATGCCATCTCATTTCAAAATTTGACCGCGAGGTTGTACAATGTTGGGAAATTGGGTTGGATGGAAGCTTCTGTACCTGACCTGACGCGTTCAAAGAATATGGTTTCAATGGTTTTTCACACCACTGATGACTATTGTCATTACTAGAGTGTGTGTGTGTGTGTGTGTGTGTGTGTGTGTGTGTGTGTGTGTGTGTGAGAATGTGTGAGCCTACACAAATGAGACTCATTTCAGGAACATGGGTGATTTCTGTGGCTTTTTACGGGGGAGGGAGAGTAGGGTTTCTCAGAAGTGTTTCTTTGTGTGTGTGTGTGTGTGTGTGTGTGTGTGTGTGTGTGTGGTATATGTATACACCATGTACCCTGCTGTCTCACCACCAGTTCTGTGTAACACCACTAGTCACAACTAACATGTCTTTTCCTGTCTGCACCTTGTAAAACAGTGGTTACTGATCAACGCCGATTTTTATGGGATCTCCACGGCCCAGTGAGTTTCTCTTCCCTTCCCTTCCCTCCCCCCCGACCCCCCAAACAGCGCTTTTGGGAATGATCAGTCACACTACAGTGACCATCCCACAGCCCACACTTCCTGTCAGAACAGAGCCCATGCCGGCCCCAAGAGTACCTGGGCTGGCTGTGCTGTGCTGTGCTGTGCTGTGGTGTGGTGTTCTCATACCCCTCTCACCCCCTGGCATCCTACGCTCAGCAACTATTAGTAAACGCATGAATCACGCCATTGGAAGTGCTTGGGCTATGAATAAGCACAAACGGCTGAATTAGAGGAAAGGAATTCTCGCAAGTGTGAGCACCGTCATGGAAAGGAATCACATCGACCCCCCAACTCCCCCCCCCCCCCCCCACCCCCCCTCCAGCTATGACCCTTTCCCTACGTTCCCTGCCCCAATGACGCATCCACGACTGTTCTGTTTACCGTCGCGTCTGACGAGTTTTAATTTGGTCCGTGCTGTCCAGCTGTGGAATCCGCACCCCCAGGGGGGGTAAGGAAGGAAGGCAGAGGGAAAACGTTTATTCGTCGACGTCCCGAACGCACATGGCCAGATTAATAGCCGCAAGGAATTCCCTGTAGCGTAGGTTTTAGCATCATAAGTCCAACACTCTGGCGTAGGAACATTGACCCTGGGTCTGTTGAGATACAACAAATGATCATCTCCTCCTTCTCCTCCTCCTCACAACCCTCCAATATATCCTCCTGTGACCTAGATAGATATGGCTTGAATTATTTGGCTATTGGATTACAGTTTAAGTGTCATTCCAAAGCTGTATTCCTTCACATTTTTCCTCTCTTTTCTACTGACGGTCTGTGAATAACAGTCCCAATAAAACCCACTGTGTTTGGGGTCATCAGGACTGCTCATCTGAAATGAAATGTGACTACATCAACACAATCGCAGACAGGCTCAGCTCACTGAACATTCATCAAATCAGGTGATGTGAATCCTCATGTGTGTGTGTGTGTGTGTGTGTGTGTGTGTGTGTGTGTGTGTGTGTGTGTGTGTGTGTGTGTGTGTGTGTGTGTGTGTGTGTTTGTGTGTGTGTGTGTGTTTTCGACTCCACAGGTGTCCACGTTGGGCCCAGTGTGTAGCACAAGGGATGCAGCCAGCGTGAAAACAAAAAAGACCACCCCTCTCTCTCTCTCTCTCTCTCTCTCTCTCGCTGGCACACACTGGCTTCCAGGAAGGCTGGCTGGCTGTGCTGTGCTGGCTGGCTGTGCTCAGAGGTGTTTCTGTCAGAGCTGGGCTGAGAGAATGCCAGCAGCATTCCAGGAACCAGCGGCTTTCCTCTCACATTCCACTGCGCAACACCAGGATGGGCCAGAGCTCAACTGCCTCAATCACTCTCCCTCTCTCGCAAACACACACACACACACACACACACACACACACACACACACACACACACACACACACACGCACATGCACACACACACATACACAAACACACGCACAAAAACACATGCACATGCAAATATATATATATGTACACACACACACACACACACACACACCTGCACACACACTTGCACAAACACACACACACCTTCCTTTCTCCCCCTCTCTCTCTTTCACTTTCCCTAGATTTGAATGGTATTGTAACTTTGTATTGATGATAAGCCTGTATGTGGATTTATTTGTGAATATTTGTGCAAACACTGTGTGTATGTGTGTGTGTGTGTGTCTGTGTGTTTGACTTTCATTGTCGCTCAACTGCCTCTGCTTAAACAGCAGCAGGCTCTGATATCTTTTCATAAAGACAAATGGCTGCATTTTTATTGAGCCAGCTTACAGGAACAGAGTCAGTTACAGGAACCCCTGCCTGCCTGCCTGACATGACATGACATAGCTAACTGTGTTTGTGTACTGTAGCTTACCTCCAGCCAGAGAACAGATACTTGCGTTATCACACATTCTGCTTTTCTGACAACTTCCCACATCAAAGGGTGTGCTGTTCGCCTTATCTGCTGATGAGGGAAGGAGAGGAGAGGAGAGGAGAGGCGGGGAGGGGAGGGGGGGGGAGGTCAAGGTTTATGGCTATATGGGAGTAATAGAAGTAATTATGGGCTTTTTTTATGACATACAGCAAGGGAGTTTACAGCTGCCTGGAAAACTGAATAAAATACATAAGAGAGAGAGAGAGAGAGAGAGAGAGAGAGAGAGAGAGAGAGAGAGAGAGAGATGGACCAACATCTGTGTCAAACAGAGAGACTGAATGACTGTTGGTGACTGATAGAGAGACAGAAAAAGACAGTGGGAGTGTGTGTGTAAGAGAGAGAGTGAGTGAGTGGGTGGTGGTGGTGGTGTGTGTGTGTGTGTGTGTGTGTGGGGGGGGGGGGGGTTAGTGGGGAGAGAAATTTCCTGCTGAGGTTAACAGCAAGAGTTCAGCTCCTTTGGTGGCACAATCACACCTCTTCATCTCACCAGACCACAATCAGCGTCCCCCAACAACACACACACACACACACACACACACACACACTCCCCCCCCAGAATGACTTATCACTATGATAACAGCTCATTTCATAACAGGGGCCTCATTGAAGTGGAGATGCAATGCAAGGAGAGAGAGTGAGTGAGTGAATGACTTGCTGTAATAGGTCCAGTAAATGTTTCCGCCTCTGCCTGGGAACACACTGATGTAACTGCACTTCTCGGTAGAACCACGGCCGCCCTCCTCCTCCTCCTCCCCCCACCCTATCCCCCCAACCCCACCCTCCCCTCCCCCCGCCCACCCGCCTCCACCACCACCGCCATGGCACCCTGCGCTGTGCTGTTATTGACCAGATAGCATGAATGAGGAAACTGACTCCGCGCGGCTCGGCTCTCTCTCTCTGTGATGCCTCTGGAGATTGATTGCCATTGAGACGCTGAGGGAACGGTGATCATGAATGGTGCAAAAAATAACCCCATGCTATGGTGTGGGAGGGAGAGAGGAGAGAGGAGGAGAAGGGGAGCTTCTCTTTTTCTAGTGTTGTTTTTTCTCCCTTCAAGGACCTGCTCCTCTTTATGGAGGATTTGCACACTCCTGTGCTGTGGTCAGGGGCAGACTGGGACAAAAAAATAGAAAATAAGCCTATGATTACAGTTACAGTGAGAATGTCAGGGCTGTCGGCCCACCGGGCATTTGCCCTGTGCACCATATTGCCAGTCCACCCCTGGCTGTGGTCTCAATTTAATTAGTTTGTGTCCACATCTACCTCCTTATAGGACCTGAAATGGCAAATATCCTGTAAGTTGGGAATTCCCTGGTGTAGTAAGACTATATCAGAACACACGAGTATACAAGCTAGTGCCTACCTTCAGTGTCTATATAA
This sequence comes from Sardinella longiceps, assembly GCA_027497455.2. Classification (NCBI taxonomy): domain Eukaryota; kingdom Metazoa; phylum Chordata; class Actinopteri; order Clupeiformes; family Clupeidae; genus Sardinella; species Sardinella longiceps. The sequence goes on from JAODXP020000032.1 coordinate 4,407,323, forward strand.
GATGACTGTTTCAGATCCAAAAACACACAAGGTAACTTTAGTGCCTTCCTTTACGCTCTATGGGGCCTTTACCGTCCATGCCTGAACATATGGCCTATGTCACTGTAAGTGGATCTACAGCTTAAGTCTAATGCACTTATAGATTAAGCTTTCTGTTCCTAAGGTCATGGTGCACTGGTGCCTCACTCTGGCTTATACAGGTCCTCCAGATGAATACAGTACATGTAATACACATGTAAACACAAATAGTGTGTATATTAACAATCATGCAAGCACAGAGACCCTTTAAAAGCATCAGAAACATAATCGCCCAGGAGTCACACTGTAGCCTGATTGCCATTGACTTTCAAAGCTCTGCGAGACTTTGGTCTGACCAAGAGCCTATAGCGCTGTAATTTCTCAAAGCGCATGGTTGACCCACCTCCCTCTAATGCCTCGGTTTGCTACTGGTCGATGTTAGAAAATGTTATAACATCCTTTCAGATCAGCAGTTGGCCAGACCAGCGATAGCCACACAGAAGGTGTTACGTCACGGGGAGGGCGTGCCAGGCTAGTCACACAGTGTATACAGTATGAGTATAAACAATAGACTGGCTAATCTCTGCGACAAGCACTTCTGCATTCCCATTCATTAATGAACATTGCACATGCACGCTCTGTTCCAGGGAGGAATTCTGGAACGTTAAGGAATAGACTGCTAAGTGCTATATGCTATCCTCACTGGCATCAATTATGTTAAGGTAATATTAGGCTACTAAATCTCCAATCATAGGCTACAAAGTCCATATTAGTTCTAAATGGTAGGGTTATTATCAATCATCAGACAAGCTATAATGCAAATAGCCTTGTCTTTTCTTAGCCAACTCTTCTCTGCATTTATGCAAAATGGATGATGTAGGCCATAGGTTCTCAAACCTCGCAATACAATCTAATAATATCTGTAAAACTGTTAATGTACATTGGATTGAAACAATCAAACTCTGTTTTGTGGTGTTTAGCAGCATATATAAGCATTCATTTACTGCAGTAAAAGTAAACTGTAGAGAGACTTGGTTAATAAAATGATTACAAATGGGATCCCCCCCCCCCCCCCCATCCCCTCACTTCAATGTTGGGTCCCTAAATAGGACCTCACCCATCAAAACTTTGAGAACCCCTGATGTAGGCTAAACAAAACATCTCTAAAATCTGCTGGCTATTAATGCAAACTACAAGGTTGTACTCCAGAACTGCAATTTTGCTCTCAAAAAACTGCTTATTGAACACTTGAAAAGCTGCAGTTATTTTTTGTAATGGTTGTAGTTGGAAACGCACAAAGATTAGTAGTCTCCTCACTTTTAACACTTTTTTGGCCTCGCTTTTTAGACACAAGTGTGCTCCTTTTCTTACTTTGAGCATCAGTAGTGGTGGTCCCCCTAATAAACGGCAGCACTGTCTCTCAACCCAATTACACACCCAAACTACTCTAAACAAATGAGCGCTCTGCCGCACGTTGGATGCAAAAGCCAAATGATGGGAAACAGAGTTTATGGAGGGAGATGCAAATCTGCCAACTTGCTGGAATTGCTTCCTCTGGGAGATCAGAGTTGCAGCACAGAGGACGCATTTGCTTAAGGGCAGGCAGCACGCCAGCCCAGGTGTTTGTGTTTACCTGTCTTTAGCAGGTGAGGTCAACTTTCCCGGAAAAGGCAGAGGTCAGCCCCGGTCCAGCCCAGTCTATTAGCCTGTCTGAACACACCTGCTGATAAAGATGAAAGCCACAGTCTCTTTACTGGGTTATATAATCTAGGATTGCTCATGGAATTATGGCATTACACAACACAATCCAAATCTGATAAGTGGCCGATAGATAGAGAGGCCATAACTCATAAAAAAGAAGATCACTGTCATTTCTATTCATGAAGGACTTGTATTTACAGAAATCAGAAATCAATAACAAACAGAAACTGTGCGATATGGACTTGTGCTTGGCATCAATGCATTGCTGTGTTTTGAGTGTGTGTTGAGTCTGAGTTATGCTTTTGCACAATCACTCTGTAAACAGACCCTTAAGACAGCATTAGAATCTGGGAGGCAAGAGATTCATCATCATCATCATCATCATCATCATCATCATCCTCCAGGCTTTAGGCCTGATGGCATTCCAACTCTCTGTGTTGTTTCTTGTTTCTCCAACTCCCCTGAGCTGAGCCATTTCCAAAGAATCTTCTGAAAGACGCGCTGCCTGCATGCCCTGGTTTGACCTGTGTGCTCATCCTCACACCGGGAAGTGCTGAAGATAATCACTTTCCCACATTATAAACGAGCCTTAAGTTCCCTCTTTTAGTCCGTATGTTTACTATATCCCAGTTTTTACCAGCACATTTTTTTTGTACCATATGTAAGTATCCCTGTAGTTTATAAATGCTGAATGGTGAAACTCTACAGTATGTCAGTATATGATGGATCGTCTTATAAAGCAGTTGTGACATTATATATAAAATGAGACACTTCCATCTCTCCTCAAACACATGCGATGTTCATTGGTGTCACACGCGTGATGTATGCCTGCTCTTAACTGCTCGGCATGCGGCCGCCGCTGCGCTGTGGTGAGACATGACTGCATGCATGCATACCATAACTACACTCTCATCAATCGCCTGTTGGGAAGGAGCTGCTCCTATCCTATGCATGCAGGACCTAAGAGGGAAGAGGCTGCCAAAACCCTAGGGGTTTTTCTCACCCTCCTCTCTCTCTCTCTCTCTCTCTCTCTCTCTCTCTCTCTCTCTCTCTCTGTCTCTCTCTCTCTCTGTGGTCTCTCTCTTCACAGGAACTCCACTATTTAAGAGAGAGGGGAGAGAGAGAGAGAGAGAGAGAGAGAGAGAGAGAGAGAGAGAAAGGAAATGAAAAGAGAGAGAGAGAGAGAGAGAGAGAGCGTGACAGTTGGGGAGAAAGAGAGAGAGAGAAGGGAAGAGAGGAGAGGAGAGGGGGGGTACTGGCAAGCTGTGGGAGGGTGACAGTGCCATCTGACAGCCAATGGGAGGGCTGGGCTGCCGCAGTGCTTGAGAGGGAAGGCAGCAGTGGCGGTGGTGGCGGCCGAGCCCCAGATCCTAATGCTTTATGGTGCTGCGCGCTTCAGGGAAACCATGTGACTTTCCACAAAGCAATGAGGGGAGAGGAGGGGGAGAGAGAGAGAGAGAGAGAGAGAGAGAGAGAGAGAGAGAGAGAGAGAGAGAGAGAGAGAGAGAGAGGCAGAAAGAGAGAAGGAGGGGGAGGGGGTTCTAAAGGAGAAAAAGTGGTTTACAGCGCACAAAGCGAGGGAGGTAGGGAGGTAAAGAGAAAAAGAGAGGGAGAGAGAGAGAGAGAGAGAGAGAGAAAGGGGGAATGACAGTGAAGGACAGGCCAGTGAAAGGCATTGCTGTGATGTGGTAAAAGTGCTTGAGGATATAAAAGGATGAACAGATGAGAAGAGGAGGAGGAGGAGAAGGAGGAGGAGAAGAGGGTTCATGGCGTGCTCTGGGCACCTACATGCATGCTCAGCCAAGTCTCTGTCATTAAGTTAGTTTATAACCTTATTATATTTGCCTTGCTTATGCAACTGCCTTCAGTAGAACCATGCTTTAAATACACCCAATAGACTTCGACTGAGAGATGGTATACAGTCAGCAAAATAAGTTAATTATCTGAGCATAATAAACAGAAATCACTTTAGAATGATTTGTCTTCACCTTTTTTGTTCCAGTTTTGGTTTGGATTCTTTGCTCTGGATTCAGATTGAGTTGTTGTTGAATGTTTGTCGTCTTTTAAAGCTGTGAGCCAATGGATTTCAACAACAGAGTCAAGTGTTGTTATGCTAGATGTTCAATGGCCCTGAGAGATATGAATGTACAAAGCCAGCTGCTGGAGCGGTGCATGTGGGTAAGATGTTGTTTACAAGAGCAAACAGTAGCTTGGAAGGGAAACACATTCAGCACAATCATTCCTCACATGTTGACAGAACTTATTGTGAAACTGGAAGTTTGACAAGTTCATTGGCTGTGAGACACACGCAAAGATATAGTGTACATAATTACACACACACACACACACACACACACACACACACACACACACACACAATTACATGCACAAGCGAGCAGAAATTCACACACCCTACTCCAAGCATACTGCACACCTTAAAATGATATTGTCATACAGTATGTGTAGGCAGTGAGGCAACAGTGGCAAAGCAATACTCACCTCAGACGGAACTTGGAGCACATCTCAGCACCCAAAGGTGGGCCCCTAGGCTCAAATAAGGATGAACCGTACAGGTGGGAAAGATTCAGAAGCGACAAGGTGACTTCCTACTGTACAGGTAAGTTACAGGATTAACGTTTCACGTTACACAGAGAATTAATCTCACCACCAATCGCATATACACAGCGACACACACACACACACACACACACACACACACACACACACAGAGAGAGAGTTAACACACACAAACACATGCACGCTGGCGCGACAGGGAAGGAAGTGGTTCTGTGAGCGTGAGAGAGGAGTGTGTGTTAATGGAAAAGCTCCCGGGGGAGACCCACATGGCGTAATTAAAATAGCTGCATAATTAATTAATCCATCTTACACATTAGCACACATTAATACACAACATCCTTCTTCCTCAGTCAGTCGGACATCTTCCACTCACCACACACAACACACACACGCACACACACACACACAACACATGTACACACACACACACACACACAAAGAGCCACATACACACAGAGACACATACACATACACACATTTTACATACTTTGATTCCACCTTACAATCCACTTTTTTATCAGGAATCAAATATTATGAATATTCCAACATATTACCACATTTCACAAGTTCTGTGTTTACTGTAAAACTCAAGAATACAAGAAACTTCCAATAATTGCTTCCAATAATTGCTGCTAATATAGAGCAATGATACTTTGCTACTTGTTTGGACTTTATTTCATGTAGCCCCCCAATACGAAGTCCACAAACCGCCAATTTGTGCACTAAACAGCCAAACAACAAATAATATACAAATAGTATACAAATAGTATACAAATAAATTGGATAGATCTCGACATCACTGACAGCAGTTACGACGAGTGTGCTGCTGGGCCAACTGTGGCGTCTTGTGTGCACGCACAGACACACACACACACACACACACACACACACACACACTTTCCTGGTTGACACCATGGCATGTCGTGCACATCTCAGGCAGAGCCTCCAACACAACAACAATAGGATATCATGTTACACCTGATACTAGTGTTTAAGTAGGGCAATTAGTATTTGTGTGAATAGTTCTGAGCTGCCTTTGTGAGACTTGCATTTGAACTCGTTCTTGTTTATTCCCGTTTCACGACACCCTCATCTGTTTTTCATGCTTCTCTGTGTTATAGTCGCTGGTGATGCTTAGATGTAGAGCATTTCCCAAACAGAATGCAATGCAAGCTGCAACTGAAGTAATGTTCTTGGCTCTAAAAATGTTTGTACTTTGGTCTGTGTTGTGTTTAAAACCTAAATTTTATTTTGTAGAGCAGAGTCGACTGGGAAGAGTTATTTTTGATTCCAGTAAGATAACATTGCTTCACCACTCTTTCAAGGGAATAGATTGGCCTATAAAGTAAAAAGCATTCAACTGATAAAGATCTCTTTACAGTTTAAAGGCAATTGCCAGATCCCGGCACCATCATAACTCACAGCTTATTACACATGCACTCAATGATAGGCCTTTGTTTGCAATGCACTGCATGGTAGCCTAGCGCATGGCCAGTGTGTTTCATTGCCAATTGCCAACCAAGTTGCTAACTGTGGTAAGCAGAGTCTCCACACCTGGTTGCTAACTGGTTAGCAAAGTCTCCACAACTGGTTGCGAACTGGTGTGGAAAACCTTCACAACTGCTTGCTAACTGGTTAGCAAAGTCTCCACAACTGGTTGCAAACACGTTGGCAAAACCTCCACAACTGGTTGCAAACACGTTGGCAAAACCTCCACAACTGGTCGCTAACTGGTTAGGAAAACCTCCACAACTGGTTGCTAACTGGTTAGCAAAGTCTCCACAACTGGTTGCGAACTGGTGTGGAAAACCTTCACAACTGCTTGCTAACTGGTTAGCAAAGTCTCCACAACTGGTTGCAAACACGTTGGCAAAACCTCCACAACTGGTTGCAAACACGTTGGCAAAACCTCCACAACTGGTCGCTAACTGGTTAGGAAAACCTCCACAACTGGTCGCTAACTGGTTAGGAAAACCTCCACAACTGGTTGCTAACCTGTTAGCTACAGTTTGGGGAAACACACCATGCAGCATGAAGTGTCTGGGTCTCAGCAGTGAAATGAGAGAAAGGAAGTTCTCTTTGTTTAAGATGGACCCAACACATACTGTAAATAGATGTATGCTCACAATGTCTGTTATGTTGTCTGTTATTATGTTAGGTTACTGTTATCTGTTATCTATTATCACCATGCCTGATATCTTGATATCTTTGCACATTTATGTCTAGTGAGTTGTGATGTCTTATATACATTATACTTCTTAGTTGTATGTCTTAATTTTAACTTGCACATTTGGAGCTTTGTGCAATGTACTGTTGCTGTGCTTGATTGACAATAAAGTTCGCTTTGACTTTTGACTTTGATAAAATATATTATTTTATTATTTTGAAGGAGATCAATGTGATTCTGTTTCTATTCAAATTTTTCAACTGGTGTTGAACAATTGATACATCTCTGAACAAGGAAACGTGATATGGATTTCAAAAACAAACCATCTGGTTTTCATTCAATAGCTATGCAATTCTCCCCTCACGCTTCCCCCTTTCAAAGTGATTACTGGAATTTGAGGCATGCTTCACTGAAAACACAGAAAGAGAAAGCAACACACACATGCACAGACATGTGCAAATAGATATTCACATGCATTAACACACACACACACACACATTCACACAAATTTTCTGTACCAGTTTTGTTTTTGAAAACAGACTTCCGTCATCATTCTTGTAGCTAAATTGTTGTTTCTCCGCAAGCATCACCACATACTAGTGTAAGTATTATAGGGAAAACAAGGCAGTCAAGATGATTGCAATCTTGTTTGAGGAAGACAATTTCTTGACATGTCTTTGGCTTGAGTTCAACCCATTCCAGGAAGTCCAACGTGTTTACATAATGTGTTCCCATGCCGACAAACATCTGAAACAAACGCTGCCACCATTTGTGATTTGAAAGCGACATGGGGCAGACACTGCCTCTTACTCCAAGCCTCACTGATTGGAAAGACATGCAAATTCATTTCATAATAATGAAGTTGTCACCTTTTGACCACCTGCAAGTGTCTGTATGTCTGCATTGCAAACTGATGTCTTTTCCTGATACCGTTTATAATGGCTCTCTGCAACTAAACTGATTCTTTAATGCAAATGAAATTCAAACCAGCCCCAACTATCCTCAGACACACACTGAAGTTAAAGGCATGCATGAGAGACATCGGTTAAGGATGACAGACAGTTCCTGCACACAGCAGCAAACGGCTGTTATTGTTTTTTTTTTTTTTTTTTCTTTTCTTTTTTTAAAAGCAGGATTACTGGGAAGCCTTGCGAGTAGAAAAACAATGACGGCACAATGCGGCGCCGCGGGCCAAGAGTGAGTCAGTGGTGCGGAGCGGAGAGGAGAGGAGAGGAGAGGAGAGGAGTGGAGCAGGCCCAGACACAGGGGAGACTTCCCTGCAGAATGACATTGGGGATGAGCACAGGCTTCCAGTACGTGCGGCTGCTAGGAGAAATCCTCTCCCCTTCTCTCCCAC
>JAODXP020000032.1:4425142-4519522 GCA_027497455.2 Sardinella longiceps
GACTAATGTTATTTGAGTTTAAAACATCAAGCTTAAAATAACAATTAAGCCCCTTTTTAAAATGCACACCTCCCACACAGCCTAGACATTTTTTGCACCTCTGGGCAGACAAATTTAACCCAGTTGGGTACAGACCTAGAGTAGTCTAATAGTCTTTTTTAGCTGTCTGATTTCAATGCTTGTTTAAATCATGCAATAGCCTATAGAAATGTGCAATTTAATAATGTTAAAAATGTTATTCAAATTCTTAAAACGTTAGTGACTGTCCAGTCATAAATCACACCATTTTTAAAATTAAGATTAAAAGTAAACAATCCATATATGAACAGGCAAACCACTAGGTCTACTTGGCGAGTTTTTAAAAGCCCATAAACAATCTGTTCGTGTCATTTGAATGACTTTAAAAATTACTATCGTTGGATAAAACAGCCTGGCGCGCCAACAGCCTCTTCGCTTGAAATAGAGTGACATCTTGTGGACTAGGCTATGAACTGCACATGGGGCATATTAATAGGCCTAATAGCCTATGTCTATGACAAAGGAAAAGAAAAGGAGAAAAAAGAAGATTAAAAAAATCTTTGGAGTGATAGGATATAAGACTAGGCCTAGCCTTCAACACACTTGGTCTAAACTGAAAGAAATGGGGGGAAAGTTTTTAGGCTACACCAGTTCGGTAGTCTTTTGTCTACAGTAGACTGACTTAAGTCTGACTATGTTAACCTAGACAACTCAGAATTAAGAGTTCATTATGATTAGCAAACTATTGGCTTCGGCACAGAAATTTGGCTAGGCCTAGGCCTACATTTTGGTGAAGATCGATTATGCGTGTTCGATTACCCTTGCCTTATGCAAGTGTGTTCTAAAATGAATGATTACCGAACTAGTAAACCAAAGTCTAGATGAAAACAACCTAACGGTAGGTGACCGTCACGTTGTTCCTCGATCACCGCAAAATATGACGTCCACAGCCCTAGCTGCAACTACTTATTCATTCCTACGGACTGCCACGAAACTCAAACATCGCCACCATCGAACAGTCCAGTTTGTAAGGTCCTATTATGAATCTGGAAAACCTGCAACTGGGTGCCATGCAGAATCGGCCCGGACCGTTGATCTACGTAGCGATACAGTCACCAAACCTGGACCGCTGATGCGACGAGCCATGTCAGAGGCCGAAGTTGGGGACGATGTTTTTGGCGAAGATCCTACTGTCAATGGTGTGAAACTGTGTTGTGGAGTGCAAACAACATTTTTTTAGTATAAGTCTAAATCAAGTCAGTCTGTGATCAACTGAGTCATCACATTTCTCTTAAAACTGCTTTTCTGCAACACACAACGTATGTCAAATCAGTGACATGACATGGCGATGTTAACCCCGTCATTGCAGTTCACGACCAGAGGAGGGCGCCCCGATACAGATTTTGTTTTATGAATGGCTAACATATCATTTGATGATGTCCCAAAATAAAAGAAAGTAATGTTACCTAAACCTCTTCCCTGAAACCTGAAAGTTGTGGAGGGAAAAGAGATAGGCTATAAAAAAAATGTCTTCTGATTATGTTCCTAGAGCTGCAGAAGCAGGCGGCAGAACTGTTTGGCATGGAGTCGGCCCTGTTCTGCCCTACTGGAACTATGAGCAACCTGATTGCAGGTAACCAGACTAACACTTGACTTAATGCTTGTGATTGATTGTCTGAACAATTGAGAAAGCACAGGAGACAAAGGTCTGTGTTTTTAAGATGGAGCTGCTCTCCCCACATCGATCCTTATGGTCTGAAAAATCTGGTGTTTCTCAGTGGGGCATCACACATGTCTAGTCTGGAGCACACGGATCAATCTGGCAGTCTAGTTATTTGTTTTGTTTGTTTGAAACAACAGACAAAGTGTAATATGTTTTGTTTATCCATTGCAGTCATGGTTCACTGCCGAGAGAGGGGGGATGAGATGATCGTAGGGGACCTGTCCCACCTGCATATCTATGAACAAGGTGGAAGTGCACAGGTGAGAGATGATTGGCATGCATCTTAAACCTGCTGTTCATCCAGTGTGATAATCACAGAGCCACAATGCACTACCTTCCCTGTCCTTACCTATTGTCAGCCAATCATACTATACATGGGGATTTAACATCTATTTTGGGTAGCGGTAGGGCTGCTCAAATATGTGTAAAAGCAAATTGCTGTTATTTTGGTTCATTTTGAAATCACAATTTCTTTAAATGTTCACACTATGATTTTGGAAATCATCATCATATTTTCAATATGTTGTTCACAGGATGACAAGCAGGATTCATTAATAAATCAGCCCTATTGGTTGGCATGCTGTGTCATCATTACACAATGTTTTGATATAGACTCTCAAGTAAAACTTCATTTAAATTTCCCCTTTCAAACCTATGCTATTACAAAGTTAAACCATGATTTACCAAAAGTACAAGTTTAAGTATTCACACCCTCTACTATTGTAATAGTAGTTACTCTAGGTGCAACACTTCCTCTTCTCTGCTCCTATTCTCTACAGATCAGGGCCGGTTCTAGCCTCTTTGGTGCCCTAGGCCAGATTTGAGTTGCCCCCCTTTTCTAAAAATATAAGAGGAAAAACTGAAGAAAAAAGTAAGGAATTTATTGTGATGCCCCCCTGATATTTGGTGCCCTAGGCGACCGCCTAGATTGTCTATGCCTAGAACCGGCCTTGCTGCAGATCCCCTCGAGCTGTGAGATTGACCAATCATTCCCAAATCTAACCCCTTTTTTGATTGGGTTCCAATCTCTGGCTGTCCGGGCCACTCAAGGGTATTTGTAGGGCTGTCTTTAAACCAGATGAAAAACACTTCATACAGCTGACTTGGCTTTGTCTCACAGAAATTGTTTTTTTCCTAAGCACCCACCGCAATCACAACTGGATTAACTTGGGTGTGGACCATAGACTGTTTCTTTGGAGTTTAAATTAAGAAGCATGGTATAGATCAGAATTGTTCATTTTTTTCATAATGAATTGTTTAATGCCTTTTCCAGTATACCATTCTAGCACTGTTTTACTGTACTTGTTGTGGTCTAGTGTACTATGATTGTATTTAGGTCCCAATTGAACCAAAGTGATACTGAATGCTCAATCTTCCACTATGTGTGTGCCACTGGGCTCTGGTTATGTCCACAGCTTGCAGGGGTTCACTCCACCACGGTGACCAACCTTCCCAACGGCACCTTTGACCTGGACCAGCTGGAGTCCAAGATCCGCCACGGCTACCCGGACGCACACTACCCTCGCTCCCGCCTGGTGTGTGTGGAGAACACGCACAACATCCAAGGGGGCCGCGTCCTGCCCCTGGCCTTTCTGAAGGAGGTGAGCAGGGCCGGGGAGGGGCCGACAGGGAGGCTACACTGGATGCGTCAAAGTCAAAGACTTGTCTGCCGTAACTATTAGCTTCCATTATAAACAATAGAAGTGGCTCCACCAGACGCGGCAAAACAGCCAACATTCTAAATTCTATTCACCATTCATTTCAATGTATTTTTGATGGAACTTGACTTAACACTTAACTTAACGCATCCGGTGTAGCCCTAGCCTGAGGATGAGGATGAGGATGAGCTCCCCTCACAGGAGGGATGAAGGGCTCTGATCATCACAGGTCATTTACATGTTGAGATGTGCCAGGCATAGTATTTATGGTCTGAGTGTTAAGAGGGTGAAAGCCAGATGTCACGTGGGAGGAGGAGTGTATGAGAAGCGATGGCAAGAGAGATAATGAGGTGTGTAGTATGTGTGTGTATGTGTGATTGAAAGCAAGGCAGAGAGTGAGAAAGACAGATTATTTTTATGCTCTGCTTCCCACCTTCTTTGTTGATGTATCTATGGTAACTTGAACCCCTGAGGGGACGCATATGTCACTGCATGTGTGTTGATTGCCACCTCATCAGACACTCATTGATTATTTGCTGATGAACTCACCAGTAAGTCGATGGAGTCCCCCCGAAGAACAAAACAAACCAACAAATTAATTTTGACCGGCCTATATATTTAGATTTTTTTATTTCATTTTATGTTTCTGTTTGGAAATCTCCAATAAGAATTCAGTTCTAGACCTTATCAGTCTGTTTTGTTACATAGTTACCAGATGCTGTATGTTTAGGTCTGATACAGGCTAGAGAACTTGCCTGCAGTGCACTATGTATAATGTGCATTATCACTGATACAGTACGTATGGTAGTCACAGGCAATGCGTATAAAGGAGTTAACATAAGTGATGTATGTGTGTGTCGTGTGGGTTTGTTATTGTTTTGTAGTTACGGTCACTTGCGGACAGGTATGGGCTAATGGTGCACATGGACGGGGCTCGAGTGATGAATGCAGCTGTCGCTCTGGGCGTTCCACCATCAACCATCCTGCAGCACTGCCACACCGTCAGCGTCTGCCTGTCCAAGGTACCACACCTTCAGAGCACCATACTGTACACACAACCTACCCCACATTCAGAACAATATACACACAACCTAACCCATCTTCGGAGCAACATACACACAACCTACATGTGATGCAAAAAATCCAAAGTGCTCTGGAATTCATGAAAGACTGTACTGAAGGTGCTGTTTGGTTTTTGCGATTGCAAAAGTTTGAAAAAAAGAAAAGCTCCAAGGCACTCTTCATGTGAAAAATATAAAAAACCTTTATTTACATAGCTATTTCATATAGAAAAGATTAAAACCACTGTGAGCAATAACCCACGTGTAGCAGCACAAACGGCTGTTTGAAGAAGGCTGTTTGTGCTGCTACGCGTGGGTTGTCGCTCACAGTGTTTTTAATCTTTTCTATGTGAAATAGCCATGTAAATAAAGGCTTTTTATATTTTTTCACATGAAGAGTGCCTTGGAGCTTTTCTTTTTTCATACACACAAACTACTCCACCTTTAGAGTAACATACACACAACCTACCCCACCTTTAAGGAGACTGTATACTCCCGCGCACAGGGCTTTGCCCACATTTTGCGCACAGTGGCTCCACAACGATCAGGTATACTTTTTTTCCTAGCTGTCTAGATGCGCATCGGGGTCCTATGGTCGAAGGCAGCAACACAATTCAGTTTCTGAACTCATACCTCAACCTTCAGCCATGAAGTGTGCACGCTATGAGCGTGGAAGTATACCAGAGCCATTAGAGTAACATACTCACAACCTAACCCACCTTCAGAGTAACACACTTACATTACATTTACATCACACTTACATTACATTTACATTTACATTTACATTTAGCAGACACTTTAATCTAAAGCTACTTACAAAAGAAGATTAACATTCAAGCAACAACACAACTAAATAGCTTTCAAGGAGTGCAATTTGCTTACAAGAAAGTTGATAGAGCAAGACATAGTCAGTGCATTCCAGATAGATCTGCTTCTGGAAGGTTCTTGGACAAGAGGTATTGTGACATAGCTGAGTCTCTTCAAGTATTTCTCGAAGGTTGCGACAGAAGGAGACAGTGGGAGCAGGTGTGGAGGGCTGCTGAGTCACCTTTGACCTGAATGGAGTAGTATGCAGGAAGATGCAGATGAGAAACCTTCAGAGTATTTGTGTTGCAGTGTTTTGTAAAAAAAAGATGAAAAGATGATAAGATCAAGGTCTTGACTGGCTTTGTGAGTTGGAGGAGTGCAGATCCCCTGGCTGTAGGTCAAAGGGGTGGATCAGATAGGGAGTCTGCAGAGGTTGGTTTGTGTAAGTAGATGTTCACATCACCAAGGACGGGCCTTGGAGAGTCGTGTTCTGGGATGAAAGAGAGCAGAGAAAGTGTCTCAGCTACACAAGAGAAATCTCATCTACACAAACATAAAAGCTTAATGTGGGTTTGTTTAGGAATGTATGGTCACGTATGTAATATTTCGGACATATACTGTACTTGACGTCTTTATGTAGAAGGAATGAAAACTACTGTACATTCTTCATTATAAAGCCAAAACAAAACGACTGTATTAAAACATTACATTCCGTCTACTGATATAAAACAATTTTCTCCACATAACTCCACAGAATTCTCACCATTCTTCAGTTGAAACCAAAGATTCTAGAATGTGTGCTTCTCCATTGCTTGCAACAGCCAACTGCTGTAGACTTCTCTGTGTGCATTCATCAGCACGCCACAAGTCATTTTAATGGCTTTGCAGTGGAAGAAAGTGCAAGTTTAGTGGAAACGGCTTGATTTATCGCTCGTCTGTGAAATCAGCTCTCACAGCGTTTGACGTGGAGATTTTCTGTAGCGGTTTTGCTAGTGAGGTACTGAGAGGTGATAGAAAGTGGATGCATTAACTCTAAATAATGGAACTAAAAAGGAATCTCTGTTGTGTTTTTTGTTAGCCACAACTAATGACACCCCCCCCCCCCCCACTGTTCAAACCAGGCCCATTCCCTGAGATTCCCAATATTAACCCACAGTGATTGCACAGTGATGTCATATATTTACTTCATATTCTCCATGACCCCCACCTCATCAAAAATTTAGATTGAAAAGACGAGTGAGAGCCACTGGATGTCTGGACTCATGTACTGTATGAAGTGGAACAATTTGCTCAGAAATCTCTCATCTAATATTAATAGCCGCAGAAGCTCACAACCTCCCCATTCAGCGGCAGGGCCGAGGCTGCGGTGGCTCGTAGCCGCCTGCATCATGGTGACATATTAGCTTCTCTTCTCCCCTCACACCCCTTCCTGGAGCTTCTCCAGGGGCAAACACAGATTAATCACCATTGGACGTAATCCCCCAAAGTACACAGCGCCATCTTGCATTAGCATTTTAATAACCACAGTTGTTTGTATTTGTATGTAAATTAGCCTACTGGTCTTGCCCCAATTGAGAGGTTTCCTGGATGTTTTCTTTCTGATGGAGCTGTGATGCTTTGAAAGCTTTAGATGCACACAGTCATCTGTGGCCAGCTTGTTTCTCTGATAAGTTTTCCTTTTTTTCAATTTCTTATGTTTTATTGACTAAGAATTCAGTCAATATGTTGACATAGCACAATGGGTTTTATCTGGAAAATGTCCTGGCAGAAAATGACTCCATAGGAAATGTGACACTGACTGCAAAATGAACTCCTCTGGGCTCAAACACCATTGGCTCTCCATTGTTGGCTTGAGGTGGAATTGATTAATAGTGCAAGGCATTGTATTGATGCAGTGACTGCAATTATACACAATTAAAGGCAAACCAATGAGATGAAAATTACTGCTGGGAGTTAAACATCAATCAATTTCAATACTGGTAAAGCATATTGCCTGCCCTGCCCAGAGGCAACAAGAAAAAAGCTATTTAGCACCTTAGAAATAGCCATCTTTTGTCTAGTCCCAAATTCTGGTTATATTGAAAAAGGAAATCTTACACAACCATGTTTTTTTCAGAATATAGTGTTATTACTGTTTATTTCACAGGGTTTTAAGAAACAAGATGGATTTCTAGAAGATAGAAACTTTAATCTCTTAAGTTAGTTTGATTAGAAATGTTATTACCTGAACAGGCAGTGACAGTGATGTGCACACATCTGGTCAAAATGGTATGTTGCAAATAGTTTGTGTAGAAGACAAAGATATTAATATTATACTTATAGATTATTTGTTTATTACATTGCTTGACTGAGAAAGAAGAGGAACAAATTGTTCGGGCACCCCAAAAACAGATCAGAGCTTTCAGATCACTTTTATAAAGGTCTCATCTCAGACCTTAATCAGATTGGTAGGGCTGTGGCTCATTGGTGGTCATTGCTGAGAAAGGCCATGTCCAGATGCAAATGTCAGAACCTCATAAGGACACGGTCAGGTCTCCTTAAACCCTGGCCCAACAACCAGCAGCCATGGAGTAGCTGCCTGCCTAGGCTACTAGAACGGTCAATTCCAGCATATTCTGGAGATAAATGTTGAAAGAGACTGACAAAGAAATGTTGACTCCTGTGCCTGGTTGGTAATGCTAAATGTTTTGGCATCTCTACTAATATTTTGTCGTCATAGCCTGGTTTAGCCAGGTACATTTTGGTTTTGGATATGAGAAATAAAAATGCACAGTAGTTGTCCTGTATATGTCCATGTCACATGTATAGGATATAAATGAGCAAATAAATACTTTGTATCATTGTATTAGTCAAGAAATAATCACCCACACCCTCCCCTTCCCTTTTAGACCTGTATCACAACAGCACACTCAACTTATGCCCAAACAAAAGAGACAATATGGCCCATGTCATATATGTGCTGTACTGTACTAGCCTGACATAGCCCGTCCATAATACTGCTGTTTATCCGTATTCATGGTCTGGAGGTTCTTTAACCTGACGCGATTATACTGCGGGGGGGAGGGTATTCAGTTCTGGTTTGAAACAATTGGACAGCTCGTCTAATCGGCTTCGCTTATTGGCCTGTAGTCTCTCTACCGATGTAAACCCGCCCCAGAAGACCGTCCCCAGACCATGGATATGGATGAACATTCGTATTATGGGCTATGGGCTATGTCAGGCTAGTACTGTACTGTGCTCTCTACTAACCAGTCATTGCTCTCTCATATTTACAGGGTCTGGGGGCTCCGGTTGGCACCATGCTGGGGGGACCCAAGGACTTTGTGCAGCGGGCGGTTCGTGCCCGTAAAGCTCTGGGTGGTGGAATGAGGCAGGCGGGCATCTTGGCAGCGGCTGGGAGGTTGGCACTGTCCGACATGGTGGGTAGGCTGCAGGAGGATCACCGCAACGCCAGGAGCTTTGCCCAAGGTGACCACAATAGAGCACAGACAAAAAGGCCAACATTACAGCAAGGAGGAATATGAAGTAAAAGTATACTGGTGAAAGAGTTTTGCGCTGGTACTATTTAACACAAAAGTTCATGGCTCCAAAAAAAAAAAAAGAAAAAAAGTTTTTTTTCATGGCTACAGTATAATTAAATACATGATTATTAATGCTGGAGTGATTGATATTAATCTGTGCTGGCTGGGTTTTTTATTTTTATTGCCATTCATCACTTTATTAGCTGTAGTAATTTGAATGTCACTCAAGTGCTGAAGTTATTCTCCTCTGTACTCAGAAGTGACGAGAGTAAATCATGAACTTAGAGACGCTGCTGATTATGCAGCCCTCTGCCTGAATAAGAAGAAGGGAAAGTTAGATTTAATCAATTGCCAATCTAAAGTTAATGGCAGTAGCACATTTCTGTACTGTGTGGTGAACGTTTCTAGGCAGTGATTAATGGTGTGTGTGTGTGTGTGTCTGTCTGTCTGTCCATTGGTCTGTCTGTTGGCCTGTCCATCTGTCTGTCATCCCTGTGTGTGTGTGTGTGTGTGTCTGTCTGTCTGTGTGTGTGTGTGTGTGTGTGTGTGTGTGTGTGTGTGTGTGTGTGTGTGTGTGTGTGTGTGTCTGTCTGTCCATTGGTCTGTCTGTGTGTCTGTCCATTGGTCTGTCTGTTGGCGTGTCCATCTGTCTGTCATCCCTGTGCGGCGCTCAGCCTTGCTGCAGTGTGATCCCCCAGTCTATCAGGTGGACCTGGCTACCGTGGAGACCAACATCCTGCGTTTCCGTGTGTGTGCGGAGGGCGTGAGCCCCGCGGAGCTGTGTGCACGTGCGGCCGCCGTGTCGGAGGGCGAGGAACGGGCGCTGGGCCAGGGCGTACGGGTGCTGATGTTTCCACATGTGGGCGGCTCTGTGAGGGCCGTGTGGCACGTGGGCATCTCTGAGGAGGACACGCGGCTCGCTGCACAGAAGATGCAGTTTGTGGCTCAGCAGCTGAGCAGAGAGAGGGCCACAGCCCATTAGTGAACTGTGCAACACACACACACACTACACTACACACACACACCAATATTACACACCACCAGTACCAGCAGCACTACCACACCACCAAGACAGAAAACATCTATCTATCTTTCGATCTACAGTACCATATATATACTGTATATCTATGGGGAATCTATCCCGCCAATAGTGCCATGGTATGTATGGTATGATGTGAAGGATACCAATTGTACAAAAATTGTTTGAAACATTTCATGTCAATTATGAAGCATTGCACATGATATTACCATGGCATTTTCTTAGCATTATGGGCGTGATTAAAGTTAATTTTCCATGTTATTGGCCACAAATGGGAAAGACTGGAGTAAGAAAGAGGGAGAAGCAATTCTGAACGTTATTTCCCAGTACCAAAGATACCCTCTCTCCTTTTTTTCTCAATTTATTTTCCTAAGTGCTCAGGGCCAATAAGCTTTTGAAATCAGCAATCAGTGTAATTCACTGTGCTCTGCAAGCCCCCATTGAGTTAGCTTGGGTTAGCGATGAGGCTGTTTCGAGTAAAAAAAAGAAAAAAAAACATTTAGTGGTGCAGGAGAGCTTTGAACCATCTTTAGAAGCAATATCTTGTGGTGACAGACAAGTCAGTAGGGACTACCCTCTCTTATGAATTCTGCCCCATTTCAGCAACAACACCACATATTTGTCTTCTGGAAAGAAGGCATACAAGGCATGAAACACGGGAAGGCATGTTTCAACTGATTCATCCAAAAAAAAATATCAGGGAAAAAATCAATGCATTTGTGCCACTGGTGAAACTATGTTGTTTCATTTTGATTTAGAAAGCGCTTTGTAGTGACTGATCAAAAGCTTCATGACTTCAATCCAGTTGCGAGGATTTGGTTGTGGTTGAGCGGTTTTCTGTAGTTGACTGATTTTTCCATAGATGGTGATTATTTAATGCCTTAAATTGTCTATATTCAGCTTTAAAAGTGGCATAACACACTAACAATTAATTGTTAAATAATTAAAAAAAAATACTATGCTAGTTTATGTTGAGACATTTTGTTTATCAAATATCACTTCTATAACAATGAAAAAGTCCATTAGGTTGATCAAGTTGGAAAACTTCTTCAATGGACAGTGCTTGAAATTGGAATGGAATGGCCAAAAGATTTGTTCCATAAAATGTGAAAAATGTTTCTTCTTTCCTATCATTTCATTTCAAATGGGATCAGCAGTAACCTACTCCATTTTACACTCGGTGTGCTGAACAGTGAAAAGTGTGGATGTATAAAATCAGTTTGCAGGCTGAAATGGATCTCGTAGACGTAGCAGATAGTTGTGACAAAAAAGTTATGCTGTGGTCATTCCCTTGGTTTGTTGTTCACTGACTTGCCGTTTGGGAGATTCACAGTGTGTGTAAGAGAGTGTATCCTGAAGCTAAGGATTTATAGCGGACCCCTACACACTACTGGGAAATACTGTCATGGTAACCACATGATAGCCTTTTTGTTCCTTGATTTTGTTCCATGATTGGATATTTTGAAGAAAACCTGGCTGGCACAGCAAGACCAGCCTTAAGAGATCCACACGACTCTCAGACAATATCTCCTCTGAAGTTGTCAGGAAGACGCACAATGTGGCAAAGAACACAGTTTCTATAGAAACTTTAGATTGATGCTGTGATGCTGAGAAAAGAGGTATTTGTAGAGATACATTTGGTCTTCATCTTCGGTCATGCTGCTGACAAGGACGGCGGTTGATATTTCTTAGCGTGATTTTTTTTTTTCTTTCACAAGTACTGTAAAGGACAGCGGATGATTTTTCTTACTGTGATTTTTTTTCCCTAGTACTGTAAAGGATGGTCAGTGATTTAACGCTTCTTTGAGTTCCATTGCGTTTACAATGTTATGTACTTATCTAAATAAAATTTGAATCACTGATACTTCAGCATTTCAGTAAATGTAGTCTTACTGTATGTTCAGTGCCTAAAATACACCCAGTTTTCTTTATCTAAAAAACAAACAAAAAAGAATGAATTAGAAATCAACCTGTCTCGTTTGTGTAGCCAGCTGTGTTGGTTCAGCAGCTTATGTTGAACTGTGTTGAACTGTTGAACCAGCTTATGTTGGTCCACACTGAAGCCCATTTGGATATTGCTTAAAGAAGAAATCCACTCAATCAATCAATCAGGAGCCACATTGTTTAAGTCACTGAGTGCTGTCTGTAGCAAAAAGTATAATTACATTTGGTACAACCACAATGGATACAACATACAGTAGACAGTGTAATGAATCCGCAGCTAACAAATAAATGAATAGGGATCGTTTCATTTTCCTATGCCTCGTTCAGTTCATGTTGGTTGCTGATAATAGTCTATCAAATTTTCTTTATTATTTCTTTTCTACTGACAGCTCTCAGAGCCCTTAAAAACAGGGCTGTGGATTTATCCTACAAGAACTGGGGGAATGGTTTTTATGATGCAATGTTTGGCCAAATTTTCACAGAAATGAATCATGTATGAATCAAAGACTACGGAACAACCTTTCCGATTTTGAATATGGCAGGTGTAACATCATTGTGTGTTGGTATATCGCTTAATGGTTAGTAAGGGGAAAATTTTTGGAATCAAAGGACCAATGAAATGGAGAATTAATGTAGAGACACACACAATGTGGTGAGGCTGAAGATGTAAACATGATATAATACCTTGTGTTATCTCCCTTCACAACGCGATTCTCTTCTCTGATTGGATGACCATTATTCCATATGATGTAATACCTTGTGTTATCTCCCTTCACAACGCGATTCTCTTCTCTGATTGGATGATGGGTGACCATTATTCCATATGATGTAATACCTTGTGTTAACTGAGGCCAACTACCAAGACTTGTGTGTGTGTGTGTGTGTGTGTGTGTTGAAGAGAGATGGAGAGAGAGAAACATTTGTTTACATTTTAAGTGTTTCTCTTCCTCTCCACAGTTATCTGATATGACAAAAAAATATGTTGAGATTAACTGTGTGTGTGTGTGTGTGTGTGTGTGCACTGTGAGGAGACACCTCTGCATTTGCACCTTAAGTGTTTTCCTCTTTCACTGCCAGGACTGATCAGGCCGGTGAGCGGCAAGCGGCTGCAGATGGACTCTGCTCAGACCAGCAGACCTCTCACTCACTGACGGTGTGAATCACACTCATGTCCGCCACGTCCATCTCCCCTGAAACACCACAATTGCCTGGATGTAATCACACCGCTGCCTCTTTCACCTACTCTCACACTAACAGCACATCAGATTGATTGGCTGCCGTATTCTCAATCTGCTCGCAGACCTCTCAGTCTTATCTTCTCTATGCTGTGGGTTCCATCTTATCTTAAATATATTGGGGTATTTTTGGCATGCTGCAAATTGAAATCCGGGTTCAGGTTCAAAACCCTGTCTATCTTATGTCCCAATTCCCTATTTGAAAACAAGGAGATACAGATGTCCATTCAGTTGTTGTGCAGGCTGACCAGCCCCTTCAGATGCATTAGGACCTACAATAAAGTGCATTATTCCTCATTATCAGTGCAGTTATTTCTTTTTCTGGAAACACTTTTGGCAAAAGTAGGCTGTTCTATATAGGACCACATGAGTAAGTGGGTTCAATCCACTCACACCCTCAATCTGCAGCCTGAGAGTAGAAAAATGTTCTCATTAGGCTTTCCATTTGTTGAACAACAAAAAAAAAGCTTGTATAACCCATGGGCCTACCAGGGGTTAAAGTGGGGAGGGGTACACGGGGGTACGGAGTTCCGGCACCTCAGATAAATGAACAATATCACCCCATTCTTCTTCTATACATTTTTCTTTGTTTGAATATGAGAGTTCCCCCTCCGGCCAAATCTCACCTCAACCACTGGGGCCTACCTTCATAAAATCCCCATGATTGGAATACTGGTGCACTCTGTGACAAAAAGGCCTGTATTAATGTATAAATGTATTTTCATATGAGGAGGCTGACAGGTACAGTAGATAACAGAGCTCTCTCTTACGTCTTCACTTCCTTTCCATACCATTACCCCTGGCTTCACCTTCAAAGGTACCCATTACATTTCTAACCATCAGGAATACCAATTAACATGTTTTCCACTATACAACAACTTCCTATACAACACTTCAACAAGACATGAAATACTCGGGAAATTACAGTGATCCTTACTGCCATCACAAGAACATAAGCGCAGCGAAGCCTTACACAGTAACTGCACTTTGCACAGGGAGCAAGCATAATAATACACTTGATGGTCAGGGGCGATGAAAAAGAAGAAGATGAAAAAAAAAATCACATTCAAGAGGCAATGGAAAGAATGTTGGCCATTTACAGAGCACAACAGAAAGCTAACTATGCAATTTAAAAAGCTCAACTCTCCCATTATAGTCCAGGGGACAAGACACATGATATAACACTGGGCTCCAGTGATTCCAGGAAATTGGTGGCTGGTGTTAACGGTCTCTCTCATCTGTCCTCTTCTGTACCTTCTGCTTGGAATCAGTTCCACGGTTGAAAATAAATTTCCCCCCAAACAGTTTGATGCTTTTGAACTCCTTCACACAACGATGTATGTGTCTTTGTATGTGTGTGTGTGTGTGTGTGTGTGCTGATGGCATTTGTTGTTTGCAGACTTCCTCAGCGAGAGTTCATGTGCTAACGGGGGCCAACCATGCGCGAGGCGAGGAAGAGGAGGATGGAGCAGAGCACCTCCAGGATGAAGGAGAGCCAGGCCATGCCCAAGGACCAGCCGAAGGACGTGTGAACCTGGGCCATCTGCTCAGCACCCATGCGCAGCTCCGCCACCTCCCACGCCAGCTGAGAGTAGCTGATGTACAGACACACGCCTGTCAGCGTCAAAAGACCTACATACACAAACAAAAAACACACACGGACAGATGGGCACACAAAAACAATATTAGTAAAAAATAAATAAACAAACAAACAAAATAATTTAATTTAAATAAAGAAACAAATATATAATACAAAAAATTTAAATGACAGATAAATAAGGTCCTCATTTTATGCCTCAGGCATAAATTATGCTTATTAATTATGCTGTTTTAATACCACTTCTCAGACCCACAGTTATTCACTGCCAAAAGAGGCTGCCGAGAATGTTCTAGAATCTTTTGTTTGTGAGGCTAGGCTACACTCAGTGAGGCACACACAAACTGATGCATACAGTACTACAGCCTAATTTCCTTCAAGATGGAAGCAAAGAGCCATGCAGCTCTCATGGAGAGTGCAGTATTTCTCTGGAGCAGGGTTGTGACATTTATAGATTTCACGAACCATAGAGAGGGTGAGCAGTATTGTCCCATATTTCTGTTCAGATACGAGGGAAATGGACACTTTTTACAGCTTACCAGCATTTGGAAGGTTACTTGCTTTTTATCTGCCAACAGTGGACCTTTGGCGTGCTTACAGAGGTTCTATATGAGAATCAACTGACCTTTCAACTCATCTTGCCTGCCATGCTTATATATCAATCTGAAGCTTGGACCCAAAGCTATGATAGCGTGCTTCCATGCCATCCATCATGCATTCCATAAGTCTTCCTGGCATGCTCTCAGAACCTCTCTCTCCGACGGCCTGATTGTTGTTCGGAACCCCTCGCTGCATGCCTTTCCTACTTTGTCAGCGTCCCGGCCCCCGTGCGTGTGACGGTATTTCTTCTTTAACAGCCGTATGGATTAAAGCATCAATCTCTGCCCGTCTCCGCTCTAATCTGTCAGGTCTGACTCTCGTTAAGCCCCCTCCATTAAACACTTAACACAGGGAGGGAGGGAGCAGAGAGTCTGGCCCTGGCTCTGGTACTGGTACTGGCACAGGGGGCAGAGGCTCAGACAGTGGCTCAAGGGTGCATGGACGCCTCGCCTCAGGAGCCGGTCCGAGCTGGATCTCACAAGGTTGGTGATGCAGCAGAGACAAATGAGGTGTAACTCCACTGAAGTGTGTGTGTGTGTGTGTGTGTGTGTGTGAAGTTAGACAAACTGGGTGTCACGCCAATTACTCTGGCCGTGAGGGTGCGTTGATTCTTGGGCAATATTAGAGTCAGTCAAGGATGAACTCGCGCACCATATTTTGCCGTTGCAAGTGAAAACAGTGTTTAATCCATCCAAACAAAAAAGAAAAGGAAAATAAAGTGCTACCAGGTGAGAAGTGCCACAAACGGTTCGGTCCTCAGACCTTCATCAGTGCAAAAGCACTGATGTGTGCGTTGTGACTTCTGATTCCCATTTGGCGCAATCAGACACATAGCAGGGGGGATGTGAGGGTAAGATTAGTGTTCTCATCAACCACTAGCTTGACATATCCCTCAGTCAGGGTCACACGCATTGCAAGCCCCATGCATTAATGCAATATTTCAATATACAGTAATGGAAATGAATGACATATACTGTACAGTGCCGCTGTGTGAAAGTGCTGTCAACCCTTTTCACATGCTTTTCTGTATTATCTTGTCATTGTGTGGTCTGATTTTCCATCAAAGTAGACAATGTGCTGAAGCTAATAGTGCAAAAGAAAGGCTTCCATTCATGTCTTTGTTTGAAAACGTCTATGAAAGACCAATCTGGCTGTGTGCAAAAAGTGAGAGAAAACTTGAATTTCCTTTGGCAGGAATAGACTCCGTCTAGGCTACTGACTCTCTCTTTTGTGAAGTGCTACTGTGCTGTGGGATCAGAATGATTTGCGGCGGTTTTGATGCCTCAGGTTTTGGACAACTTGCTATCACTGCAAGAAAATAAATAAGTCCCAAGTCTATCAACCTTTGGACAGCCTCCAAAAGTAACCCATTGAGTTGCAGAGAAACCATTCACACCACACGTCCTAAGAATCTGGCTGAAGTGAAAGAAGAATAGGCTACAATATATTCTGGATACCGTGGCTGACGGGTTGTGCAGATCTGTTTAATCTTTAATCTAAGAATTAAATGGATTCCTGCCATAAGAGGCTCAACAAGTGATTCATCTGATCACATTTCAGGACCATATGAGGAAAACTAAGTAACTAAAAGCTTCCCAAACTACATATTCATTTGTAATACTTTATATGAAGAGCTCTTTCCCAAACCGCTAAAAAGGCCATTTAAATTCAATATTCATAGATCTTTTTATTCTAAAATTATTTTTAGAATTATCTTTAATTATTATTATTTTCAAGTAACATCAGGACAATTTAAGTTGAATTAGCCTACTGTTATCTCATTTACTCAATTAAAAGAATAACACTGGGATTTATTTTATACAAGCATATAGAGACTCTCTGGGTTTATAGTTTAAATTTACACAGGATACAGTATGACCAATTCCACAGAAAATTTTATTATTTAAATGCAATAGCATGGTGATGTACATGTAGATACATTTTAGTTTTTACTATTTTTGGATTTACTATTATAATCTCTCTCTCTCGCTCTCTCTCGCACACACACACACACACACACACACACACACACACACACACACACACACACACACAGCACACAGCATGTGTGTACACTGTGTATTGCAGTATACGTATTGCAACTGTGCTAGAAAGCTAAATCACTTTCCCATTTATGGCTTCTAGACAGCTGTGAAGGAATAAGCCCCTAACCCCATGACCCCACAACTACCCCACACGGCCATTCCACTGCTGTGAAGGAATAAGCCCCTAACCCCATGACCCCACAACTACCCCACACGGCCATTCCACTGCTGTGAAGGAATAAGCCCCTAACCCCATGACCCCACAACTACCCCACACGGCCATTCCACTGCTGTGAAGGAATAAGCCCCTAACCCCATGACCCCACAACTACCCCACACGGCCATTCCACTGCTGTGAAGGAATAAGCCCCTAACCCCATGACCCCACAACTACCCCACACGGCCATTCCACTGCTGTGAAGGAATAAGCCCCTAACCCCATGACCCCACAACTACCCCACACGGCCATTCCACTGCTGTGAAGGAATAAGCCCCTAACCCCATGACCCCACAACTACCCCACACGGCCATTCCACTGCTGTGAAGGAATAAGCCCCTAACCCCATGACCCCACAACTACCCCACACGGCCATTCCACTGCTGTGAAGGAATAAGCCCCTAACCCCATGACCCCACAACTACCCCACACGGCCATTCCACTGCTGTGAAGGAATAAGCCCCTAACCCCATGACCCCACAACTACCCCACACGGCCATTCCACTGCTGGACGTGCTTGAGATGGTGGAGAAAAGATAAAACCAAACAGAGGTAGCCTGATCAACCAGCCTAAATGTGAGATTGGATGTCTAATTTAGTCTGGCCCCGATGAATGGATACAACGGGAGATTGTTGATGAGCACAACCCGTTGTCTTTCAAACCATGTCTGTGCCTACAGGCCAACGCTCTGTCGTCATTCCCTCAAAACCCCGCCCGCTTTGATTCAAAACACATCTCTGCGTTATGATTGGTTTTAAACCCCGCCCGCTTTGATTCAAAACACATCTCTGCGTTATGATTGGTTTTGCCAGATTCCTGGCATTCTGGCAGAATTGGAGAATGATGCGAGGCTAGACCCACTCGCAGACAAAACATTTTGGCGTCCAGCGGGTGGTGCTGGTTTACTAGGCTAAAACAGAGGTGTAGAAGAGTAGCCTGACATAGCCAGCCCATAATACGAATGTTCATCCGTATCCATGGTCTGGGGACGGTCTTCTGGGGCGGGTTTACATCGGTAGAGAGACTACCGGCCAATAAGCGAAGCTGATTAGACGAGCTGCCCAATCGTTTCAAACCAGAACTGATTACCCCACCCCCACCCCCCACCCCCCTGACGCCGTCCTATAATCGCGTCAGGTTAAAGAACCTCCAGACCATGAATACGGATGAACAGCAGTATTATGGTCGAGCTATGTCAGGCTACAACTACACAACATGGCCATTCCACTGCTGGACGTGCATGAGATGGTGGAGAAAAGATCAAACCAAACAGAGGTACAGTAGAGAGGAGCTCTTTAGCAAGGCAGGAGATGAAAAGGACAAGTATTCTAAGTCATGTGATTCCCTGTACACAAATATAATGAGTCATGACTAGCGTCTTGATTAGCATTTCAAAATCGCACTGCAACACAGCTGCTGAGGAGTCATCAGGTCTGAGCACATCATTATTATAATTGCCATCATGTAGTGAGTTATCATATCTTTCTAACACACACAGGCACAGCGCCACCAGACAGATCAATCCCCCCAAACTTTCATTAACTCTGTAAGTGGGATTTTGGTTAAATATTGACAAAATAAAGATGGGCTTCAGCAGAACACCAAATGAAAGCATTAAGAATTGAAGAGCCATAAATAGTAGGTGAAAGGTAAGATGGAGTTTTCCTCACAGCATGGACTGGATAGTTAGACAGAGATGAAGGAGATGAGGAGAAAACTGCTCTCCTCATGCCTGAAGACAGACTATCAATAATCCCATGCTGATGCTTAAGTTAAGCTCAGAGAAGGTAGTGCACAAAAAAGTTAGAAACATTTTTATTTGATGGCAAGCAAACTATCTGTCTCCTTCACCAGAGATAGCCTACTCTGGATCCCTCTGGCTATTTTGATATTGACTAATAAATGTTCTACAGCTTGATTCTGCTGGAAAATAAAATGGACTCCTGGGATTCACTAAGGGTGGTATTTCCCCAGGTGCTTAAGTCCAAAAAAGTCCTAGGTGCAGGCTGAAAACACAGAGCTAAGCACTTTTATGGATTTAATGCATCTAGGAGAATACCAAATAATGCATAGGGCCGAGCTCAGAACAGTCGTTCAATAGCCTCTACAAACAGAGCGTATTTTCTATATCGATTTTCAGCAATTTCCAGCTGTGCCTACAAAATGAGAGGTCTGTGCATTGGAGGCCCATACATGTTCCTATTGTTAAGACAGGAGGGTTCTTTTGATGCACAGCTACCTATTATTACTACTTTACATTAATGAACATCCTTTGGTAAATCAACAGTTGCCCTGCACTAATGATACTAAAGTACTAAGATAACCACATGTGGAGTGCCCACAGCAATGAGAGATGGCCTATACTGGCATTCATGACAGGCATTCTCAAAGATCAAAAAACAAAAACAAAGACGGATGCAAGGCTTTTATGTTGTGGTTGCTAGGTGATGCTCCGGTCATGCTGGGGTCCCTTGCTAACACAGGTAGGTGAAGAAAGGGGACGTAGAGCTGGAGCTGTGGGCAGCAGTGTGAGACAGTAGCGGTGTGAGAACGCTTGTTTTAGAGGCTATGGAAATTCCTCTCTTGATCCTATTTCACACTTCCCGCATGCAACCAATTAGCTTGGCGCTAAGTGCTGGGAGCACCATTAGTTCAGGCTGCCATCAACACAAGGTAAGCATTATGTGTGTCACATGGGCCAGTGGCTCCTGTAAGGGACTTAATTATGGCCAGGCTATGGGCCTGTCTATGCACTCAAAAAGCCACCAGATGCGCTTCAAAGCCACACATTCCCACTCCAGGAATATGAGTGCTCTCCTTTTAAGACGTTCCCAAATGCAATTAAGATGCAGAAAAAAAAGTGACAAGATGTACACTGTCCACTATTGACAGCTGCAGATCTAATGCGTATGGGAAGTGATATCTTTACCGTTCATTCACATGGGCAAGCTCTGGCAGGGGAATGAAAATGCTAAGCCTTGCAGGCCAGTCCTTTTCATATTGGGGAGGGGATTTGTGAGACTTGTGCGATATGGATAATATCTCCAATATAAACATTCAGGCTTTAATCTGATTGTCTATCATTACTCATAACTGTGAATATATTTGTGGCAAAGGGATGTTTGCCTATATGTTAGATTTGCACATTCATCATTCTGCACACCTTCTTGTTCCACCTTCTTGCCTCGGTTGACTGTCTCATGCTCCTCATTCACAGGCCGACGGATGCCCGCAGGCTAGAAATATAATAACACCACTACTGCTGCCCACCTATAAAGGAATTACCGGCTGGGGATGCAATATTGTTATCCCCCGAGGGCTTTGCTCTCACTTGTTCACAAATCAGCAGCAGGTTGTTGACTTTAAATCAACCTGACAAACACGCAAGAGAGAGGTAATTCTCGGGCAACATTACTCAGCGGAATGCCTAGGGTTGCAGGTGGCTGCAATCTCTTCGCATTACCACCGGAGAATGGCTTTCTCCTCACACTCTCCATCAAGAGGTAGCACACACTGTAGTTCTTGCAGCCAGCAAAGTCGAGGAAGCATGCTTGGAAGGCTGCTTTTTCGAGCATTCCACGTCATTATTAGTCGCCAAGTACTGTTCCAAAGTCAAGCATCCTTCTAAATTCTAGCGAGGACAGAGGCCTTTGTTCATAGATTTTTCAAGGATGCACTGATGGAACCTTGTTTTTGAAGTGTACGACTTCCAAGGCTAGTGTGCTACCTAGGAAGCATGCTTGACTTTGAGAAGCACTCATAGGCAGTGTGTGGAGAACACTCACTAGTCTCGTGCACAGACACATACACCCATGGTGGCGGTGATGTTGTAAAGGGGTTGGGTATTGGCAATGGCGTAGATTTGCATATGGACCATAGGGACATGTCACAACCAATATTTTGGGAAGAGTTTTATTTTTACATGACTAAGATACAAATTTATTTGCAAGCGCCAAAAAATAAAATCGCGGATAATGCGGTTTTGCTTCATTGTCTTTCGGAAGCTTTAGTATTGGTGTATAAGCTCCTACAATGGATGTATTTGGTATCAAATTAAACTAGACAACCAATCTTTGCTTTGCTGTAGCAGCAAGACATGCATATGGTAGAGTAACTAATACCTTAAGTGATTTTTGCAAAACAGAGAAGCCAGGGTTCCATCTAAGAACTTGCAAAAATCACCACACATTAGGCTAGACCTATAATTTGTCCATACCAATGTTGAGAGCAAACCTACGCCCCTGGGTATTGGAGTAAAAGAACCATAATCTTAATTGAGACATAGCCAGTAAAGCAATATACTATAAAAGATCAGCTCTAACAAGTCACCTCATCCTAATTGCAGGATGCACCTAATAATTACAGTGCATCCACTTGGATGATCTGCTTCATGCGTGTCCGTCCGTCAGGGGAGAGGGTGAGAGTGTGGGTGTCCAGGACTTACTGCTGAGGAGTACGTAGGATGCTGTGCCCAGGAGCAGAGACGAGCTTCGGGCCAGTGAGCTGACCAGTCCACAGATGCCCCCAAACACAAGCATCACCAGGCTCAGAGGCAGGAGAACCACAATCACTGTGTGCATATCTGATGGCAGGATGGGGAGGGTGGGGAGAGACAGGCAAGGTTAATTTTGATGGGAAGGAGCAGTAAAGATTTTTTAAACAGGTAAATGGATTAGGCCTATTCTCTAACAAAAAACATAGCAATTAGGCAACATAAACAAAGCCTACAGAAGCAGAATTGACAAGAATGATATGATATTGTCTAAAATCGCTGGTGAAGATTCAACTAATCATAACATTTGAATGAAATACTCACTGTCCATGTGTCTCTCTGAATCTGTGTAGGATGCATTTGCTGCAAATTGATAGACGTCCTCTGCAGAGAGAGCAAATCATCATCACCACCACCAAAGAGTATTAATACAATAATAAACCGCAAAGCGACAAACAATTGTTCCATGTGCACTGCTTTTTTTTGCCATTGTGGCCCATAATCTAACCCAACTTATTTTTACGACTGTGTGCAGTTTCAGAGATGCAAAGCATGTCTGCAGCATCTCTCCATCTGAGCTTGCCTCGCCATGTGAAACATCATTTAGGCTGTATCCTGCCGAAATCTCTGAACGCCTGATGTGAGAGCAGGCATTAGGTTAAAACACTCTCGGAGTTGAGCTTCAAGCCCATGCCAGTCTACTGCCTCGGCTCAGACAGCATAGCAATTAGTTCTGCACCAGTAATAGTTCCCTCCAAATTCATTTAGACAAGTGAATCTTATTTTAATGAGAATATATAGCCTACTAATGGGATTTAATCCTGCATCTTGAAAGCAAAAATATAAAAGACCCCGCTGTTTGCAGATAAACCACATAACAAGGCCTTGTATAGGCTATAATGTTCTCTGTCCAACTCCCCATGACACATTAGGTCTAAACCTTGGTTTATGACCGTAGGCAAAAAGAGAAATTTACATTCCACCAACCTCTATAGCCTACGGTTCTAAATATTGTTAGGTTACCAACTTGTAAGACGAATAAGTTCTGCAACAGTCTTACCATAGTTTGGCCAGAGTCCAGAATGAGAATCTTCCGTCAGATTTGGTCTGTTGTCCTCAATGATATACCAATACTTGCTTACTATTGCGAGCGCTAGAAAGCTGAAGCTTAAAATGCCAGCGAGACCAGCACTTACAACAACAGCGCTGAATGTTATTTTCATTTTGGTGACTTAAGAGGCAATGGTCCAGAGGATTATATTCCACACATCAGCGACGGCAGTTCGACAGGATAGGCTACTTGGCGCGCTCCACGAAAGCTTACGATTTGGTAAAATGTTTAATGTCCTTTTCTTTATAAGTCGACGTACTGTTAATTCAACACCTAAGCGTCAAATAACTTAAATATCTTAATGTACCCCCTCCATAAAAATATAGTTCCATAACACGAATCCGCCGGACTTCAGAATGCGTTACATCTCGCGCAAGTCTCACACAGAAAGGGCACGGAGCTGCGCTCCTGTGCTCCTACTAGTTCTCTGAGCGGGCATGACGTTTGCACCAATTACGTTGTTTTCCTTCACCCCTGTGAATTATAGAAAGTAAAACGAAAATTGGTAGAGCCCAACAGAGGAGCATTTGAGGATTTCAAAATTCAGAATTACTTCATTCACAGCTCTACATAGCAGGACATTAAAGTGGCAAATTCCGGTGTGGCCACTTTTCAGGTTATTACATTATATCAAGAGGACAACACATTTGGATCAAATATAAATGGACCAGTGCGTAAATCTCCAGGGAAACATTAAAAAAGCAGCTATTCTCCAAATGATTCATTGGTTAATGGAGCATTTAAAATGTTTTATTGAGGAAGCAGAAAAAACAGAATGAACGAAAAACAGCAAGAGTGCAGAACAAACAAACAACACAAAAAGCAGAGAAGTCTGAATTTACACAGATAAAAATGCATAGTATGAAATTAAGAATATTATAAAGTAGATATAATTGACACGCATAATAACAAAGCACATCCAAGGAGATACTAATGGGGTTTCACTCCCACATTAGCACATTAGATTACAACATTTGGGACTTCTTGTGTTGCTCCTGAGGACATAAAACCCTCACAAAGGGTGTGCGTTTCTCCATCCAGTGGACAGAAGTCTTAAAGAGATTGTCCAGAGTCAATCAACACACGGCCTTATTGATTGGGGTTGCTGAGAGCTATCAGTAGGTATGAGAACCACCTAATTTGCTAATGCTAACTAATTGGGGGCACAGAAAAACAAAACTGAAAGGGTTTCTATACCCTCATCACTCTGCGTTGGCTGCTGTTTCGCAATATGTGGTTTATGATGTTTCCAATGAATTGTTCTCACACATACCTACGCCATTAAACAAGGCTATGCATTGATTCATTCTGGATAAACCCTTTAAAGGAATATTCCACCTCTTTATGAAAATTGGTTATTCACTCTCTTACCTGGAGTTACATACGTGGGTGCAAGCATTTTGCTCTCAGCGTATGCATTTTCCCTGTCCAGCAGCACCAATTTTAGCTTTATTTTAGCTGTAGCTTAGCATAGGCGCTGTAATGTAAAGTTGCTAGATAGCAACTCTTTGGCTTCTTTATTTTCCAGTGCCTATGCTAAGCTAAAGGTAAAATTGGGGTTGCCAGAATAGAAAAGCACATGCACTGAGACCAAAATGCTTTTACCCACACATAAAACTCCAGTTAAGAGGGTGAATAACCAATTTTCATAAAGAGGTGGAATATTCCTTTAAGAGTGTAAAATAGTGATGTGGGTGTGCAGCAGAATAGAGTCATCATAGGCACAGCACACATCACTCCTCTCCCATGGAGTTCTTGATAATTTGGCCTCTTTTGACTGTCGCTGCCTCTTGAAACTTGTCAATGGCTTGATTGCATGTCTTCCTCTAAGAAGGGGAAAAAGACCAGTTACAAATAGATACCTCAAAGACCACTTCCTTTAACATATAACATCAAAATGCACAATGCAGGCATAATTAAAAACAATATTGCAGAGCGTCATAACAGATGTTTATACAGATGTTATAGATTTGTTTCCTCTTTCCTCCATTATCGTTTGCCTACATCAGACAGTATATTTCAAACAGGGCAGACATTCAAACAAGGAACACTTCCATCAAACTAATTTCTACTTACAATCTGGAACTTCTGTCTTTCTTTTTGCAGCTTGAGAAATTCCTCCACTGTCAACTCCTCCACAGGCTTTTTTAGTGCAACAAAGTCACACTGAGAGGAGTGGGCCTTGTGCTCTTTCCTAAGAAACAAAAATAGGATAACATGTAGATAGCGATACGTTATTTATCCAGATGGAAAATAAGTAGCACATCATAAGTACAGTCAAGTACACACAGGTAAATAGACATGATATTGACATACACACACAAATCAAGATCAAACTTGTTGATATTTAGCTTATGTTGTGATATGTTTGTGTTCATGCAGATGGAGGGAAATGAAATGTGTAGGCTACATGTGCACTGTTGTTTGAGACTTCCCCTTCAAATTATCAACAATTTTAAGATGACTAATGAGGGACTAGAAAATATGCAAAGCTGCAATCACCAGAAACAGTATTGCAGCATGTGGCAGATAAAGAGACTATCTTGCATGCACTTAGAGGAATTCAACCCCTATTACAGGCACTTTAAATCAAGCGTGTTATTGATGCAGAAATCATTATGTCAACATATGTCAGGCTTAACAGATTGTAATTACATGTTGCCCCTTTCTAGTTTTGAGTGAAACATTTTGAACAGCAAATCAAATATAAAATAAGCAAAATTGCCAGCAATCAAGAGGCATTGGACCACTCATCTCTGAGGTTTTGATAGTGTAATGTTGAGTCTGCTAACATTAATTGCACTTTTCAAAATGTCAATGTACTCTGCTTGACATCTAACGTACTTTGAAAGACTAAAGTTAACGTTAGAGCTGCACTGCACATGAACTCAAATTGAGAAGCAGGTTAGGCCACTTACAAGGGATCATCTTCAGGTTCCCATCCCTCCAGCTCTTTGAGACAGAAGAAACACTGAGCGACGTCCGGGCTATTTTCAGACGGCGTGTGAACGAATCCTGCTTTGGCCATCTAAAAACAAAGTCAAATAATAAATCATATTTAGTCTTCACAAGTTAGAGATACTAGGCTGCTAACTAACCTAACGTAGGAGAAACCAACCACTGTGTTGCTAACGTTATCATGCAAAACAAGGAGACACAATGCAATACCTAAAAAAAATGGTGACGACTTTTTCATAGGCCTGTAACGTTAGCACACTGATAATGTTAGCAACACGGTGGAACGACTAGCTATGTAGCCTAACTGGTAACGTTAATGTTAACGTGTCTGACATTATAAACTCATCTGTGGAAACAACAACATTACCAAACATCGACTAACAAAATGTTAAGGTTGATAATGGCAATGATCAACGCGTTAAACCAGAGATGGTTGTAGAATATCTTTAGTTAAACTTTGGGCTAGCGTTTTTAACGTGCAAGGTAACGTAACGTTAGGGTAAACTCACTTACGTTTTCAGGGGTACAACTACAGTCCTCCTCGAAAGGCCAGCCTTTAAATGTTTCAAGCCTGGATTTGTAGAAGTACATCTTAGTATGCTCTCCGTTCATAATATCCATCGTGCTGGCTTTAATTGAAATATCGCGTTTTGCCCTAGTGCAATTGCCACCTGTTTTTAACAGCTACAGTCGGTTACTGTTTAGAAGACTGCACTTCCGGGGTTTTTGATTTTCGTGCAGAAATTTCATTGGTGGTGACGTCATATGAAAGCAAGCAGATAAACCCACCCCTTTCTAAACAAGATAAACCCAAACCAGAGAAATTTTAAACCAACAATGACCAGCCTTAAATCATTAATTTATATAGGGAATACAATAAAGATACAAAATAAATGAAAGACTATATTTGCTGAAACACGGTGTCTCTAGTAAAGTCTGTCCAGACAGAAGTAGACTTTCCCCAACCAGGATTTCCCCCAGTACGCAATTGAAATTGGGACAAAATGCAACAACAACAACAACAACAACAAAACGTTTCAATGAATGTTGTATTCAACAGACTGTTCTTAATATTGTTAATAATCACAACTGGTATGTCTCAATATTGATATAAAAAATGTGCCATCTAGTGTTCTGCATCACCTTGGTGTTTTAGTGGTGCTGACAGACCTAAAATCAAACACTTTAGATAACAAAGGAGGAAAATAGGCAGTAAACGTAAAAACTGTTCTCAAGGACTGAGTGCTTGGTGCCATCCATCAACTACAGACAGAGGATCTAAGAGTCTAGAATACTTCAGTGATGCAAAAAGGACAAAATATCCAAGGGAAAAGGAAGGCATACAAAACACTTTGTTCACACTAGCTGATCCCACCTGTCTGAGCATAGCCACTTACTTACAGCCCTGGGCTTTAAGGACAAATCCAACCTATCAGTTTGGGTTGCATCATGACTTATGGACAGAAAATGGAGGACACTTGTTTGAAGGTTGAAGCTGTCTTAGAGAGTGAGTGTGTGTGTGTGTGTGTGTGTGTGTGTGAGAGAGAGAGAGAGAGAGAGAGAGAGAGAGAGAGAGAGAGAGAGAGTGAATGTTGATAGTGCTGATAGTAGATCAATGTCGCTTTCCTACCTGCTATTTGTGTGCTCTCCTTTGTGTTGTGGTGAAGGGACAGTAAGTGTGAGCCATTTAAGCTTGAGTAAGTTCAGCTCTGACAAGTCATCTCACTCTGGCACTTCTCTGTATGTATTTCATGCTTGAGTGGGCCGTGTAATACTGCATCAATCACCAAAATCCAGCCTCACGTTCCCCTTCTTGCATGATAATGGGAAATAACTAATATGCATAAGTTAAAAATAAATGGGAACATGCTGCATAAACTGATGAGATTTTTTTTTTATTCACAAATGTTTTGGTAGAATCTACATTAATCAATGACAACACTTTGCTTAAAGATCAACTCTGTGTGTAGGGTGTTGATGATATCCCATTTGTAACACAATAGATACAGCAGGGAGTTAAGAGAAAATGACAAACTGTCTTTGTGTACAGTTTGCTATAGACAACAAATATCTGGGGTAAAACTCCTGAAAGAAACCTGAGGTCTTCTGTACCCCTCTATTTCAGTTATAGCATCACATTTTTAGGCGAAAGAGACTGAGTTGGTGGCTCTGGATCTTTTCTTGACAATGTATTGTAGCCTCTACTGCAATCCAGCAATTCCAAGCATGGCAACAGCCGTAGGAGAATCTGGCTCAAATGTGAGCGGAAAACCATTAGAATCTTTATGAAGTGTAAAAAATTTGCACCAATCCAGTGCCTCGGAGCATAATGACTAAGCAAAATTGGGTGACCCATGGTCTGAGTGAGCGCTCGATGCTCTGGTGCTTCTGTAAAATAAAAGCCTGCCTACGGGCATTGCCTCGTCAGCAACACCAGCATCTGCCATCCACTACAAGCTGTTGTCCTGAAAATTGGATCCGTTATCCTGAAACCACAAGGCAGAGTCTGGCCTGGCCTGGGAGTGTGCTGATACAACTGTTGGCGGAGTCGGATTCATGACCGGAGTCTCTGTCAGTCCTCCTGAAAGAGCTTCTCCTTAAGCCGGTAGTAGTGGCCCTTCTTGGCCATGAGCTGTTTGTGTGTGCCTTGCTCCACTACTTCGCCGTTGTCCAAGAAGACAATGTGATCCGCTCTCTCCACCGTCTGCAGTCGATGCGCAATCACCAGAACCGTCTGGCCCTCAGCCCCGTTCAGAACCGCCTGGACCTGGCAAAGCACACAGACACATACTCTGAATGAGCACAGCTCATTTTTTTTTTTTTTTTGGTTTGTTTCTTCCTTGGAGAAACAAGACATTACTGATTTCAAATAATTAACATATTAACACATTGTTTTAAAAGAACAAAAAAACAAATGCAGTTTACTGGAAATGTTAAGCATATGTCTTATTTGTTTTTATGTTGATGGATACTGAGTCTGTACAGTATGTGCCTATTCATTTTTACTCTATCCATTTTTAATTGTCTATTAATTGAATGTGTGTCTAGATATGTATAAGTTGACATCATCACCATCTGCTGGAGACAAATTGCTTGTATATGGTAGTACAGTATATACTTGGCCATTAAAACTTGAATCTGGAATCTCTAACCTACCCCAACCTGTGAGTTTCCTTCACTGCATGACCACAATGAAATGGAAGTGTTGATTAAATTCAGTGCAGTCACCAAGGCTATTTGAACGCTGTGAAATTGAGTATATACAGTGTCTCCACTTTCAAAAGCAGCATGAAGAGCTTATTACAAAGCAGCACTGCCACTGAGCATTCAGAAGACTGACTCGGAGCTCCTGCAAGAAACTCCTGCATTCAGCTAAACAAAAACAAAAACGAAAATAAAAAGCTCTGCACAACGCTTTGAGCAAAAGTACTGAATAAACGTTCAAGGCATTTCATTTCACGGTGCTGTTCAGACCCTTTCACACAAACTGTGATGTGAGTGGTAATAGTGTACTGTAGTGTAGACACTGGGAGAGAGATTGGTGTTAAAACCTACAGCCTCCTGAGTATTGACGTCCATGCAGCTGGTGGCCTCGTCCAAGATGAGGATCTGAGGCGTCCTCACGAGGGCGCGGGCGATGGCGATGCACTGCTTCTGGCCCGCAGAGAGCTGTCCTCCACACTCCCCCACGTCTGGACCACAAGAGACAAGCACACAAACACAGACGCACAAAGACAAAGAGAAAAGCAACGTTACCCAACTCATTTCAAGGATGTGGCGTCTTTGATCCATTACCTTCCATCTTCAATTCTTTTCATGCACATAATTGTAGAGAGCCTTACACACAACTACAAAAGCGCTCAGAGAGCGCAGACCTCCACCAAGACAATGTGGTCACAAATGGTGTTCTGGGTCACCGATCACCACCAAAATCGAATCAGTTCTTCCTCGTCCCAATACACACGTTGTCTGACAATTTCATCCAAATCCGTGCAGTACTTTTCGAGTTATTTTGTACACAGACACACAGACACACACACACGCCGGCGAAAACATAACCTCCTTGGCAGAGGTAACAACACAGGCTATCTGCATATAGAGGACATCTTTTGTGTTCTGAACAAATGTAAAAATAAATCATGCAAATGTTTCATGAGTTGATACATAAATTATTGAAGATTCTATTCCGTCCACAAAGAAGGGTTATTTTCTTCACAACTGCTCTCATCAAAAAAGAGCATTTATTCACCAACAATGTGGATGTTTGAGAACATTCTGAAAATGGCATATTTTAGAGTTGCCTTTTATTGTAATCAGTCCCAGAGTACAACTATGCAACTGAGAAGACATCTGTAGAGAAGCCTGTGGTGGCCGTAAAACAAATACTGTATAGGAACATGAACGGAAAAAAAAACAAACAAAAAAAAAGAACATAAAATGAGTTTTTATTCTTGAACTGAGTCAATTACTGTACATATAAATTGATGACTCATCAGCAACATGATCCCTAATTTCCTAGAACTCTATAAGAAGGCCTACTCTAGCGGTAGCAAACTGAATTTGCCCAGCGAGTAGTCATGCAATCAGCCATAGGTTGTACTCAGACGTTGGTGGTGTCTTTTCAATCACAACGTTCTAATTATTTGTAGCCGTTGTACCCGAGATTATCAGCTCTTTGGGAGCAAGACAAAGAAAAGGAACGAAAAAGACTATCAGGAGCAGTTGGAGGAGGTCACAGTGTCTTACAGGGCAGAAGGACAGACATTCTGGCCAGTAGGCCCAGAGAGGTACCTCAGACATGAGATAGACCGGGAGACCCACTCCAGCATGTCCAGGAGGAGAAACTCTGCTTCTTCCTTCACTGCCATAGAGTTGGAATTGTGAGCAAAAGTCAAAATGGTAAATTAATATCCAGCGCACATGAGGATGTGTAGGCTATTCCTTCAACTCACCTCAGAACCAGAGGTGATAGAGCCTTTTCTGTGTCTGCTCCTCAGCTCTGGAATAGTCTCCCCTCCCACATTAGGTCCATTCATACTATTGATTTTTTTAAGTCTAAATTAAAAGCTCATCTCTCTCTCTCTCTCTCTCTCTCTCTCTCTCTCTCTCTCTCTCTCTCTCTTTTATTTTATTACTCTCCTTGTTTGTTTGTCTTATTTGTCTTTTTTTGTTATTTGAATATCATTATTATATAATTTTTATCATGATTATTATTTTATCTGTTTTTTAAAAGAGCACTTTGGAGCAACTATGTTGTATGAAACGTGCTATACAAATAAATGTGACTTGACTTGACTTGACTATTGAATTTTATTTGAAATGTACTTTGTCAGTGGTATTTCTTTCAGTGTCTCTCATCACCTTTTCTCCTTTTTATAGTGATACTGTAGAAGACCCAGATCCTGTAACTGCTCACTCCTGGCCACTCTAACTGATCCAGTCCCTTTGATGAGTCCTCAGCCCTCATCCCTGACATGTTTCCTCTCTGCTGAGCAGATGCAGTGGACTAGCGCTCACCTCAGACTGATGACACCAAGCACACCTCCTCCACCATCCCCCTCCAGTCTCTAAAGTGCAGCCACCCAGTAGCAGATGGGCTCCCCCCATAAGTCTGGTTCTGCTCGAGGTTTCTTCCTGAAACCTGGGAGTTTTTCCTCGCCACTGTCGCCTCATGGCTTGCTTATAATTTGTCTCTTTCTTCAGAAATTCAAATAAATATTTAATATACATAAAATATTTCTGTTGCATGTGGTGTATTTGATTTCACAAATAAAATTGATTTGTATTTGTATCCTGCTTCAGCTAGAGGTGAGCTTTATAAATTAAGCTCTTGGCATAATAAGTCTATGTTATAGGAAGGATTGTGAAATACCACCCAATTCATCAGTATTTGATACTTCAGTATTAAAAAAAAAAAAAAAGGCTTACAGTATACTAGCTACAGTATATCCTACTACTAAGTAATACTGAGGTATGCTTATGTAGCTCTCTTGTCCCTAAGTGGTGGTAAGAGGGTGGTAAGTGTAAATAAAATGATGTCTGAACGACTGAAATTATGCGGAAATGAGTCATTGCGTTCCTACATGTATTTTGGAGAATGGGATAGAAGCTTGTAGCTAATTAGCAATAGCATAAGATCCAACACTACTGTACTATGGTCTGCAAACTCCATATCATTCAAGCGCAGCTCTGCATTACCATTACTTGTATTGTATCACACTGTATTACAAAACCAGCCACCACCCCATACATTTGAAGGAAATTTTCAATATTCCATATTTTAAACTAAGCATCAATCTGAAGCATTTTGAGATGCATTTTTTTTTGCCAACCTGGGGAAAGCTGGAGAAACTTAACCTTAGCCATGAAGAAAAAATATTATGGCCTCCAAAGTATAATGCAAGCCATTTTATGGCAGCTTGACACTGAGTATAACATTCGCAGTATAAAGCTTTAGCCTAGTGCAGATTGTATTCTATTTTCAACTTAAGTTGTGTTATGCTAAGTTAATTCATAGAGCATTTGCACTGCCCTTTTAATTGCAAAGGGGCAAAAAGTGGAGTAATGGTATGACGCTCTAGCCCACTGAGCCACAGTCCCCCCACCCCCGGTGTGCCTTTCTCACCTGTGTCATACTCATCTGGCAGTTGTTTGCAGATGAAGTTATCAGCGTTGGCCCTCTCTGCCGCCTTCTTCACCTGCTCTTGGCTGCAGTCCTTCAGGCCGTAGCCGATGTTGTATCCCACAGACCCTGAGAAGAGCACCGGATCCTGAGACACCACGGACATCTGAGAGAGGGAGACAGACAGGTCATTAGAACAAAAGCCAGACAGAGGGGAGAGAAACGCTCTTAAAGACAAATGCAATTAGTATAGCGATCATGTTCAGAGTAGCAGCATTTGATTTTGATAAGACCATGTCACTCCTGTGACATTTTCTTCCTCAAATCCTTAGAATAGCATTTAAGTGAAAACCTATTAAACAGAAGGTCAACTCTAACACACTTGAAAAATCCTAAGATGAGGGCTTCACACAGGGAAGGCATTCTTTTATAGAATGACAATGATTTATACTTGCACTCTGATGCAAATCATACTTGAGAGCAGAAGGGAATGCAAATGCAGCTTTGCAGAGAGCTAATTAAATCATTTGTGACAAATGACAATATGGCCTAATTGTTGTAATTACCTCTGACCATTTCAATTAGAGCCATTCAAATTACTTTAATCTACAAGGGAACTTGGGAACTTCCATCAAGGACAAATTCAATTTCTCTCAGCAAAAGAAAACACATGGCTCAACCTAAAATCCTTAGTTGATCCATGTTTGAAACATCCCATAACACTGCCTTATGAGATAAAAACACCTTCTCTACCCATGTGTCCACAAACAATGGAAGTCTATGGAAGTCATCTTCAACAACAGCTTGCATGGAAGGAAACACAATCAACACTATCAGAGCACTGCAATATAATGTGTGCACGGAACATTTGCTGTCATAGTGCAGTTTTTGACGTCCAATTTTTTGACAATCACGGCTGTATAACAGTAGGCAGAGGTGACGGACCTAACCGCTGTTTATATTGATGATTGTAGTGTCGCAGTGCTTCTTGTTAGTGTGAACACACTACACTACGCACTGAAACATAGACACAGCGTAAACCTCCCTCCCTGATGTGTCAAAGAGCGCCCCAGTTGGAAACACTAGTCAGGGAGACTGGGTTTTTCAGTCGACTGACTGGGATGCTCGCCTCCTAATTTATGGTTGCTGTCAGTTGTGAGGTCACAGATTCGAGCCTCGGGTTGGACTATGTGACAAATGGACGTATAGAGATTGGTTATTCAAGCCACTGCAAATTAATCAATGGATAATTACTGGGTATATATACAGTATATATATATATATATATATATATATACGACCATCAGATATGTTATCTTCACCACTGGGGAAAAACCATGAAGACAGACAAATACAGAAACTATGATAACTCAGTCCCTTTACATAAGCTACAGTAGTTATTCCTTATCTCAAGGACACAGCTCCCACTGACAGTGCAGTGGACAGTTGATGTGCACATTAATTGCCATCCCAGATACAAGTTATTGACAGAGGCACAGGTCTAAAGTGCCTAAGCTAAGCCCTTGCTACAATCAGGCCCCAGTGCGGTGACCACTTGGAAAATAGAACAGGCTTTTCTGCTACTTGCATAACACGCTGCTTACTAGGGAATAATAGGGCTCAAAGAACTTTGAGGTAGTCAAGAAGATCATCTGCAGCTAATTAATTAATTGGAGAAGGCAGTAGTGTGTGCTGCACTGTGTACTGGGGCACATGCAGTGTGTAGCATAGCAGTATGCCATTTTGGAGACAGCAATGTTATATTACACCAGTGAGGCAAGCTGGAGACGGTCCCTCTCATGACAAGTCATGAAAAGAAACCTTAGATTTTAATTGCACTACACCCTGTCCAGCAGGTCTAAGCAGGATGATATACTGTATGTCTTTTATTATCATCATTATTATATTTGATTTTTTTATTTTTATTGATGCAATGA
This sequence comes from Sardinella longiceps, assembly GCA_027497455.2. Taxonomy (NCBI): domain Eukaryota; kingdom Metazoa; phylum Chordata; class Actinopteri; order Clupeiformes; family Clupeidae; genus Sardinella; species Sardinella longiceps. Next base: position 4,459,729 of record JAODXP020000032.1, read on the forward strand.
GTAGAAGGGATCTGTTGATGCTGTCCTTTCCTGTCCTGTTCAGTGTGTGTATGTGGGGGGTATATGTTATGTTTTAATGTGTCAGTGTATGTGAGTGTCTGTCCTCTGTTATCTGTAACATGTCAAGGACACAGATAACAACTTATTTCCCAACTTGTTTCCCCAAGGGGACAATAAAGCTCTCTCTCTCTCTCTGTCTCTCTCTCTCTCTCTGTCTCTCTCGTCTGATCGATGTTTGCCAGGTACAGTACTGTAGCTAGCAGCATTAATTAGACAGTGAAGTCTCAAGGCATTTCTCAGTGCAGCAGGCAGGGGGCAGTAAAGAGAGGTAGCACTAATAGGAGCTGCTAGTAGAAAAGGGGTTGTGTGCCCACCTTGCTGCGCAGGTAGCGGTGCTCGTAGTGGTGGATGGGTTTCCCGTCCAGCAGGACCGCCCCTTCCTGTGGCTCATAGAGGCGCTGCAGCAGACTCACGCAGGAGCTCTTCCCACCACCAGAGGGCCCCACCAACGCCGTCATTCGCCCCGCAGCGACCTCCAGAGTCACATTCTTCAGGGAAGAAAAGAAAGAAAACAAACAAATAAATCACCATTACTCTCATCTTTCATCAGATGAAAAATGAAAATAAAGTCTGCACACCAAGCTCCAGTTTATCTTGATTTATTGTGACGTTTCGGGCAACCTGCCCTTCATCAGACATCTTTCATCAGCACATTAAAAAAGAAAGGATATCTACATGGTGAGAGTGTACTTGTACACCTACTATACTGTTAAATGTAAGTTTCCATCTCAACAAGTTTCAATACTCAAACCAACTTTAAAATATAGTACTATAGTCTGTAATTAACACAGTTATCTTATAAAGTATAGAATTAAATCTTTGTGCCCACAGCAGAGTGGAGACAGGAAGTGAGTAACCCAGGTGACGGATCTGAAACGGCGTACCCTAGAACTAGCTGTTCTACCGTGCCCCACGGAGCCCTTTTTTAAAGAATTTTCGTTTCCGGACTCCTCACTGTCCTGCACCTTTCCCTGGGATGTGCACAATCTTCACCTTCAAAAGAATATTTCTTACCTTCAGTGCTTTGACATCCAGGCGTGAGGGGTATGAGAAAGAGACATTGTGGAGAGCCAGCTTGCCCTCCAGATGTGTGGGAGCCAGTGAGCCCCCCTCCTTCATCTTCGGCCTCCTGTCGAGGAGCTGGAAGACTTTGACGGATGAAGTCACCGTGTTCAGCATGTCCCCATAGATGTACACCAGGTGCTGCAAATAGACATGAGAGCACAGGCTGTACTTACCTTACTTATCTATAGACAGGCTAATGCATTATAAATTAAACATAATTTCCTCTTTATAAAAAGGGTATGGCACACCAGGAGGGATGTTTCTTAATGGAATTCATCTGGCGTTTAAAGAATATGATTAATTGTCAGTTGTGAAGACATGTGAAGAACATATGAAGTATTCTATGCACTCTCACAAACTGGGTCAGGTGCTTAGTCATTTTTCGGTATTTGACATTCGGTTCTTCAACGGCTGCAAGTGTGCCTGTAGGTACAGGAAGGTGCTTTGCTGTACCTTCATGTTAGTGGCCATGTCTTTTTGGTAGAGGACGAATGAGAGCAGACTCCCCATACTGAGCTGCTGAGAGGAGATGAGAGCTCTTCCCTGCAGGAGCATCAGCACCTTTATCCCCACTGTCGCCATCTGCACAGAGACACACACACAGAAAAAGAAAAAAAGGCTTAAGACAAGAACTAGAATTCCTGTAGGTCCTGAAGTTCATACTCACTAATCCATGCGTATCTGTGAGGTCACAGTGACCCTGACCTCTGAGAACAAAGTTTGGGGAGCATTCAATGGAACACTACTCAGTTTTAGCTGTACGACTAGTGAACCAGCTACATAGAAGCACAAAAACTTCCAAACATTTTCCAGCCTTACTGGCTGGTGGTTTTATGTATTTTTTTATGCACCGCATGCAATTTTACCAACCTGACTAACCCACAGGAATACAAAACCTTCCAAACATTGTCAAAGTCAAAGCAAACTTTATTGTCAATCAAGCACTGCAACAGTACATTGCACGCAGACTGAAATTGCATTTCTCAAAGCTTAAGACATACAACTAAGATGTATAGGACATCACAACTCACAAGACATAAAGTGCAAAGATATCAAGATATCAGGCATGGTAATATAGATAACAGTAACATAATGACAGACAACATAACAGACATTGAGAGCATAAATTCTGGATTGTCAGTGTTTCAGAAGTCTTGAGGTATGTTACTGGAGTGCGAAACCTGAGTTAACAAGGTGCAAGTGAGGCAAAGTGCATGGTGCAGCCTTACTGGCTCTGCTAGAACTATAATCAGAGAGGATTCAAGCGGAGTATTCCATGATCTTTGCTATAATACTACCTAAACAGCTAACACCAGTCCCAACTTTTACATCAGCACTGGTTTCATGTATTTTTTATGCACTGCATGCAATTTTACCAACCTGACTCTAACCCAATTAAAAACTTGCAGATACATTTTAGAGTCGATACTTTGCACCGGGCCCTTAGTTCCAGCCGTTGTGAGTGTAGGGAGTAGAAGGGTAGAGACTAAGCTGAAAGCTCTGGGCTGCTGGGCTGTGTGCGATACGCTCTGACACAGCGATTAATCAGAGCCCTTGTTCAAACTCAACGGGGCAAAACGAGCTAGCCTGAGAGTGCAAGGACTATGGATCCCATCCGACATCTCATTAACTTTGAAGTATTGAGCTTCTGTATTTCTACTTTTCTGTAGTTCTGGAGGTTTTGGGAGATTTTAGAAGGGTCTCTTTAAAACTCTAAACTCTTGGGAACAAACCAAAAACTTGACTGACACATTACAAAACAATATTGGTACTGTATATAACTGTACAGTATAGTGCATATTATATATAAAAAAAATATGCATGCAAATTGTTCAAGAAAGTTTGTTGTTTGGCATTCATACTGGTAGTCACGGTGACCATAGCTGAAGACTCCGTTAGAGCACTCAGCTGTAGGAGGACACTGAGCGTGTGCATGAAAGATAATCCTAACAGCTTGCCAGCTACTGAACTCTGAAATGAGTTGGCTTGTGGTCCCATTATCTTTCCCATTGAGCCCTGGACTCATTTACATTAAATCTCCCCCGTGCCCGATGAGTATAAAGTACAGGCCACTCCTGTGCTCACTCGCCTGTTCACTCAGTGCCTGGGGGAGCGGAACCACAAAAAGATGTAAGTAACATTCTCAACAATGTCACCAATTTGCAGCCCTTTGCAATAGTGTGCTCACGCAGATGTTCTTTTTGTCGAGTTTGTTCTTTATAGTTCTACATGTGGAACCAAACCCATTCAGGACACACGGTCTGATGGAGGACCAGTTCTGTTATCAAGTTCATCAAGTATCAAGCTGGAGAAAAGCACTTTATCACACATCATTACAAATGGCTGAATTAGATGGTAGAATGCTTCAGTTTTGCTTTTATCTGGCATATAACATAGAAACTGAACGTGGTGCTGGTAATTTCTTTTCTTATCTTGCTTTCTGATGAACAGACAGCTGTCTAGTCTTACCCTCCTGAGCAGCAGGTGCACAGCGCTGTAGATGCCCTTGCGTTTCTTGATACGGAACATCTTCTCCAGGGCCTCTTCATAACGCCTCAGCTCCTGCCGCTCAGCGTGGAGACTCCGCACCGTCCGCACCGCCCCGATGGCCTCGCCGGCCAGCTCACGTGTCTCTGCCTGACAGTCCTGCAGCTGCTGGGAAAGAGCCTGTAGCAGGGGGAAGAAACACACCATCACCCTTACTCACACTGCACATGACAGGATGAAGCCCATGACAGGATTTAGTATGCCCCCAACAACAGCGTATGGGAGAGGGGAGCACTGAACCACACACTGCATAGACTGAGGAAGGTCTGCAAGCAGAATAATTAAGATTTTAATGAATATCTAGCCTATAAAAACACACAGAGATTGACTAAATTGGTATTTACTCTGTCTTTAACCATTAGTTTAAATTAACATCCTTGGCAACTTAAATAAAATAAAGGAAATGTTCCACAATTAAGAGATAAGTGGTGTATCTGTAACACTATAATTCCACATTGCATTATAAAACCACCACATCATTGATAACACAGAACATACTCAATATACAGTAAATCTGCTCAGAACAGTTCTAAATCTTACCCTCAGGAATAAAACCGGAAGAGAGGTCTTGTCATACAAGTTCCAAATATAATATTACCCAGTTACCCAACCTCAAAGTGTCGTGCTTCAGTGTGTGACTCACACAACCCCAGTTGCGATGATAGACATGTGTTATTATGTATAAGCAACAGGATGTAGTTCAGGATGAGTACATATGGAGTGCATGTCCTAGGAAAAAAGACTTGAGTGTGGTGCTGAGTTGCAGGAACAATGTGCTTGAGTATACAAGCCGAGATAAAAGCCCTCATAGGGCACCTTGTGTCACATAATGGATCCACTTACACAGCTCTTTGAAATACTGTTTTTCCCTTCAAAGGGACTAAACACCATCACTACGAACCGCTGAGGACATTGAGCTGACGTTTAGAACCCCTCAAATGATGCATTGCAGATCACATTTCCTTTCCTACTCCATGTTGCATACCTTATTTGTTTCACTTACTGAACATCTTTTATTGTCCTCTAGTACTCTAGTATTATCATTTCAACAACAATGCCTTACATTTCTATAGCGCTTTTCGAAACACCAAAAGTGCTTTACAGTGGATTCACCTCACTGATCACCACAGATCACCATAATATTGTTGCATTACACTACACCAATATGGCGTAGCCACTTCCATTGTTTATAATGGGAGCTAATTGTTACGGCAGATAAGTTTTTGACTTAACGGATCCAGTTTAGCCTCCCCGTCAGACTGAGAAGAGACTGACCTGTGAAAATGAGACTGACCTGTGAGAATGTGTTTTAGGAGACTGAGAAGAGACTGACCTGTGAGAATGTGTTGTAGAAGACTCAGAAGAGACTGACCTGTGAGAATGTGTTGTAGGAGACTGAGAAGAGACTGACCTGTGAGAATGTGTTTTAGGAGACTGAGAAGAGACTGACCCGTGAGAATTTGTTTTAGGAGACTCAGACTCAAGAGACTGACCTGTGAGAATGTGTTTTAGGAGACTCAGACTGAGAAGAGACTGACCTGTGAGAATGTGTTGTATGAGACTGACCTGTGAGAAGAGACTGACCTGTGAGAATGTGTTTTAGGAGACTCAGACTGAGAAGAGACTGACCTGTGAGAGTGTGTTGTATGAGACTGACCTGTGAGAATGTGTTGTATGAGACTGACCTGTGAGAGTGTGTTGTATGAGACTGACCTGTGAGAATGTGTTGTATGAGACTGACCTGTGAGAATGTGTTGTATGAGACTGACCTGTGAGAGTGTGTTGTATGAGACTGACCTGTGAGAATGTGTTGTATGAGACTGACCTGTGAGAATGTGTTGTATGAGACTGACCTGTGAGAATGTGTTGTATGAGTTCTGCAGCAGGGCCATGAGTGGCATCTCCACACAGGTGAGCAGCGTGAGCTGCCACGAGAGGCCCAGCATGAGCCACAGCATGCCCGTGGTCTTCACCAGACTGCGCAGGAGCACGTTCACGTTCATGGCCACAGACCGGCCCATCTTATCGGTGTCAGAGATGAGCCGAGACGCCAAGCTACCTGCAGAGGTGTATTGAGAGCAGGGTTGTAGTCAAGTAAATCACTTCACCTCGAGACCAAGACCAGCCTTGAGTCCCAAGGGTTTGAGTCCAAGTCGTTTAAAAAACAAAAAATTGAGTCGAGTTCAAGTCAAGTCCTGCTGTTGATCTGAGTCAAGTCCAAGTTGAATCCACAAAGCAAAGCCATCATGCATACACGTTACTAGAAAAGAAAAGCTAACATGAACATGTAAGATGCAAATCATACAAGATTTTGGACGGCCATACAAACATTGAAACTACGTTTACCAAATGTTATTTTTTCAACATAAAGACATTGATTCAATATAAGGCTTGCACCCTCAGTTAACATTGAATCAATATTGAAAATTCCCAACCAAAATTCAACATTGTTTTAATACTGTTTCCATTGATTTATAACTAACTTTCAATACTAAATTCAATCATGTCAGTCACTTTAGCAATGATTGAAAACTGCCACTTTATTGTCAGGATAATGATGTTGATTCAATGTTGATCTACATAGAGATTTCAATGTCAACCATAATGATGGTTTTGATGGAAAATCAACATTGTTTCAATGTGACCATGCTGTCTGCTGTCTTTACATAATTTTAACCATTAAATGCTTAAATGCAATGAGATGTGTAGCAAGATTAGAGGGACATCCAGGGAAATCATACAGGAAGGCAATGTGCCTGAAGCACATAGTCATCAGTCTGTCCGAGTCATCAGTAAGCGAGTCAGAGTCAAGTCACAAGTCCATAAAATGATGGCATAAGCCAGACTTGACTAAGAGGAAACGTTTAATAACAGTCCCAAGGTTTATGATGTGAAGACAGAGAGGGCATCACATGCCCTGCTTATTGCAATGCATCATGGTGTGATAATGGGGCCATTTCATTTCTACATGTACAAGTACCCTACAGTCTGTTTTCCGGTTCCTTGTTCACTTACCTGGTTTGTTTTCGTCAAAGAAAGTGATTTCCTGAAGCATTAGGTTCTGAAAGAGCATGTGTCGCACTCTTTTGTTCAGGCGACACAGACTACACATGAACATGCCTCCACGTAGACCTCCAAACAGAGAACTGGGGGAGAAAAAACATTAATCAACCCGGAGTTTCATTTGCTTTACATGTTTCTGAACACAATTACTGTGTCCTGATAAATTAGACATTTCTTACCTTCCCACAGAGTACAGACCCATGAGGCCAATGGCCCAGAGAAAGCTGTTGTGATCATAGGTACCACTCAGAATGTCAATCACCTTGCCAACATATACTGGGATATAAGTCTCACCTACAAGAGAAAATGCAATAATTAGCAGAACGTTTTATGCAAAAGCTACCACTTTGTCAATGTCACTGGTGCGCAAACTCCTTGGAATAGATAGGCCTATAGTTATAACCACCTAATGTAGGCCTATCATAGATATTTTACTTGAAACCTGAAAAATGATTGTGAATATTGTTCTTATCAAAAGAGTTGTTTTTTTAGAACACAAGTTGTAGTTGCACCCACCCAGAGCTGTCAAGGTGAGGAACGTAAAGGCTGCTGCCAGGTGAAGATAGTCTGGAGCGGAATAACGCACGACCCTCATAAGCAGTGCTCGGGCCTCCTGTTGCCTCCTCTCCTTTCCGGTATCGCTCTTAGCCTTGTCCGGAAAACACCACTCCCACAGTAGGCATGCTATGCTTGCAGTCACTGCACACATTACCACCATCCCCACATCGGGAATTGGGCAGCTGTGTGAGGTGAAAGGCACAAAAGTCTTCATCGTCTCGTAAGTTGGGGAGAGGAGACATAGTGCTGCCACCCATCGCGCCAGAAGGACAAGGTGGCGCTTCTCAACGTTGATCAACTGCGCTAACTGATGAAGTATAGTCCAACTTACCAGCCTAAAACCCCACAGCCAAATAACACTTACGGTAACACCTAATACTACGATGAAAAGCCAAAATAGTAGCCATAGCAAGGCATCAACGGTCAGGAGAAACAAGCAAGGTTTCACCGTTTGTGCAAATGTCCCAGACATCTTTCATGCAAGAAGATTCACATTGGATAGTCCTAGAAGATGAAGCAAGACAAAATGTTTATTGAAAACAATCAGCACAAGCACTAGTTCTACATCAGAATATTCGCGTCCTAGACATAAACAATAAAAGAAGAACGTGCTAATAAGCTAATCAGTCGATGCATGTCATACAGGTATTATTACTGTTGTGTTAGGCTACTGCCTCCCACTAAGTTTAGCCAGCTGTCTATTCACATAAGAAAAGTTCGTATACCTTCGAAGATTTATACAACTGTGCAATATATTAGAATATAACTTACCATTTCCTTAAATACAGGCGCGAAGAGGGAGAAATGTTTTACTTTCATTTTCTGTTAGCACGCTGACGTACTTCTGTGTGTTTTACCACATGATCTGAAAGTAGCAGGATTCAGCCACACGATGGCAGTGTCGGTCTTTTTCTTGTTTTCTTTTCTTTTTTTTTTTTAACACGGTATAGGCACATGGTTATATGGCCATAGAACTATGTTGTAGCTTACAGAGTCAGTATTAAAGGGTTCAAAACATTGGTTTGAAAATATATACATGAGGATATCCATTGTCTAATGTAGGCTAATCATTAGGGGGCAGAAAATAATAGCTCACGTCATCATATAGTCAAAACAGGCACCCATTGTCAGAGGCAGTGAATCATCTCCACCATATTTTAATACATTATGATCTTTTCTTTGTAGACCTCATTCTGTTTTCTTTAAGTAGAATCCTGTGCTTTACTAAAGAGATTTACAGAAGACTGCAGATTTAAAAGATTTAAAAGCTTGAGCGGTGCCACAATGCTTCTTAAATGTCTTGTGGACAGGTGAGACCAAGGCAGAGCTTCCTCTTTTTAACAACAAAATTTTATAATATATAGCAAAGAAAAGAACACGGTGTGTATGTGCATGGTTATAAAATAAGATTTTTTGGGGTGCAATGATGGGCCCAGTGTCAAAGCTGGCTCTCAGTATCAAAGGTCATGGTTGTTTCAGGAGGGCAATGACTGCAACATGCTTCAGAAGACACCCATGGTTGGAGACAAAGCACTGGAGAAGTCTAAAGTGTCCAGCAATGGATCCAAATCTAAATATGTCAAATATGGGGACCAAAATTCCAGCTGAGAGAGATTTTTTGTTGTTGTTCTAAACTGTGTGAAACACCAATTTTCTGTTGGGAAAGAAAGTGAAAAAGACTTACTAAAAGACTGACATACTCAAAGAGACAGCTGACAACACTTGCAGTATAGCCTACTGTTGATGAATAGATTCTATTTTATGAATCAAGGGAAGTAGACTGATTCCTCTAGCTGATTTCCTGTCAGTAAAATCAGAATGCAAATCTTATGCAAAGAGTTACTTTTGGGAAATCCTGCAGACACAGGAAGAGATCAGCTGGTAACATGATGTCAATGCAAAAAGTGCCCATAAACAAGTCTGGGAAATGGTCAGAAGTCATAATAAAACTTTAGTCAAGCATTAGTTAAACTTTGTAATAATCTGCCAAAGATGTGTTAGTAGTGTGTATCTAAACATTCATTCAATTTCTTCTATTCGCTTTTCAAACCCACAGGCTGCATCAGACCAAAATGCCACATGGACTGTCCCTGAAAAAGGCAGGTCTAGCACTTATTTCATTGAAAAATCAGGCTTCAAATATCTTTCAAGCATTTAATATGTACTTATTATAAATACATTCTTTTTTTTTTACATTATATCCAGTTATTTATACAATTGCTTCCTAAATATACAAAGTTCATACTATAAAAATGTTTATGGCAAAGAATACGGCTGAAGTGCCACAAATGCACTGGTTCATTACAAAAACTGAAGCAGTGACCAAAACAACCGTTATGATTTTCTTAAATCTTTATGTAACATACCTGAAAATATCTCTGAATCATGAGGCATTATTCATCGGTGAAGAGGTTTTACATACATACATACATTTGTCAATTTTGAGGCTTTTAAATAATCAGCAACAGAGGGCTAAGTCTCCTCTCAATCAATCTCTAACATTCAATAGTAGCTTTGGATGAACGATCCCTTTCCAAAGTAATGACTAAGACAGGAAGGCAGGCCCATGGAGAAAGGCCAGATGAAGGCTTCTACTGTAGCACACTCAGACAGCAGTGAGACATTAAGCACCTTAAAGGAAAATACCGGAGTGAATTCAAGCATAGCCCTGTTGAAAGAGCTTGCTAAATGCGCTAGTTAGCGAGTAGAACAAAATAATTTGGTACAGCATAGACCGAACGCGAACGCAGAAGCGAACAGGCACTTTACACTGAATCAATGGGACCTGACTATTGGAAACCAAAATGTAAAGTGTTTCGCGTTCGCGTTAGGTCTATGCTGTTGGAAATTCTTTCATTTCATGCGAAATATATTGCTGTTAGAAGGCTCGTGCAGCAGGACTATGCTTAAACTTACTCCGGTATATTCCTTTAACCACATGGATCAGCAGGAGATCTGTGGCAACAGACAACAAGGATATTGCTGGTGTTTAGTGCAGCAGAGGCCTAGTAAGGAACAGTCACTCACTCATTGATAGGCTTAAAGGAATATTCCACCTCTTTATGAAAATTGGTTATTCACCCCCTTACCTGGAGTTAGCCTACATATGTGGGTAAGAGCATTTTGGTCTCAGTGCATGTGTTGTCCTAGTCTGGCAACCCCAATTTTACCTTAAGCTTAGCATAAAGCTGGAAAGTAAAGTTGCCAAAGAGTTGCTATCTGGCAACTTTACATTCCAGCACCTATGCAAAGATAAAGCTAAATGGGGAATGGGGATGCCATACCAGGAAAAACGCAAGCACTGAGACCAAAATGCTTTTACCCACATATGTAACTCTACGTAAGGGGGCGAATAACCAATTTTCATAAAGAGGTGAACTATTCCTTTAAGTGAGAATACAGAGAAATGGAAAGATGAAGGAATACACTGGAGTTGGACAGGTAGACTGAGAAACACAGATTAATAAATAGGCCTAGATATGAAGCGCACTTGTTCAAGTTCAAAAGAGTAGGCCTATTTGTGTGGAAGTTTCTAAAGAAAGATTCACTGCAATCAAAGAACACCAGTGGCGCATTAATGCACATTTGTCACCCATAGGCACAGATACAAGTCTGTCAATCACAGCGGTTAAAGGCACCATAAGACTTTGGCTTGAAAGCTTCATTCACTGTTAGTAGTATGAATGTTTTACTGCATTATGAACTCTAGTATGGGTTCCTGTAGTGTAGTAGCATAGACATGGAACCATACCAAAAATGTTTCATTTGGTTGGAGACTGAATCCATAGCATGTGCACTGCTGTTTTCTTATATTTAAGCAACATCACAGCTTACAGTATGTTCTGAAATACCATCTGAAAACTATCGTCAAATATAACGTAAAGCGTAAAATATCATACAGTCTTTATATGAAGAGTTCAGATGCAAAACCCCCTAACTCCACTTGACCACTTTTTGAGAAAAAGGCCATTTTTTATCAGGCGTTTACAGTGTTTTGATTGTAAACAGATATTTTAGACACGGCAGGGAGCAGGTTTTATTTTATTTTTTCACAAAAACATTTAATTTACATATTCTAAATTTATACAGGATTAACACAATATCATTAACTCAGTTTTCACAAAAATGGTGTTTAGGGGTTTTGCATCTGAACTCTTCATATGTTCACCATTCTTTCCTACTTGTATAGTGTGTATCAGAAGAGTGCATGAGTGCCCAGTCACATTTACACTTCAGATAGCTTACTTCAGTCCTTTGTCAACAGCAGAGATAAGAGGCAAGTAACACAAGTAGGATTCAGTACTTAAGTAGCATTTTCAGGTATCTGTACTGATGACTTTTACCTTTTTTTAACCCCACTACATTTCAAAAATATATCTGTATTTTTTTTTTTTTTTTTACACTACTTTCATTTTCAAAACAGGACAGTTGCTTTTGTATGAACACATTATGAGGGAGGTTACCAGTTTATGGCAATAAGGTCTGGCTCTACAACATTAAGGCGATTCCAATGGAATGGAACAATGATAGAATGTCTTACACTTGTAAGTGATTCATTTGTCATACTGAAAACTAAAGTCTGATTCTTTCTGTCAAAATACTCCTTTTAATATGCTAAAGTATACCTTTTACTTTTATACCTTCAGTACATTTCGCTACTTGAGTAAGGAGGTCAAGTCAGTACGTATACTTTCACCAGAGGCTGAAGTATCTATTCTTGAGTATGGAAAGTGTGTACTTTAGTCGTCATCAGCCTTGAGAGAGTCTGGTCTAAAAAGACGTGACCTATTACAACTCTAGTCTACCAGACTGCTGCACATTCACACTCAAGTCAATGGCAGCTGAATACAGTGGTGTCAGTGAGCACAAAAAGATGATTAAGGCTGAATGAACCAGGTAAAGCTCTCTTAATCCTGACCTTAAAACACGTCTTGTGCCACAGTTCAGTGCTACGTTTCGTCACAAAGCTACTGACGACGACAACGACGTGGTTATGATGCCAAAGCCCTTGTCTGCAGTGAGGGTGTGTTTAAGGAGTTGGTTGAGACACAGGGGTCAGGATGGTCCACTCACAAATGGGCGACCCCGTCTGAGTGGGACTCAGTAGCAGCGTTTTTGTCTCTGTCGCCCTCTGTTGGCACACTGCGGTACTGGCACTCTGGGACAAGGGTGACGCAGGCCTTTGGTGCGTGCCCGTTGGGGGGGGCCTGTTGCTCCTGGTTCTGTTTGGCATCCCTCCGGTCCAGCCAGTAGAATGACAGCATGAGGAAGACCGCAGCTATCACTACAACGATGGTGCAGGCGAAGAAGACGTGGGTGTACATGCCCATTCGGTCCACTAGGACGCCTTCAACAGAAACAACAGGAAGTCAGTCTCCGTATTCAGGAAGTGGTGATGGAAACATTAACATGTAGCATGATACGCTGTATGACAGCATGTATACTTATCTGTAGGAAGTATGGGAAACTATTCTGCAAAGGCCTGGAAAAATAGATATTATTTCTCCAAGGCTTCCTAAGAGTATGTTGGTCCTTCTACTCGAAAGCAATATCTGCTGATGTAATATACATGCTTTTAAGGGAAAGGACAGGAGCACACTGGTGACACAGTCTTTTTTTATTTGTGCAAAAAATTGACTAACGTTTCGAAGGATACGTCTTCGTCAGAGTCCCGCCAGAATATAATGTACATGCTATGAGGCCCTATCAATTAATTCAGGCGTTCATTTCCCAATAGCATAGTTGCTAACTAAGTTAGCTGGCAACTATGCTTTTGGGAAAAGGATGCTAGACTAAGAGGCTCCAACATACAACTATGTAACTATGTTTACTTTTGGCAGCATTAGATAGTTTAGAACAGTAACACAAACATCTCTACACTTCCTTTACGTCTAATCCACTCTTAAATGCCATGTCTGAAAGCCCTTAGAATCTGGCCGTCCAGACAGACAAACAGGACAAACAACTGAAAAACCTGAAAATGAAGTTTCACGCGTAATTAAGAACGTGTCCGACTCTAATCTGCTGGCATTCTTCACACGAGGCTCTTAGAGGAAGCACTAATTGTTCAACACAATGGGGGACACTTTGCTCCACTTCATACTCCACCCTGCTAGCCAAACAGTCTGTTTTTTCCCACCTCATCGCTCACACCAGAGACATGCCCACAGGAGGTGTGTGTGTGTGTGTGGGAGTGGGGGGGGGGAGTGTGTGTGTGTGTGTGGGGGGTGGGGTGTGGGGGGGGGGAGTGTGTGTGTGTGTGTGTGTGAGAGAGTGAGGGTGGGGGAGAGTGTGTGTGTGTGTGTGAGAGGGGAGTGGGGGGGGGCTTCACACAGGTGTGGTGCGACTCAGCACACACACGACTGACTGCTCCAAACTGGTCACCATGGAGTCAGCACAACTGGCCTTCCAAACACGCACCTTCAAACAGCCCTAAATTATGGCTTGGATGCTTTCTTGGAGAACCACTGAGGAATCATGCATAAAATCAGTACACACACACACACACACACACACACACACACACACACACACACACACACAACTCAAGCAGATGGTGCTCTTAAAGGCCCGGAGATAAAGCCGTGACGCACAGCTGATTTGGAAGGGTGACACAGACAGTTGAGTAATCCATATCAAAGACGCAGCGGGCTGTGAGTTGGCTAATGTAGCGTGAATGAAGGCAAGACTTGCGCAAGAACAACAGTAACCCTGCTATGGCCTTCAGGGCTAATTTGAAAACATAAATCAGTTTGCCTGGGCATGAGTAGCTTCTGGGGGGGTTAACATTGAGAAAACAAGATTAGACTCAGCTTGATTAGCATCATATACAGGAAGTACTCATCTATTTACATGTACACAAACACACGCATACACATGCACGTCACACACGTCACACACACACACACACACACACACACACACACACACACACGTATCTGTGACTCCAGTACCTGCCAGTGGTGGGCTGATCATCTTGATTAGCATCATCCAGTACATAGGAAGTACACATCTATTTACACACACACACACACACACACACACACACACACACACACGTCACACTCACACACACCTAAATGTGATGTCCTCCTGTACCTGCTAGTGGTGGGCCAATGAGCTTGATTACAGTAGCATAATATACAGGAAGGACATATCTATTTACGTACACACAAATACTCACACAAACATATGTGCAGGCACACACACAAAGACACACAGACACACACACACCCCTAAATGTGATTCCTCCTGTACCTGCCAGTAGCATCATATACAGGAAGTACAGATGTACTGTATTTACGTACATGCAAGTCCAAATGCACACACACACACACACACATACACACGTATCTGTGACTCCTGTACCTGCCAGTGGTGGGCCGATGAGCAGCGTGACGCTCTCCATGACGGACAGGAGCCCCAGCGCCGACTGGAAGCGTCTCATCTCCACCGTGTCCATCAGCACGGTGAAGAGCAGCGAGCCCACCACCGCCATGGACACGCCGTACAGCAGCACGTACACCAGCAGCACGTCGAAGGTCGGCCCGATACAGCAGATGGAGTTGCTCAGACCGTTCACCAGCAGGGCGGCGCTGAACACGTAAATGTGGCGGCCTGGTGTGGGAGCATTGGGCAGAAGGGGAGGCATGGTTAGGTGTGTCAGAAACACATGAATGTGTCTGTGTGTGTGTGTGTGTGTGTGTGTGTACACAATGTTCATGTGAAGTGTCACGCTGACATTACCAAGCAATTTCTCAAATACAATCTGAAATGAAAGGCCTTAAACTTGTATTAGACTAGTCATCTAGGGTGAAGCACTTTGAAGAACTGAAAAGATATGGCAAGTAAACACTATTATAGGTGGCACTGAGTCAATATACAAGTGCAGTGCGTACTCAAGAAAGTGCAAAATCATTATTGGTCAGCACTAAAGAAATCATGCACACACACAGACACACACACAGTCTCTCTCTCTCTGTCTCTCTCTCTCTCTCACACACACACACACACACACACACACACACACACAGTCTCTCTCTCTCTCTCTCTCTCTCTCTCTCTCACACACACACACACACACACACACACACACACACACAGTCTCTCTCTCACACACAGACACACACACAGGGGGGCTACCTTTAAACCAGGCTAAGTTGAAGAGCAGGCCGATGGGTGGTCGGATGAAGATGTTGATGATTCCCAGGATAGAGAGCAGTAGTGCGGCGCGGCTCTGCTCCATGCCCGAGGTGGTGGCGTAGGGCACCAGGTAGACCAGCGGCACCACGAAGCCCAGCATCATCCAGGTGATGCCCAGCGAGTACACGCGGAAACGCAGGTTACTGCAGAACAGATCAAACGCCATGTTCTTCTGCAGTATGACCACTGCGCTCTGCAAACACGAGCGCGCCGCGCTCTTCTTCTTCCCGGAGGGCTCCGTGCAGCCATTGGCCGGGAGCGGCGAAGGGCCAGTCGGCCTCCGGCGAGGTCTCAAAGGCCTCATGACGGCCCCGCAGACGCAGCAGTTGAGCAACACAGCCCCCAGAATCAGGAAGCTGCCGCGCCAGCCGTACTCACTGTGGAGGTAGTGGCCCAGGAAAGGCAGCACTGATAGACCCAGGGCTGTGCCTGTGGACGACATGGCGTTGGCGAAGGGCCGGCGACGCACAAAATACTGACCCAGGATGGAGACAGCAGGCTGGAAACTGAAACAGAAGCCGAGGCCTGAAGAGAGCGAAGGGGAGGTACTGTAAGCCCGGGTCAGGAAAACAGATTGATTTTTTTAATTAAAAAATAATTAAATTTTAAAATAATAATAATAAATAAATTAATAATAAATACATTTAAAGAAAAGAAAAGAAAAAGAAGCAGATTGCCATAAGAATGCTCAAGATTTGATAACAACAGAGACTATAGAAACCCAAAGAAAGAATCTATTTTAAAATATAGCCATTATTTCACATGGTTTTATGCTTCTTTAGATGATTTATTACATTTAGAAGTATAACAAAGTAATTACTACTTAATTACTTATTAGGTAATTACTCATGAACTAATAAGTAATTACTCATGACCTGGGAGAATACCGGCCTAGGAGGTGACAGTGACACTGTTATTAGATCAACACTGAAATAAGCTGTTTACTAGGTAACTAGGTTACATTTTTTATCATTCAGAACAGCTAACCTTTGGTGAGATGATATAAGGTACCAAAATCCTTATAGGCCACATAAACAGTAGGTGTTATATACTGTAGGTGTTTTGTCATTCTTTCTGAACAGCTGCCTTTGGGTGAGATGATACTGTATAAGGTACCAAAATCCTTATAGAGCACATAAATAGTAGATGTTATGTATCAGTTTGCCTGTGAGACCAAGCAAGGTCATGTGAGTGTGTGTGTGACCTCTGACCTGTGATGACCCCTGCAGTGATGTAGAGCTCCTCCATAGAGTTAGTGAAGGAGCTGAAGATCATTCCCAGCCCACTCATTACCCCACCAATCATCACCGTGGTCCTGCCACCAAAGCGCTCCACCAGCATACTGCAGAATGGACCTGAAGGATTAGTGCACACACACACACACACACACACACACACACACACACACACACACACACACACAGATATTAGAGACAAAAATCCATATGCATACAAGTGAACATTTGAAAGAAAATCCTTTAAGCACCACACAGAGAGAGAGAGAGAGATAGAGATAGAGAGAGAGAGAGAGAGAGAGAGAGAGAGAGAGAGAGAGAGAGAGAGAGAAAGCGAGCAACACACACATACACAGTACACACTAAAAAAGATTAGAATGTGCTTCCCTGTACCATTATATACATTAGCACAAACACATGAGACCAAGAAACATCCTAACACATGGCCGAAAAAGGCCAGGGCCGCTTTATGACCTCGATTAGCACCATAATCCGGGAGCCTGCTTTGGCTGAGTAAATACCACTCCTGGAAACAATGTGCTGATTTGTGCACTCCTCTTAGAACACTCCGTGGGCCAAAATGTCTGATATTCCATTGTTGTATGAGAGGGATTTCTATTTATCTAGTAGTTTGGAACACTTGCAGTACAAACTGTGACTCCTCATCATAGTATAGGGTAGGAGGGGTTGATTTCTGTCTCTGGGTCGTAGGTTTTACACACGCATACCGCGATACCTCGCTTATCGCAACAAAACAAACATGAGCAGATGCTGGCCCTCATAACCTGACCTGAAGAGCTTTCTGTGTGTGTGTGTGTGTGTGTGTGTGTGTGTGTGTGTGTGTGTGTGTGTGTGTGTGTGTGTGTGTGTGTGTGTGTGTGTGTGCCTGTGAGTGTGTCTGTGTGTGTGTCTGTGTGTGTGTCTTAATGTCCCCACTGATCTCTCCCAGTGCACATCGCCATGCTTGCGCTACTTCAAGGCTGCATTAACTGTGAACATGTGTCAAGGCGAAACAGTGCCGCAAGACCACATAAACAACAGACAGGCTTGTTCATGTCTGAACATGCTTGGCGTGACACAGAGAGAGATATGTGCTGTATGTTCAATGCTATTTACTCTCCTCTTAACCTACAACACACTACTTCAACACACTAGTCATATTGATTTCCTGAAGCAAGTCTTGAGGCTGCAAAGGAGGCTCATGACTTCCTCTTTTTAGCTGCAGGAAGTTCATGCACAGAGGGTATCTCACAACCACTATCACTTCTATTTCCATAACGGGTCTGACAGTCAGCAGCTCGGAGGCCATATACACAGATTAAGATCATGTCTGCTCCGAAATAAAAAAGCCAATTTGACGGAACATGCATATACTGTAGGCTACTGTGATCTGTTCTCAGAGTAAAAGAAAATTCTACAGTTTAAAACAAAAACGTAGGCTGAGTAAACATAACACATCCCAAACATTAGATAAGTTTACATTCTCATTAAACAATGTATTCATCAAATGTTACATACAGAAACAATGTATTCATCAAATATGTTCTACAGAATGAATGATATACTACACCTCCAGCGTGGAGAACTGAAGTCATGATGGAAGGCACCCAGGACGTCTCACTGTTGCTAGCATGGAACTCTGTCTGCAGGTCTGTGTAGAAGATGCTCACACAGGATGGAAAGGCAAGTGTCAGGGCCAGCACCATGATAGTGGCAGCCAGCACCACCCAGCCCCATCCTCCGTCCGGAGCCTCTATGGCTCCTTGATGAGGCCCAGAAGAGGGGGACCCCGGAGCCGCCGCATTGCCCTCCTCACACTCTCCCCCGTTAAGTTCATTGTGCCCAGGGTCAAGGGTGGTGGGCTCCTGGTGAGGTGCATGTATGACCTCCTCAGGGCAACAGTCGGCACTTTCAGCCTTCTCATTGTTGTCCACCATCATCTCCCGGGGTTGGTGGACAAAGCCTTGGCACTGACGGTCAACGTTTGCCCCTGAGAAGCACTCCGACTACTGCATTCCATGTCACACTTGTCTCTTCTGGATCAGCTGTGTCAAGCGCAAGAATAGGGGGCACAACTGTCATACACTGTCATACATGCAAGAAGCATATAAAAAGACTAAAAAAAAACCTGATAAAATGTTGATTAATCAGTAATAACGTTAACTTGTTTTAACCCATTCCAGGCAGATTTTTCATAAATTCTCGATCAGGGTTAATGGTGAATAGCCTATCAATAAGCACATCTTAGTAACAACTCCTATCTACTGATCCAGCCAAAGGCTTAAGCCAACAATTTTACTGGCAAATAAGACCTACGCGAATAGCCAACCAACCAAGACAGGAACAGAAAAGACAGAACTGTCATGCAAAACAGAATAAGATGCTACACTATTGTTTTCACTATTGCATCAATGATCGGAAGAAAAACAGTTAACCTGCTACTATGTTGCAATGGATTCACAGCTGCTCCTGTGATTAGCTCAATGAGCTAATAATCCAAAAAGGACCCTGAGATAACCAAATGGATTTCACTGAAACATTATTATTTAGAATTACTCTAATAACAAAGTAGGCTAACGCCAAAAAGAACATTTCTGCGCGAGCCTGACAGATGTCATAGGGCAATTGACTGGTGATAGCGAATCAAACTGGTGATAGCGAATTAGACCAATGATTACATTCTCCTGCGCTTCAATTCGAACTAGTTGAATAGTCTTCAATACTGAGACCATTTCTGTACTATTGAAGTAGTTTTGTCTGATCTCATCTGATGCACACAACACAACGCACAAAAACAGTCATTGTTGAGGTAGCAACCATCTGACAGCATAGCGGTTCAAATTCAGAATTGAAAGTGCCTCTGGATGTCAAGAGACATGGGACAAAGCTTACCCGAAACAGCCTAAACTGGACAAAATAACTCACCTCTCCTGCTCTATGGACGTGTTTTTCTGGACAGTCATTTCTTTCTTTTACACGTCCATTCTGTGGTGCGCTCACGCCTTCACTCTGTGTGCGTCTAGCCTAGAGGATCATATTCCACTCAGTGGGTGGAGACAGGACGGAACAGCCGACAAACGCAATGATGTTGAGCAAAAGGTGTAAAATAACGTTGTGTTTGCCTTCCACGTACTTCTCTTTGCATAAATTACCGTCAAATTTTGTGTATAGCGCAATATAGTAATACATTATTTTATAGTGGTTATAGTTCCAGAGTGCAGAGACTGAGGAACGACTAGATCTGGCTGTGTTGTTTGAGACTGTAACAGTAGCCCCGGGCGTTCACTGGTATGTCGGTACTGGTATGTCGGTACAGTCGTCCAATAAGACTTTGGAGTGACCATAGCAGAACGTTATGAGGGTCTTAAGGCCCTGATCAGCTGAATACGAAGTAAAGTAAACAGACCATGTCAACAGACCATGAATAATAAATTAGGGAACTTTTCGGGGTAGATGTGGCAAACACTAGGATTACATTAAAAAAACACTCCTCTTCACGTGTAATCACCAGCACCATAGCTGGAGTTCAGGGGAAATTAAAACAAGAAATACAGAGACATATAAGATAGGGTATTTCATAGTCTAGTCAGAGCAGAAAGAAGAGACAGTCACATTTTTAAAACACAAACACAGTTTATGATAAAAATCAGACTTTGATATTTTGTAGTTGCCATCTTAACTTTGAAAGTATCATCAGAGGACAAACTGAAAAGAAAAACAAAAGAAAACAAAAGAAAACAAAAATGAAAGGACAATCTGGCCGAAACAAGTCGGCTCTGCAACACTGAACTCCACGGTCTCCAAACGGACAGAATTCACATTTGACATCAATACTGATCAAAACTCAACACACTCAAAACAACTGTAGGTATTTAATGAATTCTTACTTATGTTCGCAATGCTTGTTGGGAGAGAGTATGTATATAAAAGCATGCAGATGTTATTGACAAAACTTGTGGCAGACTCAGAATCTTTCCCTCTCTTCTAGCCAATCTATTTAATGCATGGATTCTGCTATCAGTTAAACGTTCAAATGTCACAGCAATGACCTACAGCCCCTGTCCAGGACATGTAGTCCAGATGTCACCATAGACATCCAGTGTGTTAAATTCCAACTCCATGAGGGCAAAACCCCTGCCAGGACAGGACAGTGGTAGCTATAAGCCTTCAGGTTTATAAATTAATTGGGCTGGACCAACAAAGCATTTTTTTTCTTTCTTTTCTTTTCTTTTTTTTTTTTTTAAGGGGACAAGAGTTGCAGAGCGATTCCACATTTAACACCAAGTCTTGCTTATCCAGCATCGTTCTTACTCCATGCACCGTGTAGACTCAACAGTAATACAAAGGCCACATATATCCCAGGACACAACATTGTAATCTCTAACACAATGCATGCTCTCAGGGTACTCGTGCCAAATATTAGATCATTACTGTTTATATATATATACTGTTTTTTATATATATATATATATATATATCCCCAGAGTTTGTAAGATAGTACATAATATAATTACGTTCATCACAGAGAAAACAGTACTTTTTTGCCTTGACATCTTTTTGTTTAACATCAAACAACTTAAATATGGGGGGGAAGGGAGGGGGGGAGGGGGGGTGTTTGCCCAGTTCAGAGTGCTGGTACTGTCCTTGCTCTGCATTCACGAGTATGTGTCAGATATCAGATGTGTGTTCTGTAGATACTAGGCAAGTGTCATTAATATTTCTTTACAAGTAGACAGTATTTCTCCAGTTGTGTCTGGAGGTCTGGTGCTTGGAAACACCAGTCTCGAATGATAATAATTATTATGCAAATCTTCCCCATTATTACAGAGAGAGACAGTGAAGGCAGTGGAAGCCTTAACATGCAGGAGGTCAGGGGGTGTTTGAGGGGGGGGGGGGCACAGAATAAGAGAGTCAGTAACAGTGGCAAAAAGATCTGACCGTCTAGACTAAATACACTTACAAACAAGGGCAAACAGGGGGGCTGTGGCCATACCCTCATATTGTTTACCGTCTGGGGGACCGTGGGCCGGTCCCCAACCGTCACACTTCAGACAAGCCCTCTTCGCTCCACTCAGACAATAAGAGAAGTAAACTGTGCACAACGCAGGGCCAAAGGCACAACACTGGACAGACAGACATGCATGCATACATAAAACACACACACACACACACACACACACACACACACACACACACACACACACACACACACACAGTGAGAAGTCAGGGCACTGATAGGGACCCCTGCAGTTCGGCCAAAAACACTGCACTCCCTGTCACCCCCAAAACAAACACTCCACGCGCAAACGCAAACGTCAACAGCAAACCAGAAATCTGATACCAAAAGAGTACTGGACAGCTGAAAACCACACACACACACAGAGACACACACACACACACACACACACACACACACACACACACACACACACACACACACAACAGGGAGTGTGACTGAACAATAACAGACAAGCCAAAGTTTCATTTCGGTTCGATCAGACACAGCCCATTGGCCCTTACTGTACATTGAGAAAAAAATCTGGTATTTTAAAACCCCTAAATCCTTAAAGCATGGGAAATGGTACTGTAGGTCCTAGTCCACTATTCCGTGGCCTAGAGTGGCCTTGAAGAAACCTTAACAGCCTTGGGGGTGAGTCACACAGGAAATGATATGTGTGCTGGATTTTAAAAAACAAAACAAAACAAAACAAAACAAAAAAAAAAACCTGCTTGCCAGCTCCAGCGGCCACTTCAGCCAGGACTGTTTTTTGTTCTGCTCTGGTTCTAGTGGTTCTAGCTCGGCTGGACACAGGATTCCTGGGGCCCCTGTTCTGGGTGATGATGAGACTTTAGCTCTGTGCAAGACATCATAAGGAAACAAGACGATGGGATGGGGGGAGGGGGGGGGTAAACACAAATAAGAGACACCAGAAGCAAGACCAAACAAAAATGCATATGTGTAGGGGTGGGAGTAGAGGGGGTGGGTGGGTAGGGGACAGCACCGCTTTTAGGTGAGAAACGATATGACCAAATGATTACTGTCTTCACATCTAAAAAAAAAAAAAAAAAAAAAACGTTTAAAATGACTGAGTAAACAAGGCAGGGTGAATGGTAACACAATGTTGGAGAAGCTTATTTTTTTTGTCACAGAATGTGTGGACGAGAGGAAACAAGACAAACGCACACCTTGAAGGGTAACTGGTTGGGCTGTGCAGGGATACGCACATAGGGTCTCTTCTCCCACTACACATAGAATAATAACTCATTTTGATACACATTAGTATGACCACTATGATACAGATATCAACAGTTATGTAGCATTCAATCTTTTACACTGTATGTATATTTATGTGTTGTTATTATTATTATTAATATCAATCCACTTTTTATAATAATAAATCTCACATGCCTCACAATTGCACATTTTTTTTTTTTTTTTTTTGTTTGTTTGTTTTTTTCCGGTTGTTTCCGTGTGATCCACTCAGTGCCAAACTGAAATGTCCAGGGGTGTTGTGGTTTTGAAGCGGACGACGTCATCACAGGAGATGCTGACCTGAGTGAAGGAGAAACATGAGACACCTTCTTCTTTTTCTTTTCCTTTCGTGCTCCCTCTTTCTTTCTTTCTTTCTTTCTCTCTCTCTCTCTCTTTTTCATGGTCGACGTTGACGAGTGTCCAGCAGCACAAGGAGGGACCACCCACAAGGAGACATCACCTCCTTGGTGGATTTTTCTTTTTCCAGGGCCAAGTAAAAGAAGTAAAAGTCCCTCGAAAAGCCTTTGTCCTGTGGGACAGATAGCGGTGTGTATGCCAAAGAGTGTGTGTGTGTGTGTGTGTGTATGGGGGGGGGCAGTCGGTTGTCCGTGTCCATGCCCGTCAGTAGGACGTATTGGTGGTGCAGAAGGATTAGTGTGTGTGTGTGTGTGTGTGTGTGTGTGTGTGTGTGTGTGTGTGTGTGTGTGTGTGTGTTGGAGGTGGGGGGTTTGGACAGGGCTGAAAACGAATGGCAGTGGAGAGTGAAGGCTTTGTGATTGAAGGGAAATGGTACTCACTATAATTATGTCTGTCTGTCAGTCTGTCTGTCTGTCACACATACACACACATACACAGACACACTTGCACCAGAGGAAGTGGTAGTAGAATATGTCAGTTATGTCTACCATTATGTCTGGTGAGAGTGAGGCTGTGTAGTGTGCCATACAGACTATACAAACTGTAGCCTTTCTGGAACCGCTTTGTGCACTTTACAAGCTGAGATGGATTCAGCTAATTGTCAAATAGTGACAAAAATTGGTTTGTTCATCTATGTGTTTGTGTGTGTGTGTGTGTGTGTGTGTGTGTACGTGCACATGGACATGAGTGTGTGTGCATATCTGTGCGCTTTACTAGTGTTTAGTGCTGATGGTGGCGGTAGGTAACTGACGACAGCAGATGTTGCAGCACTGCAGAGAGGGGGGGGCATAGCTCAGCCCCACCACGGAAAGGCACAAAGGGGGTGCACGTGTGTGTGGCGCGCGTGTGTGTGTGTGTGTGTGTGTGTGTGTGTGTGCATAAGTATGCATGTATGGGTTAGGGATATAAAGTGGACATAAGGGCATGCATGGAGGCAGGGGTGGACTCAAGGCCTACAGAGGGGGCAGTGTGATGGCAAGGGGTTGGGGAGTGGGGAGGGGGGAATGGGGCTTGATGCTTACACGTCACTCCTCACATCCGAGAGCCCCTTTCTTGCAGAATCTGGACAAGGAAACAGTCATATTTCAGTCATTATTCAAACTCCATTGATGAATGGGGATGCAATAAACAATCATGGATTTCTCAGAATGCAAACTCTCTATGAAGTGCACATACTACATACTACTACATACAGTAGGCTACTAGTCTTCTCAGCAGCAGTCACTATTACCAGCACTGTTGGTGTGCACTATTATTCAAGTGCAGACCTCAGCTCTGGAGAGACAGCCAATTAAATTACTCTTCTCCTGAAGAAATGTGTTGCCTTGCTGGAGTAGCTATCCAAAACCACTTTGTTTATTTGCCATTTACGGACTGTGCAATCACTATGTTTTTTTCCTCACCTAATTTGATGGAAAGGCCAAAGGATTATAAAAAGGGATTGCAGATTTACACACACACACACACACACACACACTATCCATGTGTGAACTCACCTTAGCCTTCTCAGTGGGTTCGATGACAATGCCGTTGGTAGAGTTGTTGAGTTCACGCGATACCACACACAGGAACTCTGCCTGGTCCTCATTGCCGTAGTTGTAGGACGAGCCGATGCTTATGAGCTGCAGGGTTTAGAGATGAGAGCACATTAGTGAAGGCAGAAATGAAGGACATGGAAGAAGAGGAAAAAACACTGAAAGGAGAAATTTGGTGTGATAAGGACCCAAAGTAGATTGCAACATCATTAAAAGTTGAAATGCTTGCCGGGGAGCAGAATTGAGACGTTTGAGCAGGCCGGAGAAAACCACTTGCTAGTTGTAGCTTCCGGGGGCATCCAGCTCGGGGGTAAATAGTTATCTGTACAAGTACTATGTTTTTAATGCCTAGTTTTAAATGTTGGAACTGACATTATACTATAGACCAAGTGTGGGGCTATTTTGAGCCTTTCTATGGTTTAAAACAGTGATTTGGCTACCAACACCTATAGCTAGATGCCCCTGGAAGCTACAACTGGCAAGTGGTTTTCTCCGGCCTGAGAGAGTGTATCAAAATTCTGCTCTTGGCAAGTGTTCCAACTTTTTGTGAAGTTACAATATACTTTGGATCCTTATCACACCAAATTTCTTCTTTAAGGCCACCGCACACCGGCTCCAACACAGTGCTGAGCACTCCTCTTCCAAAATTCTATTCCATTGTTTTCAATGCAACCCCGCACACCAGCGCAAGAACTCTTCCGCCGTCGATTGTGAATTACGATTCAAGTCTATTTTGTCGGAGCCAGTCATTGACATCCATTGTTAATTTCACAGGCTACTGTGCTAGGTGGTAGGCGAAATGGTCGGATTCGAAAGTGCTCCGCAATGCTGGTGGAGCCGGTGTGCGGACGGCTTTACAGGAAAGCAAGTCAAAGCCTGTATTTGTGGGGTCATTCCTGATCATTGTCGCACGCTTAAGATAGCTAACCACACAAAGATCTGATCACAAGGGCTTTACTCTGAGACTCATTTTCAATTTACAGATTCAACCAGCAGGTGCAAACAAAGTGCCATTTACATCAACTGTCCTCGGCTATAACTATAATTTCAGCAACAATGTCTGGGATTATATTGCTTTATTATACCCTGCAGCAGAACTGCCATCCTGTCCAACTTCATTCGGTTAGGACTAGGCGGTAAATGCTGGCGGCCGGAAATGACGTTGAAATCTCGCCGTTATGTTGGTTGCTTAGTAACAATGCCAAACGACCTACTAATATATACCTCTAAACAATCTAAAAACATTTTTAAAACTCAAAAAATTAATACTTAAATACTTAACCCCCCCCCCCTCTAGTATTGTTTTTATTTGTTTTTGTAACTGTAACAGTACCCGCGAGATTCTGTGAGAACATACAGCAAGGCTTTTCCGTTTAGTCTACCACTTCACTCCACAGTATATTTACTGTATGGCCACAACAGTCAAACAAAGCCAAAGCTGAAATTATATTTTCTACATAGAGAGCAAAAGGGTGAAGGGGGAGTGGGAGGGTTGCCCTGTATCTGGATAAGGTTTGTGAAATTTTGTTTTGTAGAAATGACTTTTTTTTTTTTTTTTAATTGACTGTTGTTGCAAGGTATATCGTGCAATTTCTTAAAATCCCTTGGTTCCATCATCATGGTACATTTAACAACATATGACACAACTACTCACATCCATCTCACACCCTAATCTAAAATATGTTGGTTTCCAATCATAAAGATCTACAGTTACAGGTTATAATGTTTAACCTCATATGACAGCCAGGTTCATTTGTTTCTTCTACGTTGCCTGTCCTAGCGCTACCATGGGCATGGGCTAACAGTGGAGTCCTCCTTCTCTCATGAAAGAAGCTCTTACCTGCTCAAACTTCCAGCCGTCTGACATGGTAGAGACCATCTGCGTCAGTTCCTCCTCTTGACACTGCAGCACCCTATAGACATGTTTCACGGGGCCCTGGAAAACAGGCCGATAGGAGAATGCACATATACACAAAATTAAATATTCATACAGCAATGAAAACTATGCTTTTGGATAACAGGCTCCAGATCCTTGAAAGCAATCGTATTATTCATGGTTACACAGTAAGAACACAAATGCAAAATTGAAATCAAATAACTTAGTACATATCGAAATGATCCACTGGATAGTCTACTGGTCAAATTGTCATAAGTAGTCAATAACAGTTAAAAAAAATAACAACATTAACAGCAATCCTAGACTGCTATGCACCTGGGATGTCCTGTTCTCGTTGTCCCGTATCCTCTCCTTCACAAGCCTCACCAGAGATGCAATGTTGTAGAACTCAGCCTCCTCTAGCACACCTGCAAGAGCCACAGCCACAACTCAGACATGCCTTCGCAACCAACAGGTGACTCACTTGAGGTTACCCACCACTGCCAATGAAAACAGTCTTCTGCCTATACTGTCCCCCCAATGCTGAAGCCATTGGGTTAGGCTCACCTTCCTCTGCCAGGTTCTTGTTGATGATCAGCTTTCCATGTCGCAGGTAATTCAAGATGGGCCCAAAGTATGTTGGATCTCTGTCTATTAGGTAGGCTCCTGTCTCATCCTAAGTGAGGGTGGGAGAATGGTATGCCATAATCATTTATCCAAACCACTGTCACTTGCATAAATTAAGTTTAAATATTTTCAATAATGTTAACATACATTGCATTACATTGAACAATACCAACACATACCCATGCACCATTAAAGTGATCATTAATAAAAAATCACATTAGATTGTCAAAATAGATTACCTTGTCAGAGTCCAGATCTGGATCGTCTTGGCATAATCGATACAAGAACGATTTAGGTTCTCTACACAATGTCTGTTTTGTAGTGACAAAGTAGGTTCCACCAACGTTAAGCCTGACCCATCGGGATCCCGGTTTTTCTGACTGATCTGATGGGGATGTAGGGCTACTCTTCATGGGGAACCCAAATACTGCTCTGGAACTGGACACCCCTGGACTGGACATGCCGCTCCGAGGGGGAATCACGAGAGTGGGCGAGGGAAGCCTTACCGAGCCACGAATTTCACGGTGTTCTTGTTGCTCTAAGATGCCAGTCCCACTTGGCTCCACAACGTGTAACTCAGCCATACTTCTGAGATACGAGCACTCACAGTTTTGCACAATAGGTAGCGAAATATTCTCTTCCACAAATTTGTAAACAGAGGCTAGCTAGCTGGTTGTCGTTTCCTTTACAAGGTGGCAGACCGTGGGGCGTTGCTGCACGCATCAGATTAGATTTGCACGAGAACGCACATACGGGACCGAATTTGAGATATGTAAATACCACATATACGAGGCGGCATCGCTTAAAAACGTTACAAAGACTAAATTACTCTCTCTCATTTATTCAAACGACCTATATATGGCCATAAACATTACGGGAAGAAGAACGCGTATGATCATTTCCAGGTCAGTATTTGATCATCGTTTCACAGTAAAAGTCCTACACAGCAGCTGTCACAGTATAGGCAGTGTGCCTGTCTGTCCAGTAGGCCTGATGTCTATCAAGATCTTTCTTATTTCTATCATATTTTTAATTAATTAATATGTGGATGGTCTCTCCATTATCCATGATAGTGGGCTATTCTATTCCATCTTAGTTTTGTCCAGTCCAGTTTTTTAATTTACCTCTGCCTAGAAGGTTATGTTTTTGCCAGTGTCTGTGTACAATAACATGACAAGTAATGCAGGGATTTGGATTAGTTTTTTGGACAGCATGCCTATCAGGACAAGTGACAACCAGTTAAGTTTTGGTGCTGATTGGTTATCCGGAAATTATTATATTGACAGTATTGACTTATTGGCAAAGGTCAGCACTTTAGTGCTTTACTAGTTCCTCATTGTAATCTAAAAACAAAATGCATTCCAATCCAGCAGGCCTACAATTCTGAATATTATTTGCATATCATAGGTTACAATTGTGTCTGATGTAGACCTAGTGTAATCTGAAGCAAAGGCATGACAGCATGAAGAAGAAAAACATCTCTGTATCAATTTTATAGGATTTTATTATTTTAAAACAAACAAAAAAAAAACATTAAGACATAGAAATGTGCACCATACACTTCCTGGGCCCAATTATTTACATATCTATTTCTCTTTTCACATATTCAGATTATTGTGGGATAAAAGAGGTATTTGGTACTAATTTGGTAGGCCTAATAGGGCCTAATGGCTATACTAGGCTCTGCAGAATAGTCTTTTTTAATAATCTTTTTGATCAAAAAAGAGACACAAAAAATAGACTGCACAAAGGCCTACATCATGCAGGCACAATTCCAGCTATGTGAGATAAGAGTTACTGAAGCGCCATCTTGTGGTCCCAAATATCATTTCACTCAAGAGTTCAAACCAACAATGGCAGCATCAAACCCAACTATTCATGGCAGTTAGCATCTGTTTCCTCCCTACCACCCACTGGGTGGCACTGGAGCATGAAGCCCCATGTCTTCCATTGCCAGCTGCAAGTCCTTCAGTAAGCTATGGAGAGGAGTCACCACAGCACTGATATGCTGGTCCACCCACTCGTCTACGGTGGCCTGGGGGTATAGCAGTGCCATCTCCTGCTTCACTTCCTCTGCCTTGGGTTCAACGGCCTGAAGCAATCTAGGGTTTGACAGGAGAGGGGTTAGCATCAGGTCAGCATGCGTCAGGGGTCAAAACTACTTGGCAAAACAACATATTGGGCATCTGGCCCGTCCAACAGATGTCAATCTATGGTGATATCCATAGCATGCAGATGTGGTCATGTACTTGCTTGTGGTGTAGATCAGTGTTTGTTTTGATTGCAGCATTGAACAGGTTTCTTTCAGGTATTATCAGATATTTTTTTAAAGGTTTTCCAAATTATATTCATGAAATTATTAAGGAAATGAAATTATTAAGGTCAGAGCAGTAGATAAATCTGGAAATATGAGTCAAAATGATTATTTATGTAATATTGTCTTACGCCGTCACTTGAATCTGTATTTGCTGAGCAATAAGTGGGTTTGCAATTTTCCTCTGTCTGTGATATGGGGTAAACCAGCCTCTGACAAACCTAGAAAACAAGCATAATGCATGCATTAAGGGTACACAACACAAAACATTTACAGGAATTTAAACATTTAAAATGTTCAAAAACACTTTAATAGAAAGAGTTTGGCATTACTTGATTGAATAACAAACTGTATTTGTCATCCCTGCTCTATTTCATAATCTTTTCATTTAGTCACCAGATGAGCCAGTATCTTACATGTTGCTTTCAAAGAGTCGCAGATCTTCTGACTCCAGTAGTATTGTTAATTCCACAATTAGCACAGCAAGCTTCTGTCCAGGAAAAGATGGGGTGCTTTCAGGGGATAACCTACAGAATAAAAGAAATAAAGCAAAATGATCAGAACGCTTATGGCGGTCTGCACTGATGAAGGTCTGAGGACCGAAACTTTGTAGCACTTCTCACCTGGTAGCACTTTACTTTTATTTTCTTTTGTTGGATGGATTAAACACCTTTTTCATCACTTGCAACGGCAAAAAATGGTGTGCGAGTTCATTCTTGATTGACTCTAACAAGACTCTAACAAGAACCAACGCACCCTCACGGCCAAGAGTAATTGGCGCGACACCCAGTTTGTCTTAAACAGTGACTTATTTTAATAGGAATACACGGTGTTGATGGAACCTCACCTGCCTATGTCCTCTACCTCTGTAGAAGGGCTCCCCAGCAGCTCCGTCACTCGGCTCTGAGCTTCCTTTGTGAAGCTACCTGCAGCAGGGACACAGCTTAGAACACAGCTTAGAACACGGAACTTACACACAATCTGAGAACATTAGTAAAAAAAAAACACAGTATGTTAGTAAAAATATAGCCTGACATAGCCCGCCCATAATACGGATGTTCATCCGTATTCATGGTCTGGGGCGGGATTACATCGGTAGAGAGACAACCGCCAATAAGCGAAGCCGATTAGACAAGCTGTCCAATCGTTTCAAACCAGAACTGAATGCCCTCCCCCCGCCCTATAATCGCGTCAGGTTAAAGAACCTCCAGACCATGAATACGGATGAACAGCAGTATTATGGGCGGGCTATGTCAGGCTAGTAAAAATACACTTATGTTAGTAAAAATACACTTATGTTGGTAAAAATACACTTATGTTGGTAAAAACATAATGGTGTGCGTCAACAGTATGTCTGCACAAGGCATGATGCAGTCACAAGAACAAACATTTCTTACTGAAACTGACCATGGATCAGTGTTTGCAGACAAGAAGCCAGAGAAGGAATGGCCAAGGGCAGGAGCTCACAGAGGACAGACAGGTGGTCATATCTGTAAAACATACAGTGCAGCATCCACTCAGAATGCACTTACTGCATCCTTCCACAGAATGGACTGTTACTAGGCCATGACATGACGCTACCGTATTATAGTATGTAACATTATTTCATGTAATATCATTTATAGTACAGTATAAGACATTAAGTTAATATGTGCCTATGAGTATAGTTATGGTAAATTTGCAGAAAAGTAAATACTAATCCTTACAGTGTACAAGTACATGGTTCATGAAGAAAAGTAATGTTGAAGTCTTGAAATATAATGTAACAGTATTTTACTTTATTTTTGTTAGTATTGTTATCATTAGTTAATATTATTATCATTATTGACAACAATATCAACCTGGCGTTCGTTTCTTAAAAGCATAGTTGCTAACCAGTTAGCAACTTACTTAGTTGTGAATGGGAAATTGCATTGCAACCAACATAGTTGCTAACTTAGTGAGCAACTATGCTGTTGAGAAACAGACCCTTGCTCTGCTAAAATGACCTACTGTACCTTTGCCAGCCTGTGAGAGCAATGCCTTGTAGTTGGACACTAGCAGGCATGGCTGCTGCCACCCCGAGCCACTGCAGATGGTTGTCTACATGCCTCTGTGTGCAGGGGACACATGTGTGCACGCTGGTGGAGCCTTTAAAAGAGCTGGCAGTCCACAGCTGATGGAGCCCGGCTGAGCTGTACTTCTCCATCAAAACCACTGTAGAGAGACAGACTTAGATGTTTATTACAAGAGCAGGGCCACAACTGAGCATGCAATTGCCAGATGCAGTAGCCTACACTCCAGTTATACTGTGTGATAAATTATGTTATCCTTTTTAATTAATATAGTCCTGTGGCCACGCACATCCGTTACTCCGTTTTTGGATGGGTGCTGGATCAAAGTAAAATGCACTTGTCACTGAAGAGATGGTCCGCACACCAATTTTTTGTTCCCTTTTTTTTAATTTTTGTTAGCAACGTTTCGAAACGTTGCTAACAAAAAAATAAAAAAGAAGGGAACAAAAAATTGGTGTGCGGACCATCTCTTCGGTGACAAGATCCTTTTAAATTAAGTTGTTGGCTTGAAATGAAAAAACAGTGGTTCCATTACCTGTATTTTCAACATCTAAAACAGGGCTATAGTCCCAGATCATAGGCTGGACAAGTCCCACCAAACCACTGTCTGAAAGAAAGCAGAAAATGTTCTATTTTAGGATATGCCTTCGTTATTATGCAGCTCTTTGATTTCACCATGTGAAATCCTCAGACGACGGTGGCCTAAAAAAGGCAGCAGCCTCATCTCTCGTTTCTACCTTTCAGTGTTTCCAGACTCATCCCTCGCAGCATGTCATCCCACATGATCAGACGGACGTTTGGGTGTCGCTGCCGCACCACCTTCGCTACTTTGGTGACGTGACTGAGGAATAGCTGGTGCACACTATGGTCTGGACTGCCCAGCCACTGTCTGGACTCCTCTCCCTGACCAAGCAGGTACACCTGGTGTGGTGGGGGTTAGATTGGGTTAGATTTAGGTGTGGTGGTCATCAGAGCCTCACAAACGGATGGGTGGTTTCATCGTGTTCAAAGTAGAAGAAATATGTTTTTATGAGTTGCTTTCAACTTTTTGGCAACTTGCAAGACCACATAATAGAAAGGGATTCAGTCACGTTGGCCCTGCAATTCTTGCAGTGTAAGTAAATATACACACTTAAGCATATTCACTGCATACATTTTCTTCATCATTTAAATTATTTATTTTTTGAGGAGCAAAAAACTCAAGAATTTTACTCTCCTGTAGTCTATCACTAGACTATAATGTGATGTAATAAAGTTTTTCTTGAATCTTCAATCTTGAATTGTGCCAGTGTCACCTCCTCAACTCCACAGAATATTCTAGTACTAAGCCCCCCAAATTAGCAAAATATCATTAGTGATACAATTATGGTACAACACCCGCCCTGGCCTTGCTGACTAGTCACTCATGTTTTAAGAGATGATCACACTCAAGTTGTAGTTCAGCTGTGTCTCACAGACAGTACCTACCTCATCTGCTCCCAGGTGCAGGGCGCTACTCTCAGGGTGAAGCTCCATGACCTGCTGGAGCATCTCCAGCACCAGCTGCACCCCACGCTCCTTGTGGGGGTTCAGGGTGCCGAGGCAGTGGGCCACCTCACGCAGCTCCCGGAACTTAGAATGCTTCAAGACAAACTGAGGAGAGAGAGAATTTTCAGCAAAGATTCTGAAAAGCTTTTCAGTGATCATGACATCAGATGTCATTTGGTGGAAGATTGGTTAGTGGTAGTGACTGACACACCCACCTCAAGATGTCCAAAGGTCTGGATCAGAGGAATAACCTCTAACTTCCTGGATTTGGCAGCGTTTTGCAATGTGAAAATCTCTTCCCGGCTACATAACAGACAGAATGCATACATGGGTTCATGATGGATTTTTTTCTTTCTACTGTATGTGCTGATTCCATTTAGAAGGATTCAACTTCAAATGTCATGCAGTTGTCACCAATTTTAAGGTGATAACGTTACCCTATTCAATCACCTGTAAGGCGGATATGCTGAAGCTCGGAGGACCTTCAGCTCTCCCTCGTAGGGAAACATGTCTTCATATTCAATTAGTAGCCCGTTTGCACCGAGGTCAGCAAATAAGTGAATAAGCTGTTGGCATTGATGCATTTAGTAATGATAAGGTGACATCATGAAACTTAAATGCATTTACGTTCAGTAGCCTATAGGCCCACGGTGAAATAACGTTACAGGAAACATGTGATGGAATCCAAATAATATGCGATGGTCTACGTGAAATATTATTCCTCCATACCTTCAGCAAATAGTCAAATTTGGGAGGCGCCCCTTTCAGATCCAAATGAACAAGTTTCTTCCCAGTCAATGCCATGTTGCCTGCGTATGGTAACTGCCGATGATAGCAGACCTACTTTCCTTTTCCACAATGATCCAGCTGATCTAGCTTGTTGTCATCTTCTCCTCCTCACCTACATTTGAGCAGCGAGCCAGCCAGCCAGACGTAGCCTGTCATTCGCCACAACAACATCCCACCTCTATGTGTACGTTCTAAGCGCACCCGGGTAAATTTGTCCAGTTAGATTCAAAATAAAAGTCCGAGGTAGTGTATGCGATCGGGAACTGTTAAAATGGGTAAATAAACAAATACAAACTGTGGGTGCATTTTTGTAGACCTCCTGACACACATTATACTTACAGCTCCTTGGTCTATCATCCTTCATATTCCTCTCAGAGCCCGTTTATGGCGAGCCGAGCACTCCCTTATTAACGCCATTCAACCTGCAATTCCAATTGCAATTCCGCTAGGAGGCGATCGCGAGCCAGTAGAAAATATGGGATACAAGGCGAAATGTAGGCCTATAATTTTCACATATTTGCATTGCATAAATGCAGCGTTTTGTTATTAGCAACCTGGACATGGACTTTCAATAAAAACACAATGATTTTTTTTTTTTTTTTACCTTTATTTTACCAGGAAATAATCCCATTGAGATTCAAAATCTCTTTTCCAAGGGAGTCCTGGCCATAGGGAATGACTTGCTGTGTCATGTGACAGACATTTGGAATTGTTTTACAAATTAACAAAAAATATTTAAAAATTGACTGAGAATGAAGTCAATTTATCCTGTGCATCGCATGTATGAATGCAATTACACAAGAGAAAATTGTATCTAAAGAAATGCAGCATTTATGGGTGCAGCTCAGAAACCCACTAATTCTCACTTACTCGCGCACACCCTCTAGTTGCAATACCACCAGATGTAATAGGACAGTGCTTGTTCTCCCACATTCAAAGTTCTCTGTTTCTCCTAACAACTCAGTTGACCCAGAGCCTGTTTACGGCAAGCCGGAGCACTCCCTATTATCGCCATTCAACCTGCAATTCCAATTGCAATTCCGCTAGGGGGCGATCGCGGGTCCTATGGGGTATGAAGCTGAATGTATCATTTTCACATATTTAGGGAGAAAATATCACAGATTGCATTTCATTTTTAGCAACCTGGACACGGATTTCCAATCAAAAATGTAATTTATGAATACTTCTGTCCTTGCGTTTCTCATTCTGTGAGCAGTTTTTACCCCTGACTCACTAGCATTCCGCTACTCTGTTCTGGTGAATGATCATAGGGAATGGCTTGCTATGACACTTTGGAAGGGATTTTACAAATTAACATAAAATCTTAAAAATGTTATTTGTGGACTGAGAACGAAGTCAATTTATCTTGCATCGCATGCATGAATGTGTAACGGAGGCCAACTAGCTTGGCGGCAGTATGTGTAAATCCTCATCACCCAATTCCTTGGGCGCTTCTAATGGCTGAGTTAGAAGCTCAAGGTTAGCTCAGTTGGTTAGAGCTTCCCACTCCCACACCAGGAGTTTGTAACTTGCGGGTTCGAGACCCGTTTGCGGGGCGGAACGACACCGGCTGCAAGTGCAATTGTACAAGACAAAAACTGTATCTAAAGAAATGCAGCATTTATGGGTGCAACTCCATAGAAACCCACTAATTCTTCACTTACTCGTGCACGACCCTCTATTGCTAGAAGCAGCAGGCCTACCACCAGGGAGTGCTCGTTCTCCCCATTAAAGGTTCTCTGGTTGAGCCAAAGATAGTAGGCCTTCGTAAATGGAAAGTAAGGTTAACGCCCCCAAAATGCTAGGGCTGGGTCAGCGTGGGGAATAACAGAGGACAAATTAACATGGTGAGTGGACAAGGTAGAGAAAGTTGCTTAACAATAATAGATTGCTTAGTAAAATCGAACAAAGTCCATATGAGATGTTTTGTCTAATTATGACCTGTTTGCCTGCTTGGGTTTAAACTAAAATGCATTCTCCATTATTTGATTATTCTTTTAAAGTGTCAGGCCACCATTTGTGGAAATAAGTTCATTTTGCACCTCCCCTCGAGTTAAGCAATTGAGTTTTAACTTTTTTCTGTTCATCAAGCCGTTCTCCGAGCCTGGCGATATGACTTGCAGCTCTAGCATAGTTGCTTGAATCGAATTTGACCAGCTAGCATCGCGCCCGCTAGCATCTCGCTTAAAAGTAATAAATATTTACGGTAATTTTCCCATTTAAATGTCTTCTCATCTCTAGTTGAAAAAATGTAATAATACTTGCAGAAAAACGTTTGAATGCTAACGTCATGGGCAATTTTGTCGTTTTGGTTGCTGTGCTCAAGCGATGTTTCTTGGGGGTCTTCGGCGACTCTTGCCAATTTATCGCTGGCGGTCTGAACGTAATAGTTAAAGTGTCATTTTGCCATCATTATTATTATTAGGCCTATTACTATTATTTTGTAACATCAAGAAAATAATGAACCTGCTTTTGATAAAAACATGTAGACCTGTTGTTAAGTTGTTTAAACTTGAACAACTTTTGTCATACAATGAAGTTCAGACAGAATTTTCTAACATACTTTAAATCTACAACAGAATTTAAAGGAATATTCCACCTTTGTATGAAAATTAGTTATTCATCCTCTTACCTGGAGTTACATATGTGGGTAAAAGCATTTTGGTCTCAGTGCATGTGCTTTCCTATTCTGCCAGCCCTAAGTTTTCCCTTAGCTTAGCATAGGCACTGGAAAGTAAAGTAGCCAAAGAGTTGCTATCTGGCAACTTCACATTACAGCACCTATGCTAAGCTACAGCTAAAATAAAGCTAAAATTGGGGCTGCTGGACAGGGAAAATGCATACACTGAGAGCAAAATGCTTTCACCCACATATTTAACTCCAGGTAAGAGAGTGAATAACCAATTTTCATAAAAAGGTGGAATATTCCTTTAAGGGTGGAGCGGATTTGGCCAGAAGTCAATCGGCGAGTTGATTACCCTCTGAAGGAGGCTCTGGTACACGTACGCCTAGTTGACCAGGAGGCCATAGATATGCAGGACAACACTGTCAAATTCTGTGTGTCAAACTTGACATGTCAACTGAGCCTGATAGGACTACACAGGGTTGTGCAGTCATGGAATGGGCACAGGATTCCAGGTAAGCAAAGAATATTTTTGAATCAATTGTGATTTTAAATAAGCCGAGAACAGTACACCTTTTGTCCTTTTCTTGGCAGAGGGATAGCAAATGCCCTTGCTAGTGCTGGAGGATGTCCAGCCAGGATTTCAGAGGATCTACTACCCAGTGCCTATGTTGTGGCAGACCAGTATGAGCAGACCTTGGGATCCCTAGCAGAGAGGCAATTTTTGGTGTGGACCCATTTCAGTCCAATGAAGACAGGAATCAGGCGGAGGGGGACTTTCGAATGGCCTACCCTGATATGTCAGAGGTTTTCATCAATGTTCTGTAGTAAACAAGCAGTACGACATTTTCAATGATGCCCTTTTTTTGCCTGTTGAATGTCACTGAGAGATATTCGTAATGATTTGTTGATTGCATCTGATACATTTTTTTTTTTTTTTTTGTAAACTGATTCATTTTCCATAATAACAAGATAAACAATAAAATGAAATTTTATTGTTTAGGTGATTCTAGTAATGCATTCATTAATGAACTTTATGAAAACAGTTTAACAATAACTATTAATATACTAACATCAACAGCAATAACACATTAATTAAAAAAAAGGAATAATATTAATAGTAAACTGATTAAGAACAGAACTAGCACACTTGCTCAACTTAGGACAATAGTCAATGCAGACAATGCATCATCTACAGTAGACCAACCATAGCCTAGAACTCTAGACGTACCCCTAGCGGTAGCAAATTTGAATTTGCACCGAGGATACGTCTAGAGGCCACTGATAGAAACCCGTTGTATCCTTCCTCTGGCGGCGGATAACCAATCACAGCGCGGTATGTGTACAGGAAATCGGGCTTTGTACAGGAAGGCGGGCTTTGTACGATGACGACAGCCCTGCTCAAACCAGAGCAGAATCGTCTTTGGCTTTAGTTTTGGACGAATTGCACTTGTCATTTTCTTTGAAAGTGAAACAAGAAAGTGCACTGAAGTTTTTCGTTCTGAAAAAGATGTATTTGCCGTGTTACCGACGGGCTACGGGAAAAGTTTGATATACCAGCTGGTACCACTGGCCGGAACGCTAGCCTATTACGTGGAGAGGCAGTTTGAAAGACAACGCAATCACCCGCCCCTCCATTGAGGTACAGTCTATCAGTGGTCTTCAGACTATACATTCTTATGATATAGTCTGGCGTGTCAGGCTAGACCAACCACGGGTTGCTTGTGAACCTCAAACACTGCCGTACGGCACTTCGGGCAGTAGTTGTGGTCCTCCTACCATCGCTCGATGCAACTCATGCAGCCCAACAGGCTTCGGCAGCAGCTCCCCAAATTGGCACCTTCATTAGATCTACAGTTTGCATAAATTGTGAGGAATAAAAGTGATTAATTTCAACCAGTATGTCTGGGATGGTTTACAATAGATA
Source organism: Sardinella longiceps (assembly GCA_027497455.2). NCBI lineage: Eukaryota > Metazoa > Chordata > Actinopteri > Clupeiformes > Clupeidae > Sardinella > Sardinella longiceps. The sequence continues at coordinate 4,498,401 of JAODXP020000032.1, forward strand.
GATAGATAGATAGATACTTTATTGATCCCCATGAGATGTGGGTGCAAAGGGAAAACAAGTACAGAATTCTTGATGGTGGTGCTTGACAGTGAGAAATTGAGCTAATAATCTGCAACTACCCATTTACAACAGGTAAAAATAATTTATCCTGCAGTGTGTGCTTCGTTTGAGTAGTAGTGTAGTGCTGTTCCAATTCAAAAGTAGCGAAATGAAGTGCACCGCAAGTACCCAGATGGTGCACTCCTAACGGTCAAAATCCAAAGTGTGGTATGATGGACACTTCTCGCACTTTATCGACGCCATCTTGGTAACGTATCAGATGACAACCGGCAACTTTTCAAAATTCATCTAGTCGGTATTTACCGTTTGTATGCTAAGCTAGCTATCACTAGCAACAAGATTAGCAATAATAACTAGTTTGGGCTAAGTTATGCTACGAAGCTTGTGGAAATGGAACCTTCAACACAACACTGCTGATAACGTTGCGATTGTAATGTCCAGACCAGTAAGTGCGGCACAAAGTGCTCCATATGGGACAGCCCTTAACTGGCGAAATTCATGCACTTTAAGCTCAATGGTGTTTTTTGCCCCCAACGGCACCTTCCAGGCAGCACAGCCTAAAAGGCACTACCCTTACCCTATTCCTAACCATAACCCCCTCAACTCTTACCCTAACCCTAAACTGAGTGGAGTAGTGCCTTGAAGGCAGCGATGCCTGGAAGGCACCGTTGAGGGCAAAAAATACCAAAGACCGCACTTTAACAGCGTGTGTAATGCTCATAGTGCACTCTACTGGAGTGCACTCGCGAAGTGTGCGGATTGGAACACACTGCTGGTGTGTTTTTTAATGCGTTGATACAGTATGTGGTGGAGAGTAGTTCTGCACGTGTGAAATGGATACCAGTCTTAATTATTATGATTAATGATAATGGTAAATTACATACCTGATAAAATGACACAAGTGAAAGCCCCCTGTATAGCTGCCTTCTGAGTGCCACTTAGGCCTACGGTGGGCCGCTGATTGGCCCGGCAAAGGTCAACCAGACCCTTCATTGTTTGAGAGACCTCCTTAAGCTCCTGGTCTGCAATGACCACCTCCTCTTTCTTATCCACAACTTTCCTCATCTCTGTGCCCTCATATTGACTAGGAAAAAACATGGTGTTTAAATAGTTTGAGAATTCATGAAACTAATCACAATAAGGAAACATCTGTCTGCAAGGGATCTACCTGTAGTTCCAATTGCCAATTTCAGTGCAAATAAAAAAGCTAATCAATGAAATCAACCAAATAATGAAAAGACAAAACACCTAAACTTCATTGTTCAGTACCTCTCACGGCGCGCTTTGCAGTTCTTTTCAGCTCCAGCTCCTCCTCAGGTACAGCAAATACTTTCCTGGCGTGCTGCTTCCAGAATGCAGCACCTGTGGTTTACAGATTGGGTCAAATAAGTGTTGGTGATTTCCATTTCCAGATTAGATACATCATGGCAATCCGATACTTTTGTTTAAAAAAAATGAGTAATATGTTCCCAAAGTTTAGACCATTTACTCTGTTTTGGTTTTGAAGCAAAATATTGAATGAACGAACGATTAAGCGATTAAGCACGCGCACACACACACGCAGTCATAGACAAAAGAGCAAACAAAAATGAAAACAAAACACACACAAACAAACAAAACACAAATATTTGAACAGTTGGACAAAATGAAGACAGCATGGAGGATCAACAGCATGCAGGCTTCCCCTCCACAATGCAACTCTAATGATAATGTTTTAAACCGAAACAAAAGCAAAATAGTGCTCCTGGCGATCAACAACACTAATCAAACGGCCTCCAGCAAGGACATGAAAAGACGACAATGACAATTTCCATGTCAATCACGCGGCAAACACATTCATCCACACGTACTGTAGGTCTGAGGGCAGATCGGGGGTCGACCACGGCAGTGGTCAACAACGGCTTAGCCTAAAGCAATATACCGGAGTAAGTTTAAGCATAGCCCTGCTGCACGAGCCTTCTAACAACAATATATTTCGCATGAATTGAAAGAATTTCGAACAGCACAGACCTAACGCGAACGCGAAACACTTTACATTGAGTCAATGAGTTCGGCCTGTGCTGTACCAAATTATTTTGTTCCACTCGCTAACTAGCGCATTTAGCAAGCTCTTTCAACAGGGCTATGTTTGAATTCACTCCGGCACTCTCCTTTAAGTAGTTGAATGGACGTGATAACAGAAGCAAAGGCAAAGCAGCAGTTGTTCTAAGGCAGGCCAGCAATCACTTCCTCGCTAGGACAGTTATCCCTGAAACACACAATGATAGGCTTGTTAGCAGCCGTCCCAATAGATCCACAACATAACGCAATTGAAACCAGCTTACCTGTGTGCTGATACACGGGACTCGCAGAATGTGAGGTAGCAATAACACATTAATGCGTATGATCCAACATAGGAGGATAGCCAGGGTGCAGCAAGGAATTACCATAAAAGATTGAAAATCAGATGGACCCAAACAGTACGAGCTTCTGGCGTTGCACCCTGGCCTAAGCTCTGTGCAGACTACAACCATTTCCTGTTTGCGTGATTGGCTGCATGCAGTAGGTAACCAATCAAACCCAAGTGGAGAGAGGGGCTGAATCAGTCCATCCTGCCACACTAGCTTTGCTAGACTACAGTTTATTTCTGAACGTGGTTGTGCAATCCAGGCCAGTTGACCGGTAGCATTGGTTTCCAAACTGGGGTCCGGGGACACCCAGGGGTCCACATTGCTAGGGGGTATGTGAAAGACTTTGCAGCAAAATAGCACTAAGCATCTACTTTAAACAAATTATCTGGAGTGAATCAACACATAGCCCTGTTGTTTTAGAGCTAGGCGTTACTGATTGTCACCACAATGGCTGAATTTCATGCAACACAGACTGAGATGGCGAAGCGCCAGCTAACGCTAGCAAAATGAGACATGTCAAAATGAAACCAAATCGATAAGGTTTTGTTTTGACATGCCCCATTCTGTTAATGTTAGCTGCTATTTCGCCAACTCAGTTTGCGCTGCACGAAATTTGGTGATTCAGATGGTTATCAATAGTGCTTTCATCAATAGATTTGTACCTTCTCAGTCCATTCAACTGTCGATACATTTTGTTAGCGGCTTTCCTCATCCACTACGCAATTCTACATGGAGGATTATTGTCAGAAATGCTCAATAATGGCTTTGTTTAGTTCATAGCTTACTGGATGACACCAACAGACTTGCATAGGATCGCTTTAACAAATGCAGAATCTAGAATGTTTTGGAAACAGGTTTTACATGTATGTCGTAGGTATTGTGGTTACGACAAACAAGTAGCCTGGGCCCACTTCGTTTAAAATTCAAACAGTGATCCGACGGTCAACAGGTCAACAGAAATATCAACACTGTGGATTACTTATTGTTGTTAATGTTCGTGTCTCAGGTTGAATTCAAATAAGGTATGGTAGCAATGGTATAAAAGCATGTTTCTGATTTTATCTCTAAATCTGTAGGGCTACTGCTCTTTTTCAACTTGAAATCTCATATTGTATGGGCTGCTGGCATGTTCGCTCTCTGCTCTGAAGCATTTTGCCGGTTTAAACAGAGGTTTCTATAATCATCTGGTGCATCAACAAACAAGGGAATAAATTAAGGGACGTTGGAGCATCATAGATGCAGATAAACAAACATTTTTATGGACATGCACAGCAGACTAACATTTCAATGTTATTAATTTCCAAGATGTTTCTGGGTAATGCATCTTTTCCAAGAACAGCTGCCCACCAGCCCATTTATCCATTGTGGTGAAAAGTACATCCCGATATTTGTCAAATAATACAAATACATTTGCAGGTCTGCTCTGCTGTTATCCAAACGTTGAAGTCCAGTCTTAAGTTAAGGTTGCTTTATCAAATCCAAAGGCATTAAAAATACTCGATTGAAGCATATTCTGTCCGTAACCGGAAAAATAAAATAAAAAAATCCAGAAACGATCAACACAACCCTTGGTAGTCAGTAACTTGGACACTTGCTTTATCGCTAAACCGGACGTCTTTATTCAGTCACAAGTTTCACAAATAAAACAGGAATACAAGCGTTCCCCGCTAGCCTACTCTATCAGGGTGGGGAAACCACTCAACCCCCAAGTCTCTCTCGCGTTGCATGTCAGGTAATTACAGCGACTGCCAGTGGTTGCTACAATGCTTATTTACGTCTTCAACACTCAATGTCTTCTATGTAGCATGCCCTTCTCTCGTTCGCAATAGTCTTCTTCACAATTTTTTTTTTTCACATAGGATGCCACGCAAAATTTACAGACCCTGCCTGAACAGAATGATGATGAAAACCCTCCTATCATATGAGCAAATGAGTATGACTCAGTCTTAATCAGTGTTTGTCACCAAGGTTCCCTACAGTGCAATAGAAGGCAGGCAGCTAGTACTTGTTCTTTAGGGGCTGTGGGTTCTGTTGAAAAAAACAAAAAGGAGTAGTGCTTGTAGTACTCTCCATCTGTAAATTCTCGCAAAACATCAGCCTTTGCACCATCAATGGCAGTTTGCTCCCACACATCTTCCAGAACAGTGCTTTTTGAGCACCTGTGGGCACATAAGAAAAATTCCCATTTTTTCCCCAGAATCCATTTTAGATTTGCAGTGACTTTTTAAAAAAAAACATAAATGGAGACTGAATTGCTTCACATGAAAGTTCTTCACATTCAATCACATTGATCTATTTCTGTTCAAGGTCATATTTAAAAAAAAAAAAAAAAAGAAAGCAAAAAGTGTGCATCATCAGTAACATCTTGCTGCACAAAACCGACAAGTGCTTTTTTTTTCTCTGTTTCAAAGCAAAACTGATTAAGTTGTCTTTTATGCCAGGCAATAATTAGTCCATAGCAGGTGGTGATTTTTGAACTGATTCTGAAGCAGGGTCTTCTTCAGAACTAACTTCTCCAGGCTGTCCTATAACATTAAAGTTCTCAGTGCAAGGAGTAAAACTCTGCTTGTGTTTCCTGTAGACATGCTGTCTGAAAGAATGATATTTTGTAAAGGATGACTGACAGTCATTGGTTTCATGGGTATGTACAAGTCCAATATGTTGAATAAATTTTGTAAGTGTAAAAGTTTGGCAAAAACATTTGGTACACTGATGCAATCGTGGCATTTTGTCCAGTATAGCAGATTAATAGTGTGCGTTAACTTACAGGTGTTGAGTGCTTCTCATTCAAGAATGTCTGGGCAAGGCATCTTTGGATGAAGGTCAAAGTATTTTTCAGATGAGATGGATATTCCAGGTTGAAGAGAAAATACGTATAGAATGCTGCGATGAATGTGTCTTGAACATCAGCGCAGGAACACACCTGAAGCCCTTCAAAGGCGACAGCACTTTCAGCTTTCTCTGCAATTATAGATCTTCAATCTTGAGCTTTTACTTTAATCGTTGAGTAGGGGGTATTTGGTTCACCCTATTATGACAAAGTTAGTGAAGAAAATTAAAATATATGAAAATGATCAGGAATGCAGTCAATCCATCATCCCCTACTGCCCTGGAAGACCCCTGAGATCACAAAATATGGTCTCCCCGAAAAAGCGGCTATCTACAATTGGGGGGAAAGCTTTTTGCGAACCAGAAGTGAATGCCCCCCCATAATCGTGTCAGATTAAATAGCCTCCAGACCATGAATACGGATGAACAGCAGTATTTTGGTCGGGCTATGTCAGGATAACTGTATGCAGAGGTTCCATCATGTGTGGTATCCTCTTACTCCTCCCACTGTAACAGCTCAGCACCGTTATAGACAGGGTAAAGGTGCATTGGCCTAAAGTTCATGTAACACAAACAAATCATACCATTACTGGCAGCAATCCACGAACTGAAGACTATTTCTGAACAGATACCCTACGCATTTGAGATCAGTTTGATAATGTGAAATATTTTTTTGAACATTTGTAAAGACTTTTAAAATTGTTTCGTTTTCGTAAATGGACTATTGTGTTCTTACAGCCAAGTAACTTTGAGTCTTCTGCTCACATAGCCACTGCGAGTACAGTCTGTCCACACTTTCCCACACACAGGTTTGTATTTGAGCTTTTGCTGAAGTTCCTCTATGCCGCATAAATGACATCAGGAGGAATGATGGAGCTCTCTTCAGGCATACAACTGTATTGTAAGTTCTGTGCTATTTTTGTTAATGTTCTACATTAACATGTGTGAAGTGGTACACTGTACACATAAGTTTGAACTTTAAACCAACATGACAAGACTAAATTAGACAGTTTTCTTACACATGCGGTAGATTCTCACTGTTAGAATACTACAAGTAATATTTGTTACTGATTACTAATAAATCGTTCAGTCATATTATCATTGTTGTTCCTACATTATCCTGTGTTAGGTAGTGCTTTAATAGATTTGCTTGTTGAGGTCAAAAGTGTTATAACTGAAACTGAACATGGGGCCCAATTTCCCAAATTTCCTAAGAAATGTGGGCACATAGGGTTGTGGGAACATAGGGCCTAATTTCCAAAAATTCTGTCTAAAATAAAAATTCCTAACAAATGTGGGAACATAGAGCTGACCCTGTTCAAAGCTACTGTATAGATGGTATATAACCGTTTCTGTTTCATCTCCACATCTGTAGTGATATTGCCGCTTGTCCAACTTGGATTCACTTACGGTAGGCTACTCAAGCTCCTTCAAAATTGCCAATCTCAATATATGTACCGTAATTTCCCGACTATTAGCCGCAGTTTATACATTGATTTTGCAAAATTTCTTCCACTATGAGGTTAAAACAGGGGGGCAGGTAATATGGTGTTAATATGTTTTGTTTTGTTTTTAACTTGCATAAAACACTGTCCTGCGGCTTATACACAATGCGGCTTATTTGCGGGAAATTACTGTACTTCTGAGATCAAATGCATACTTCATGCTGGTAACTACTATCTGAAATGTCAACAGAATACATCGAGCCAGATTTAAGTGTGTGGCCCCATGCATGGCCAGAAGAAGGCAGCTCAGTGACTCTGCACTGTAATGTTACGGAAGTCTCTGCAGACTGGAGATACCACTGGTACTATGCTGTTCCTGCAAGACGGACTTATAGCCATAGAGTATGGCGGTACAATGTAGAGCCACTCTCAGACAGCAGTAAAGGAGCTGGAGGCTCCTACACTTTCAGCTCTGTTGCAGTCAACCATACGGGTTATTACATGTGCAGAGCAGAGAAAGGCCTCAATACAGACCAGTACACAGACTACAGCCAGCCTTTGGCTATATGGGTCACTGGTGAGTCATCATTTTCATCTATGCTCTCACAGACCTCTCAGTGTTGAAAATATGCTGTCTGTTCATAGGCAATGGAGACTGTATCTGGATCACAACCTGGCATAACATCAGATTTAGATCATCTCTAACAACTTCTGAATATGATTGATTATTAAAGCCCCCACTTGCAACATTTAGGTAAAATTTTGACGTTTCCTATTCATTACTCCTTTATGTAAATTGCCTAGAACTCACTAGAACTGATAAATGACATGTTCCGGAGTAAAATGAGCCCCTTCACGAGATTGTCCGATCCTCCTAGAGGCAGATACCGCCTATGCAAGATCTGGAAGTGCGTCCCGCTATCGTAAGTTTTGGTTAGCAAGCAAGCGAGGTCACGTGACTTTGCCGGAGCTTACTGTTTGAATTACAACGCGATTTGTAATTCAACTGTCGATACATTTTGTTAGCGCAATTCTAAAAGGAGGATTATTGGCAGAAACGCTTAATAACTGCTTTGTTTGGTTCTTAGCTTACTGGATGACGCCACCAGATCCTGCATAGGTTCTCTTTAAAATGGTGTGTTTGTGGTGGTCAGTTAAACAACATAGGCTAGCAGCTGAGCCAATACAAATGGACAGCACACAGCTCATCAGATTTTGTATAGCCCTGTCCATTCCACATGTATTTCTTTTAAATAGATGTACAAGCACTTGGTTAATTCACCATGGCCAAAGAGGTGTGAAGAGGAACTCAGCAAAAACTGTCCTGAGAACAGATATTCACTCACCTCCCACACTGCTGTGCCTCAGGTTTCTCTCCTTCAGCTTCCCTGGTCGTACAACCTAATGAGACTCATCTCTATACACCCCTCTCCATCAGCTGTGAGGTCCAGGGGAACTCCAGTGGCTGGAGAATCAGATGGTTGTCCAAGAGGCAAGAATTGTTCAAATGTCCTGATGATTGGACATCACATCCAGGACCCTCATGTAAGACCAGCTGCCCCCACACCCATGACACAGGAGTGTACTGGTGTGAATCGGAATCTGGACTGTACAGCAATGCTGTCAACATAACAGTGATAGGTGAGTGTAATTGCACCATATACAGTATAAAGATTTGTTTTTTTTTATTTCTTCATCCACCTGTTTTGTTTGATTAGTGTATGTGTATCATAGAAAGGTCTATGGCATGTTTTGTGAGAGTTAATTGGCATGTACACATAATGAAACAGAATATTTAACTGCTTGTGTGTTATTTTGTTGTTAGGCGAAAATATTCCTACCTCCTTGAGTGTGTCTCCACACAGCTGGCTGGCAGAAGGAGACTTGGTGACACTTAAGTGTGATATTGAGGATTCTTCTGCGGACTGGACCTTCCTCTGGTACAAAGCTGTTCCCTACCTGAGGGGCTCTGTTAATGTAACTGCGCTGTGTCCAAAGAAACAGTACTATGTGGAGGAGCTGCTTGACAGGAGCAGAGGATCTAGAGGCTCCTACACTCTCAACCCTTCTTCTCTTAACCACACAGGGCGCTATGTGTGTAGAGCCGTGAGGGGAAATCCACCCTCTTACACCCTCTACAGTAATGTAGTGCCTGTCTGGGTAACAGGTGAGTGACAGCTTCCACCAGGGTGCGTCTGTCTTCAGATTGAGCTAGTCCTTCCTCAGTAATTTTACACATTCCAAATTGCGTCACTACAAGTCAGAATATATGTATGCATTTTGCATGCATTAATTACGTATGTAGCAGCAATTTTTGTCTATTGACCTGGAATTTCCCATTTGGAATGTTGAACCCATAGAATGTATGACTGAACCCCTATGGGTAGCCTAAACACCCAACGAAATTTTGTATCATACATGACAAGGTGTCTATTTTGTGGTGTCATTGGAGCTTCTGTAATTGTAGATGTAAGAAGTTGCATTTCCTCCTAAAAAACAACAAACAAAAAAGTTTCTTCCATCTGAACCAGCATCTCAGGTGTTTTTTCTTCTTGTGTTTCTCATCTGTGCCTCAGGCTTGTCTCCCTCTGGCTCCTTAGTCAGCAGTGTGAACAGCAGTGAGATCTTCATCACAGAGAGTCTCACCCTGAGCTGTGAGGGGCAGGACAACTCCTCTGTGTGGAGACTCAGATGGCACACAGGCAGGAAAATGAGATATGGCTGTCCATTTCAAGATGATGACTTTTGGCACGAATGGTACATTGATACGAGTGAGAAATAATAATATAATGATATGGATGATATTTTTAACATTCAGAGGGAGTAAATTCAAATGATGTAGGCTATGTTGAACTCTCAAGGGTTGAGCTATCTTGCTTACAGCCATGTGGTTCTCGACTCAGTCGACAGGCTTTTCAATTCAATTTTGTTCAATTAAATTTTATTTGTAGAGCGCGCAAATACAGTGCATTGTCTCGCAGCGCTTTACAGACAGTACAGGAAGCATCCATGAGAAACAGGGGCAAGGAAAAACTCCCTACACCTTGCTAATAATTCATTTCTAGGAAGAAACCTCCACGCCTCATGGACTCAGCCTACCTGCCTGGGGCCTAATAAATTATCCGTAATGTCAGTAGTCTGATTGACCATGGTTTACACAGAACAGCATGGGTACTGAATGTAGTCTGAGTTAATATACATAGTTTGTCTGACAGTCAATAGGGTAGAGGGGTCAGGGGCTGGAGTCAGTAGGTGGGGTGGCATTAGAGTTCATTAAATGTAGGTCGCCATCTAGGTAGTGGTCATCAGGGGGCCGTCAGGCCAGATCCATCATGGGTCCTCTGAGAGAAAAGGGAGGATGGTCCTGATGGTCCAGGGAGGTTGGTCGGCATCCGTGGGGCAGGGGTTGGTGGCCGGGAGGCAGGGGGGGACGGGCGGTTCACCACTCAGCGGCTTGTGTATCGGGGCAGAAGAGGCACGAAAAACTAAAGAAAACAAAGGATTAGGCCAGTCTAGGAGTATATCACTTCACTATGTGTGTCATGTATGACAGAGAGAGAGAGGAGAAAAAGGGTTGTACAGGATGGCAAGTGTGCAGTAGGTGGCAGCACTAGGCTATCGCAGCATAGCTAAGGTATGTTGTATGGCATCTCACCAGCCCAGAAGGGGGTGGTCAGTGGCCACCTTGGAAAAACAGCAGAGGTAGCCCTTCCCAGGAAAGCCCAAGGGGAATGGTGATATGCCTAATCATAGGAAATGTCAAAAAGGAAGGTTTTAAGTCTAGACTTAAAGGTGTTAAGAGTGTCCGCTTCACGAATGTAGAGAGGAATAGAATTCCATGGGAGAGGTGCCCGATAGGCAAATGCTTTTCCCCCAATTGTGGTTTTAGATATAGCCACTTTTTCAAGGAGACCAGCATTTTGAGATCTCAGAGGTCTTCCAGGATGGTATGGAACAAGTAAATCTGCATTTAATACACTTGGCCACACAAGCTAAAGTTAAAATCATGGACAAATTGTGGTCCTATCACCTGACTGTACTTCATTGGCCCTTGACAGTTGGGTTGAGCCCTTGGATCACAGATCTTCCCAAGGTTTCTTCCTACATAACTATAAGGAGTCTTTCCTAGTTCCTGTTACTCCCTGTAAAGTGCTGTCGGACAAATGTGTTGTAATTGGTGGTGTACCAATATAATATTTAATCCACTCTAATATAGAATCTTAAACCCCTTTTACACACTTAGCATTAGAATGGAGCTGGGTTTTTTTGTTTGTTTGTTTGTTTTTTCAAATGAAAATTGCATGACTCTGTCAACACTGTTTAACCTTGAACACATTGAATACATGTATCAGTGCATAAAATATGCTACTATTGTTTTATCACCCAGGCGTGAAGGAAGTAAACAGAAGATTGAATCCACATGCAAATCCTATCATTTAACAGAGAAAGACAGTGGAGTGTACTGGTGTGAGTCTCAGTCTGGACAACACAGCAATGCTGTCAACATAACCGTTAATGGTGAGCAAGACCGTTTCCAGTGATTTAGAAAAGTTAAAGTTGCCTCATGTTCAGAGCCTCATGAGTAGCAGACCTGTCCTGGTGCTTTTTGATGGTATGCTGTACAAAATTGCACCAGCTTATTTTCACCCCTGTTACTTGTACTGTACAGTATGTGTGAGATTCATTATACAAATGGTCTCAAATATGTGCGTGTCCTCCACAGAGAGGCCTAAGGCAGTGCTGATTCTCTGGCCACACAGCTGGCCAATGGAGGGAGACACAGTGACACTCACCTGTGACATTGGAGTCTCATCTTCAGGCTGGACATTTTTCTGGTATAAGGCTATTCCCTACAGAGGACACTACTATGCTCATCCCTGGACGATGTGGGGGAAATACAATGGGACACTTCTGTGGAAGAGCAACAGTAGTAACACTTACTCACTCAGCCCAGTTTCTCTTGCACACACGGCTGTGTATGCCTGCAGAGCCAAGAGGTATGGCAGTTACACCGACTTCAGCAATGTGGAGCCCGTCTTTGTGACTGGTGAGTTATTATATTGACCGCACCTATGGTGTTTTATTGTTATTTTTCTTCCTAAAGCCATAGCCATCACTATGAGAAAATAAAGTATTATTGTCTGGATAACGTTGGAAATCTGCACTGCGATGATTCTGCGTGTGCATGACCTACGGCATACCATGGCATTTTGTGAGTAGTCTAAATCTAAAAGATAAAAAAGTGAAAAATATAGCCTAGAAAAAGACGCATCGAGAGATAAGGAGAACATCTTGATTGGTCCTGCAGACGTAGCCTCCAGTTTTAATCATAATAAAATTTGTAGATTTTTCACTAGACTGATCAGTAAATTCTATAGAGGCATTGAGATCATAATGATCCCAAACTATGATGGTTAATGTGAAGTTGCGAATGCCAAACTAAAATCACAAGTGATATTTAGTCTGGGGACCTACCTATTGCATTTCTCGTAGCGGAAGCATCGTTTACACTTGTCCATAGCCGTTTATTGGGCGCTACGAATGTCTATCATAGCGTCTGTACATACCTCGGAGCCAATACCAGAGCCACCATGTGACGTAAAATGCAATCGAGGGCCGTACAAATCCCTTTTTGTTCTGCGATTGGATACCGAAAGCAAGCGAGAAAAACGGCCATGGTCACCATGCTCCTCTGCAGAGTGAAATGAAATAAGCGTGCAAAGGAGCATGGGAATTCCCAGGCTAAGGTGCTGCGGCATTATCCTGCTTTTTAACGTAGTGGCCTTGGTTTGATTTAGAACCTGGCAAACTTTGCCTTGCTGTTTCTATGGAATTTTTCCCTGAAATCTTTTTGGCACCCTGACATCGCAAATAAGGCCATATGAAAACTCCAACCGCACTTCGCCAACATCACGTGAACAATACAATTAGAATCCACAGTGAGAGTTAGGGAGGACATCTTGATTGGTCTTGAGAGGGCCGTTCGGGCAATTGCCAGGGCCGAGTTTTGTTCTCAGTCCGGCCCGGTTGGATGAGATGGAGATACAATAACCCCAGTGTTGACCCCTGTGCTTGCCAAAAATCACGAGAAACAGGTGGTCTTTTGTGATATTTGATCCATAGAGGAGAGAAAATTTTATTTCCAGACCATTTTTTTTTATTTGAGACACACATTTTACAGTTTTTTATGCAATATGTCAGATTGCTGTAACATCTTCAAACAGTTCAACAGTTTTTGCTCTTTGCATTAGGCCAGTCCCCCCCAGCTTCACTGGTACTTGAACCCAATGGAACTCTACATTTCACAAAGGAGAGTCTAAGAATGACCTGTAAAGGACAGGACAACTCAACAGGATGGAGGTTAAGATGGCACCCGAACCCAGAGGAGGGTTACTGTCCGCCTGGTTGGGGCAGTGCTAAATGGGGCACAATGTTGCCATGCTCCACCACTTATCTGCAAATGAAACACAGTATGGTGTACTGGTGTGAGTCGGAATCTGGACAACACAGCAATGCTTTGAACATCACCATTGCAGGTTAGACCTAAATGCCATGCTGATTTACCTGTCTATGGATTTATTTGTGAGGAATGTATACTTCAGTGTATCCTGAACACCAGACACTAGCTAAATGCTGGTAGATTTGCAGGTGACTCATAGATTGCAGGCATAAAATACTGATTTATTAAGTTTGTTTATTAGAGGATAGCCCCTTGAGATGTACCATCTCATTTTTGAGGGGGTCCAAGTCCAACAACACATGATAAGCCATTATTAATATAACATAAAAGAAGTAAGAGACAAATAATTGAATGTCTGGTGAATTTTATGAACCTATTCATTGGCAGGTACTAAAGATATTTATATTTCAAAAAGTTAATTATGCCCCCGCCCTCACCCTGACTTCACTAGAATTGTTTTTGCAAATGTTTACCTGTCTACAGAGAGAACATCATCATATCTGACTATTTCAACAAACAACTGGGTATCTGAAGGAGAAACAGTAAATCTAACCTGTAAGACTTATAGAGATTTTGATGATTTTGAAGATTGGCAATTCCTGTGGTACAGACTCATACCTTACAGAGAGAATATGCCACACTTGAAACATGGAGTAAGGCGTTTCTCTGTGGAGCTCCTCTCAGACAGCAGCAGAGGAGCTGGAGGCTTGTACACTCTAGGCCCCGCCTCTCTCAATCACACCGGCCTCTACGTGTGCAGGGGCGAGAGAGGAGAACCATCCTATCAGACCTTCTACAGTGAACCTAAACATGTCTGGGTCACAGGTGAGTAAATCGCTCTTTCAGCTGTTCAGCTCTCCGTGAAGAACTCGTGTGGGTCCGTTAATAGATAGTGTTTCTGAGTAAGTCATCAGCCTGCTGTTTTTCTTTTGCCCAGGTATGTCTCCACCAGCCAGAGTAGTTAGCAGACCCAACAAGACTGTGATGTTTGAGTCTCATGCTTTCTCCCTGAGTTGTGAGGCACAGGACAAGTCTACAGGATGGGCACTGAGGTGGTTCACAGAGAAGGAGTCAGACAAGGAATCAGATTGTCCTCCTGGCTGGACATCAAAAACTAGATCCACTTGTAGCACCAACCAATTACAAACCAAGGATACTGGAGTTTACTTGTGTGAGTCTGAAACTGGACAACACAGCAATGCTGTTAATATAACAGTGAAAAGTAAGTAAGCCAATTATGGACTCCAACATAACAACTAGTGCTGTCAAGCGATTAAAATATTTAATCGCGATTAATCACATTTTTGCCATAGTTAACTCATAATTAATCGCGATTAATCGCAAATTTCTTTCTATTCTAAATGTCCCTCGATTTCTTTTTGGCCCATTTTTTTTTATTTATTTTCATTTTAATGCTGTTATCAGCATTCATTGGTGGGGGCGAATACCAATTTAAAATAAAAGAAAACACAGTTACAGCATCAGAAATTATTAACATGTTCAAGTACTGCCAGAGAGATGTTGATGTCTTTTATGTTGCTAGTTCACAAGTTTACAAAAAAAAAAAAAAAAAAAACCTGGATGGTGGCCCTTTAAATTATACTAACCTATATTTTAAAGAGGCTCAATGAAAATATGGCATTATGGTCTACATGAGTAAACCTACATCGCATGAGCATACCTTTAAAATGCATTTTGCCATATTGGCAGTTGCCCTGCAAGAAGCTCTCATTTTAGTGACAAGGTCATACGTTCAGAATCAGGTAGGCTATGCGTCTCGTTTGCACAAATTCTCTCTCTCACCGTGGAGATCCACTGGTCACGTCAAGTATAACCGGCGTCGCGATTTCAGTTCAGTTTCAATGGAGCACGTCAAATCGTCCCGCAAAGCATTGTGGGAAGGCAGCGCGTTCATCCGTCACGTCAAAAGTTGGGCTTGGCTGAACATTATGCAAATTAAGGCGTCAAACGCAGCCTTATTAGCCAATGCCAGTACAGCGTCGTGTTTGAGCCGTTGGAATCAACCAAACAGGAGCAGGAAAGAGCAGCCAACTGAAATTTGAAATGACACGCCTCCTGTAAACAACGCAGGGGACTCGCGTTTTGCTAGAAACGTTGACGTGGTTAGTGGACAGGTACCGTCAGTTGCGCACCAACCTGTTTCACCTCTCTCACTCGTGCTGCAATTTTGAAACTGATATTAGCCTATTTGCGGGGTATTCAGTTCAAGAGAAGGGATTTCTAAGTGACAACATTAATCCTCTAGCTAGTTAACAACCTAAATATGCGAACATGCGAGTGAGCGTCAAGGATTGTGTCGGTAAAATATTTGTTTTCCACCGACATCAAATGACGGATCACAAACATTCTCTCTCTCAGTTGCGCTCCGACCTGTTTCACCTCTCTCACTCACGCTGCAATTTTGAAACTGATATTAGCCTATTTGCGGGGGTATTCAGTTCAAGAGAAGGGATTTCTAAGTGACAAAATTAATCATCTAACCTAAATATGCGAACATGCGAGTGAGCGTCAACGATTGTGTCGGTAAAATATTTGTTTTCACTGATATCAAATGACGCTCACAAACATTCTCTCTCTCAGTTGCGCTCCGACCTGTTTCACCTCTCTCACTCGCGCAGCAATTTTGAAACTGATATTAGCCTATTTGCGGGGTATTCAGTTCAAGAGAAGGGATTTCTAAGTGACAACATCAATCCTCTAGCTAATTAACAACTTAAATATGCGAACATGCGAGTGAACGTCAACGATTGTGTCGGTAAAATATTTGTTTTCACTGAGTGCAGACACCCGTGCCGTGTGTGCAGTGCTTGTGTAGGCTACTGTAGGCATGAGTAGCCTAGGTCCTCGGCTAAGTAGTAGGCCTACTTCAGGCCTAATACAAACACAGGACATACTGAAACGTTGGGAGGTGTTAGAATGTCGGAGATATGTTTTTTTTCACATTCCATTGATAATGGCGGGTCAAAAATTGACGGCGTTAAAATGGGTTTGCGTTAACGCCATTATTAACGCGTTAAACTGACAGCACTAATAACAACATGAGGGATTGAACCATGTTGGGTGAATGACCCTAAAGCTGTTCAAGCACTGAACAACTCAGAATTTCAGAAACTCAGAATTCCTTGTGTCAGAGACAGCAATTGTACACCCAATTTTTATGAAGCCAGTGTTCATAGAACATTATAAATGCATCCATAAAGGGTTATAACTACTAACATTAGAATTCATAACTGATCACATGCTCTCAGGACTGTACTCCCTCTCCCAACCTCTTTTCACCTGCCTCCTTGTCATCACTACGGTAAACGTGCTACGTCATTTCCTCTTGCGTTCAGTCCCAGATTGTCACGCTAGTGCCACGCTAGTTGTTTGCTCGTAGATTTTATCCTAAATCTACTGTATTTTAGCTCTCAACTTAACTTTAAATTTAACTACTGTCCTTATAACTTGTTTTTTTCTGCACCATGTCCTCTTCCTCCTCCTCTATCCCTATCTCTTCCTCTCCTCTATCCCTTTAGCGGTAACGATACCTGTAACACCTGTAGGAAACTAGCTAGCATGGAGGCAAGGCTATCGGTGCCGGAAGATTGCTTCCACTTGTTAGCCAACATCATCAGGCTAGAAGACTGCGTTCACACGGTAGACAAGCTGCTAGTGCCAGTTAGAAACTCAGCCCCCTTAGCAAGTGTGGATGCACCAGTTGCGAACTCATCCCCTAAAGAGCTAGACCTAGCTAGCGAGCCGGCAGCTTCTCCCTCGCAGCGGGATGAGGGACGTTTTGTCACGGACAGGCGCAGAAAAGGCCGCAATGTAAACCCCGCTGCACTCCATCCACCACCGCTTCCCATATCAAACCGTTATACCCCTCTGAGTAGCTCACCAAGTAACTCTACCAACCATAAAACTCTGGTAATTGGCGGGTCCTCAGTCCGATACGTGAAGCTAACTACACCATCGACTACATTGACTGGGGCTAGAGCTAGCGACATCGAATCTTATTTAAAAGTGCTGGTGGCTAAACGTAAAGTGAGGTACTCTCGTATTGTTATCCACACCGGCGCTAATGATGTTCGATTTAGACCGTCGGAGATCACCAAAATGAGTTTCATGTCCTTGTGTAGGTAGGCACAAACGAGTGTCTGTTATGGTGCCATATTAATTTTCATGAGTAATTATGTACTCATCTTACTTTACTTAGGTTATGCACTGAGCACTTGTAACTCATCATTATGCGACATGAGGAATTAGACATAAAAACAAATTGAAGCATTATAATGCTTTGTGACATGCTTTGTGACACAGTTTTAGGCTTATAAGATAACATTATAACGTTTTATGACTATAGACATGAGAATGTATAAACAGTTATAAACACTAATGTCAGCAGTTATAAGACTTTGTGAATGTGTTATAACCCTTTATGAATGCATTTATAATGCTCTATGAATACTAGGTTCATAGAAAGTGTTACCCATATGTTCTTTGTTCAAACAGAACTTTTCAACAATAGGATGCAATGCAATGTTAACAATTTTATCAAAGTTTATTAGCATATCTAGACGACCTTTTTATGATTGGGTTTGAACGTTTGATTGTCAGACTGTTGGTTTTTTATCACCAGGAAAAATTATTCCAAATCTGAGAGTCTCACACAGCAGGCCAGATGAAGGAGATTCTATTGAGTTGACATGCCGCATCAATGATGACTCAATAGACTGGACATATCAATGGTTCAGAGTCACTGCCCATGGTGGCATATCAAATGAACACTCTCTGGAACTGATCTCAGACAGCAGTAGAGGAGCTGGACGCTCATACACTTTCAGCTCTGTTGCTCTTGTGCATCAAGGACTCTATGTGTGCAGAGCAGAGGGAGGAGAGCCATTGTATCAAACAGAATACAGCAATGTTGAGTTTCTGCAGGTTCAAGGTGAGGATGTGTGTTTCCCCATATACATTCTGCTGTTTTACAGGCAACATGTACTGTAGGTATGAATGAACACACTCCAGTCATCGCTTGTCTTTCTCAGGTCTGTCTCCTCCAGCTTCGCTTGTTCTCATACCTAATAGAAGACAGCACTTCTATAAGGGCCCTTTGACTCTGAGCTGTGAAGTGCACAACAACTCCACTGGATGGAGACTAAGATGGAAGACACAAAAAAAGGAGGAGTCGCAGTGTCCTAAGTCCTGGCAAACACAGGGGTCTGCATGCAACACAACTCTGGACCTGTATGATGCTGGAGAGTACTGGTGTGAGTCTGCCTCTGGACAACAGAGCAATGTTGTTTCTATATCCGTTGGAGGTGAGTTTTCAAATGTATTATCCACACTTTTAGCCAGGTATAGATAGTTGAACAATGTACAAAAAATCAAACCTACTCCATTTGACAATGTCTACAAGTGGCAACAGCTGGGATCTGAACAAAAGTTTCAGGTTACTTTGAAAATGAGCTAAGAAGGTGGCACAATAATTACCAGGGACACAGAAGATATTCACTCTTGGGATATTAGCAGGCTTTCCAGTTGTTGTTCTTTTGAGGGTCACAGTGTTTTTCTTTTGTAATTTTGCAGGGAGAGTGATCATAGATGCCCCTGCCTACCCGATTGCTGAAGGGGAGCCTCTAACCCTGCGCTGTTTATATAACCCCAAACCATCAAACATTAGTGCAGATTTCTATAAAGGTGGATCACTTATTCAGACTGGAATCACAGGGCAGATGACCATCCCTGTTTTCTCCAAGCCACATGAGGGTTCATATTACTGCCGTAACAAAGAATTGTGGAACTCACAGTCAATATGGTTTGGTGTAAAAAGTGAGTACTACATTTTTTGAATTTTGCAGATTTTACTCATATTATTGCACATAAAGATTGAGCAAATATTGTGTTTCATTAACGATCAGGTACGCATACACTGTACCTACTGAACATGCGGACTCATTTGCCTAAATGCAATGGTTTCTCAACAGAGAATATCCCAGCCATTCTAAAAGTGTCTTCAAACTGGCCATCTGAAGGAGATCTAGTTACTCTGAAGTGTAGCGTTAACGACTCGTCCACAGCTTGGAGATTCCACTGGTACAAACTTGTTCCCTACATTGGACACATACCAGTGGTCGAGTACAGTCATCGTTTCTACACTGCGGAGCTCCTTTCCGATAGTAGCAATGAAGAGGGCTCCTACACCATCGGCCCCGTTCCTCTTAACCACACAGGGTTCTATGTGTGCCGAGCAGAGGGAGCAGGTCTGATCCATTACACAGATTTCAGTGAGGTTGAGCAGGTCTGGGTTACAGGTGAGTTAAAAGAAAATTCTGGAGTCAATCTTATCTCTCTTCTTTGAGGCTGCCAAGTGCTGTCAGTAGGGAATACTCATACCAACAGCATTCCACAGCGTTAAACAGCTGATTCACTCCCAATCCCTTTCAGGCCTTCACACACCAGTTCTGACATCATTGAAGAACTCTTTCGAATCTGACAATGTCGCTTGCTGTCGCACACCAGTTGCAAACAGAGCATAGCAAACATCTCAGGCTAGGATGTGGAATCAGGAATGGATTCTTTTGAACAACCATTTTTTTGTTTGTTTGTTTGTTTGTTTGTTTTACTGCCATTGTACAGAATGTACTGCATGCACAGCATGTATGTACTACTGTATATGTATCTACACCTGACTGTACAGTACAGACCAAAAGTTTGGACACACTTTCCCATTAAATTATTTACTTTATTTTCATGATTGTTGCCTTCAGTGACAATCTACAAAATAAACAAACTTATGAATGAACATGTGGCATCATGTACTTTATAAAAAAAGTGTGAAATAACTGAAAACATGTTTTATATTCTTGTTTCATCAAAGTATCCTTTTGTTTTGATAACTGCTTTGTACTCTTCTTATTTTTTTGATGAGCTTCAAGAGATAGTCACCTGAAATGGTTTTCCAACTGTCTTGAACAGTTATTCATTCCCAGAGATGCTAAGAACTTGTCGGCTCTTTTGCCTTCACTCTGCGGTCCAGCTCACCCCAAACCATCTTGATCGGGTTCAGGTCCAAAATTTTGTCATAACCTCACACTTTTTTGTTAAGTACATAATTTCATATGTGTTCATTCATAGTTTTGACACCTTTAGTGAGAATCTACAATGCAAATTGTCCTGGAAATAAATGAATAGCATTGAATGAGGGGGTGTGTCCAAACTTTTGGTCTGTACTGTATGTCAGTAGGCTAATTTGCTTAGCATTCTTCATGTGTGCCTATAGAAAGGATTGGTTATGAAAATGAAAGCAAAAACAGGCAATGCTGCCGTAATAATAATCTTGTATTTCAATGGGTCATTTCTTTACTACTGTATCCAATGTAGCCTTTAGTCTGTAAGAGTGATCACTAATTGCAGCTTCAAATCACAGTTCCAGTTCTGCCTGACTCGGTTGGGCATGTGAAAATAGGTTACTCCGATTTCAGTGGTTTAACTAATTAAGATGCAACTTATGGGAAATACAAAAGTACTATTAATGGTCTCATTTGTTTATACTAACAATTTATTTTGTCAAACACTCTTTGTGGCTTTAAGTAATTGGTACTGGTGGTACCCTCCCCCAGAAACAGTCTGAACAGCTGTTAGAATCCATGGATCTATTTGCAGTGTGTTGCTGTCCTGTGAATGACTGATATTTCTTGCTGGCAGATCTTAAAAACTCAGACACCAACATAATTTTCTTTTTCTTTTTCTTTTTTTTTAAAGCTCATGATTTGGGCTTTTTAGCCTTTAATCAGATAGGACAGTATAGAGATGGACAGAAAACAAGTGGGGGAGAGAGATGGGGTGGGATCGGGAAATGATCTCGGATTGGACTCGAACCCCGGTCCCTGGTGTAATGGTCTGACACTCTAGCCACTGAGCCACAACGCCCCC
>JAODXP020000032.1:4519622-4562122 GCA_027497455.2 Sardinella longiceps
AATACCTTGTTCAACCCCGCCTCGAGCAATGGGAACGCAATTCCAACCCCTGTCCAAAGCCTGTTCAGGGGTTTGATACGAAACACACAAAGTCGGGCGGGTTCCGTGACGCAACGTATGCGCTGCCCTTTTCATCTGAACCACGTTAAAGCTGGGAACCTACTTTATCAATCTTTTAAGATTAGAACGCCAGTCTTTTACGATTAGTGAGACAAATCTACAGAGTCAATCTGGGACAATTGAGAGTCGTTCATGAGCACAAACCTAACGATTGAGTTGTCTGCATTTTAATGTCATAATTGGTATCGTAGCGACCACAGAACGGACCGGTTAAGATCATATCAAACATGTTTGATTCAGTCCGACTCAGTCGTAATTGCATCAACAATGGGAAGAATTGCATTGTTAAAAATCTGTCACCCAAACACACATAACGATTCTAGCCATGACTGAAACTTGCGACTACTCATGATTACCTATGACTACCCATGACTGGCCCTGACGTTCCATCGTATTAATATCGGGGCTAATAATCGGTAGGTCTGTTGCCAGCTTAACTTGAGAATGTAAACAACAAACCATACGGTCGTCTAACTAGCAATTAAGCTAGGTTACAGGCAGCGACAGGCAGCTAACCGGTCACAAAAAGCATAGCAAAACCAGTCATAAAATCAGAAAGCCCATGGAGAATAAACAACACTTATAGTCCAGTTCCTAATATTATCTAGCCTGACATGCCAGACTATATCATAAGAATGTATAGTCTGAAGACCACTGATAGACTGTGCCTCAATGGAGGGGCGGGTGATTGCGTTGTCTTTCAAACTGCCTCTCCACGTAATAGGCTAGCGTTCCGGCCAGTGGTACCAGCTGGATATATCAAACTTTTCCCGTAGCCAGTCGGTAACATGGCAAAGACATATTTTTTCAGAACAAAAGACTTCAGTGCACTTTCTTGTTTCACTTTCAAAGAAAATGACAAGTGCAATTCCTCCAAATCTAAAGCCAAAGACGATTCTCTATATACGGCTCTAGTTTGAGCAGGACTGTCGTCATCGTACAAAGCCCGCCTTACGATTTCCTGTACACATACCGCGCTGTGATTGGTTATCCGCCGCCAGAGTCAGGATACAACGGGTTTCTATCAGGGGTCTATAGACGTATCCGCTGTGCAAATTCAAATTTGCTACCGCTAGGGGTACCTCTAGAGTTCTAGGCTAAATATTATCCTCATTTTGTCAGATTTTTTGGGGGATTATGTAAATCATACATTTTTTAGAAAGGTAATAACATACTGAGTCAGAAAATCCATGTTTGCATTTGCCCAGATGTCTTTGTGAAGGAATATATGGGAATAATGTTACATTCCCATTGAAATCAATGGGATTGGTTGTGGATTTTGAGGGAAAATAGGCACAACTACATTTTGATCTCTGAAGCATGAAGGGGAAACTAATTCACCCTACATCCCATATATTTTCTTAAGAGACATCGTTCTAAACTGTGTGCTGATTGGCTAAACCGTCAGCGAACCGAAGTAAGCGCTCTGGTCCAGACTAGTACGGAGGTAAAATTATTTTAACGTAAGTACGTAGGATGGCGCTGCCAGGCTACATTTCTTACACACAGCTCCTTTAATACCCAATTTGTCTGTGAATTGTCCATTGTCCTGAATGCCATGTCATTAATGAGGCCCCATATATATTTCATGTTTCAGGCCCTTCTCCTCCAGTCTCTCTAGTCAGCAGTGCAAACAAAACTGTTATGTTTGCATCAGACTCTGCCTCCCTGAGCTGTGTGGTGCGGGACAACTCCACTAAATGGTCACTGAAATGGACTTCACTGATGAGACCAGATAAATCTGGCTGCCCTAGGGGCTGGACATTTACACCCGAGTTCACATGCAGCAACAGCGACGTGAGGCCGTTTGACAGTGGGGATTACTGGTGTGAGTCAGAATCAGGACTGCGCTCCAAAACTGTCAACCTACATGTTAAAGGTAATTATGGAAGAGGATGGTTTGTATGGTCCTCAGTTTTCTGTGTGATTCTTGAAAATGGTCATTTATATCACAGTGGCTCTGAGGCCTTGCACCAAGCTCTCCTAGTCAAGCCAAGGTCAAATGGGTAATCCATGTCTCCATTAACATTGACATGCATGTTATTGCACGGCATGTGTTCAGGAAAGCAAATATTCAGTATGCACACTGTCCTTGAAATAGGTTTGTCACTATGGGTCATTGCTCAAGAGTGTTTGGAAAGTTAGAAACTTTATTTGTCATTGCATTGGGAAGGGGGTGGGAAGTCATGTTTTTGTCAGTGCCATGCATTGCCTGCTTGTATGGGTGTGAATAATGAGCGTGAGTGAGTGATAAGAATGTATGTGACAGAGGTGAGTGGGCGATAGAGATGTGGGAGTGATTGAAATGTGTGAGGGATAGAAATGTGTGTGTGTGTGTGTGTGGGGGGGGGGGGGCATGTTTTGGTAGGCCTACTTATTTATATACTATATTTATTCTTTTTATGGAAGAACCGATCAGGAGTAGCACCTTGAATTTCGTTGTGTTCATACACTGTAGCAATGCAATGACAAATAAAGCTTCTATTCTATTCTATTACTTTGAAAACAATTCATGTAATTTAATATATATATATATCATTTTTAAAGTTAATTAGTTACATCTAACTAACTAGTTACAAGTAACTCATTACTTCCAACACTGCTCTTCAACAGAAAACATTACGCCAGATATAAAACCATCCACTGTCATAAGAAAGATGCCAGGAGAGTCATTGACTCTGACATGTGAGCTGGACGACCCATCCTCCAACTGGACCATATACTGGTACAAAGTAAAGTACAACTATACTTATGAATACATTAAACTCCCCTCAAACAGTAGCCAAGGAACTGTAAGCTCGTACACTCTTGCTCCTCTTACCCTGGACCATAGTGGGAGTTATTGTTGTCGAGCAGAGGGTGGATCGCCAACCCGTTACACTTATTACAGTTATATCTCTGATGTTCATGTCACAGGTAAGTAGCCATACTCTTATTAAATCTGTCTGTGTGTGTGATGGTGGTTATGTGTTTGTCACTTCACTACATATTCATGGGGCTGAAAGAGATATTTCTAACATCGACATTCAGCGTGGCCGTATGAAGTACTCGGCAACCATGTACTAGTTTAAGCGTTACAGATATTTCTTGTTAGATGCACAGATTGAACTTTTACTAACAGCACAGTAGGAGATGTATTTGCAAACTCATTTCCACTCTACATAAATTATGTAATTTTAGTTAGGTTGTGTATGGATTGGCTGCTAAGAAAGAGTGTTGCATTTTCAGACAACTGACATGTAGGGAAGATTGACTGTATTTTTTAATATGGAGCTCCCCCTACAGTCAGTGATGTTAAATAATTTCATTGCTTAATATGCAATATTTTATTTTTTGGTTCGCAGACCGCCCTGAGGATGAAGCCATATGAAGGACATATGAAGTTACAGAATCTATAATAGTCATTGTGTATGATCATGTGCTGGGCAAAAAGTGTGTGTGTGTGTGTGTGTCTGTGGTCATAACTGACTGTAGGACTATCTGCCACACACTCTCTCCACTAATCTCATGTCCTATGTCACAGGGGATGGAATTATACTTTTTTGTGGGAACTCTATACAAATCACTGTTATCACAAGTCACTTATCCCAGTTGAGTGCTAGAGCTCCAGATAATTATCATTACTGCTAAAATCTGATACATGTGCAATGTCACTGTAGCCTGCTTTACAGATGTTCTTAATTTACTTTACTTAATAAAACTCTTACAACTTATAGCATTATTGCTGTTTACTCTGCAGTTATTTTCCAGCTATAAACAGTTATAGACAGTAATAATAAAAACAAACGGTAACACTTTATTTGAAGCTACATAAGAGACATGGCTCTATAAAAACAAACGGTAACACTTTATTTGAAGCTACATAAAAGACATGGCTCTGTCATGAAGTTGTCATAACCATTATAAACATCTTCTGTCATGACAACATAACCATTATAAACATCTTTCTCCATAACAACTTGACACTATTTAGGTTGTTTTGACCATGAGATCCTAACAAAACTGCCTGTCTTGACATCAGTATGGCAGCGTAATGAATATTACTAGACCAAGTAAAGTGATACCATTTAGATATCATAAAGGATAAACTGGCTTTCATGACACCATTATGACAGTGTAATGAATAAATGCATACAACCAGGTACATACTGACACAGATGTTTTTACAGAATGAGGGCACCTGTGTGGGAGTGGGTGCTACTTGCCAATTTTAAGACCTGTATCTGTCCAAAAACCAAAGATTTGGGTGTTAAAATAGGCTTGAAAGGTGCATGGGCTGCATTGCTGGCTACCTGGCTATTGCCTTCCTATAATTCCTCTCAATCTTCATCTTCCTCTAGTCTAGTACGTCATCAGGGATTCCGGCCGTTGGCCTCATTCACTTGGGAGACATCCTGTCTGATCTAATCAGTGAACATTAAGAATTCAGCGCAACGCAAGAATAAATAGGCTACCAGTCAAGGATTGATCCATTTTGAATGTAAACATCTCCAGTAAGCATTCGTTTCTCGATAGCTGGGATCCCAGATTAAGATTATCGTACGAAGAGAAGCGAGACAGAGGGTCTGGTTATGGCAAGGCTATGTCACTGTGGTTTTGTTTCATGAAAGCAAGGTACAAGGTACATTAAAGCAAGGTACAGCATGCTTGTGAGCCATTTTAAATAATGGCCTCCCAGGGTTTCCTGGTGAACCAGAAGCTATGTGTTGACGCCCAGGGGGCTGGGCTACACAAACCTTCTGGTACACCAGTGATTCGCTCTCCTCCTCCGTTTTCGAAATAACCGGGGCAGCACGACGAATCAGGATCGTAGGGAGGGATTTCAGTGGGTATGACGTTTCTGTTTTGGTTCCCGACCTGGCGGCGCTTACGTGACGACACGTCCTACGTCACAAAGCTTCAACGTGAGTGGTCGAAGTGTCATGTCATTCATATGAGGTTGCTCCAACCACGTGCAAGCATCTTTTGACTAAACCACGCCTGCGGAGAGGCGTGAAAGGGCAGTGTGCCAGTAGCCTGTTACTTACAGGCTACTGGTTCACCAGGAAACTCCCAGGGCTTATTGTTTTATGATTACTGTGGTACTTGTACTAGAATCAACCCTTTATTCTTGAAACACACATGGATAAATAGACCATCAAATCATTCCTACATGAACACAATAGACCATCAAACCCCGTCTGCCTATTCTAATGATTTTCTCAGATTTTCCTCAATATATTCTCAGTTTTAGATAGTGTTGTAGTCAAGTCACTAAACCTCGAGTCCAAGTCCAGTGAGTCCCCAGTCTTTGAGTCCAAGTCATTTTTTTAAAAGATCAAGTTGAGTCCAGGACAAGTCCTAGGCTTCTGCTGATCCGAGCTATTACACACATACAGTACATTACAGTATATCTAAAAACAAACAAACACATCATCAAAAGTAAACAAACATCGATTGCCCATAATGTGAAGATGTAGGATACAAATAATACAAATCCCTTTTGGAAGGCAAGGCATTATCTCTACCTGTTTTGTCTTAATTTAGCCAATATCTACATATTATTGCATCTGGAAATCAGTCCTTCCTTGAGTTGGAACAGTAAACATGCAAGTCTGAGGCAAATCTCAAGTCTTTCAACTTAAGGAGCAAGTCGGACTTGAGTCCAAGTCCTGGCCTGAAGTACAGCAAGCCTGGTTTTATACACTGAATTTTTAACAATAAGTTTGATATACTGATTGATTGTAGGTTTACAGATTTATGCAATCTGGAAGTGATATCAGCATTAAAGTTGCTCTCCAAAGTCTATTGTTTCCATTATGGAAGTGGTTCTCATAATCTCCTCCTCACATTCCAAGATTATCTTTCTCTTCCTTACAATCCAAGATGATCTTTCCACCCACGACCTTCCTCATAAATCTGAACTTTCACACACCTCCCCCAATAGTGTGTGAGTTTGGCAGAGGTTGTTTACATCCTCTTTCAGTCTTTCAATTTCTTTTCTCATCTTCATCCTTACTTCCCTCAGTCCTTCGTTCTCTATGATGTGGTCTTCGTTTTTCTGTTTTAGTCTCATTCGATCTAGTTCTTTGGTTTTTATGTCAAGCAAAATTTTGAGCAGATCAATCTGCCTATCTTTCTCTTGTTGTAAAATGATCTCTGCCTCCCTCTCTTTTTGACCACTACTTTTAGTCACTCTTATTTTCTCCATCAGTTTGTCTTTCGCCTTCTGTTCTTCCACAAGTCTGGAAATCTCTCTGTTTTTCTCTTGTAATTGCTTGTTGAAGTTTTTCTCCATATTGGCCTTTACATCATTGATGTTTCTCTGTAATTCAGGCAGAATAACCTTCATGAGATTTCTCTCTGCCTCTGCCTTGGCTTCTCTCTCATAGCTCTCTTTCACCATCTCCATCTCCTCCCTGTGTTTCTCTTCAATCTCTCTTCTTTCTTTGTCTCTCTTTTCTTTCACTCTGCTGAGTTTCCTCATCATGTCTTCCCTTAAAGCAATCTCCTTGTTGAGTTCCCTCTCCATATCCCTCTTCCTCACTGCATCCTTTTCTTCTTTCATCTCTCTCTCCAACTTTTTTGTTTTCTCATTAAGTGTTTTTATTTCTCCTTCATGATCTTTGATCTCACCTTCAATCCTCTGTAGAGAATCCTTCATGGTTTTCTCAAGCATCTCTCTCCTGGCTCTCTCCTCCTTCTCTAGTTGTTCTGCTCGCTCCCGTTCCTTCTGAATTCTTTTCTCTATCTCCCTGAGCTGTTTCTCTGCCTCTTGGTAGGTCTCACTGCTATAGAATCTCTCTCCGTCTCTAGCGGCAAATGTTTCAATCTTCTCCAGCAGCTCCATCACTTGGGTTCCTTGATTCTTCTTCTTAATGTTGAGTAGATGACACCTGTTACCACATTTCCTCAACAGCACCTGGAGTTCCTGATTCTCTCCCTTAAGAATATCATTTATCCTTGTCTGGCTTTGCTCTTCATTGGTAGTGAAAATAATGACCGAGTGACCCCAGCATCCTTCCCCAAGCAATTCCTCCATTCTATCAAGTATAGTCTTCACCTCTGCTTGGGAAGAGTCTACTGGAATGACCAGAAGGAATGCATGAGGTCCTGGGCAGCAAAGCTGAATACATTGTCCAACATCCATTCTTATCTCCCCCTCTGGTCTCTCAGAGTTGAACCAATCAGGTGTGTCCACCACCATCACCTTCCTCCCCGCCACTTCTCCATGGCGACTCTCACTGTGGTGGAGCTGGGAGGCAGTGCTAGGAGACATCTTCACCTCCTCCCTGGTCAGGATGGTGTTTTCTACTTCCCTCTTCCAAGTGGAATGCATACCCAACAGTATCAGTCTGAGCTCAGACAAGGCAAAGGATGGGGCAACTCTGTGTCTCTCAGCTTCCACTAAAACACAACATGAAGTCATTTAGAAATGAAAAATGATACAAATTAAAAGAGCACATTGTAAAGTTTTTATTTGGACTTACAGTATGGAGGTCTATGTTTGCTGTCTACTCTCCTGAACTGCCCAGCAGGATCTGGAGCTAGAGAACCAAATTAAAAGACTGATCAGTATCAATACTTTGTGTTATGAAGTACATGCTCAGTCATTTTTTATGACAGAGGGAAATAAATACAACTCACAGGTTGAAGGCTGTGTCTGTCTGACTTTGAGGTCATTCAGCTCTCTTTCCAAGTCTTCTAGTTGCATTCTAAGCTCTTGTAGTTCTTTGGTTTTGTTTTGTAATTCTTTTTCCATAGAGTCAAATTGCCTTTTTTTGCTTTCCTCCTCTCTGATCTTATCATGCAGTAGTCTCTCTCTTTCACCACTCAGTTTAATAACTTGTAGTAGTTCAGAGTCTTTTTCTTGTAATAGTTGGGACTTCTCCTCAAGCTGCTTTGAGAGCATGTCCAGCTCTGTACTTTTCTTCTTTAAAAGTATCTCTTTCTCCTTTAGTGCTATATTCTTCTCATTCAGCTCTCTAGTCTTCTAGCCTGGCGATGCCATCCTACGTAGCTCCGCTAAACATTTATCTCCGCACGTAGTCTGGAATAAACCCCCCTTCCCGCCTTTCCGTCGGTTACTGTACGGTTTAGCCAATCAGCACACAGTTTAGAGCGATGTCTCAAAATGTTGTAGTCTTTTTTTGAGGTCAGTGATAGGGACCAGGGTTCCCACTCTTTCTTCAACATCAAATTTAAGGACTTTTTCCAGGACATTTCAAGGCTTTTTCCCTCAAATTCAAAGAAACGGATCGAGGTGTAATGTTATTGAAGCAACAATACACCAATTATCGAAGCAACGATACAACATGCTCATAGAATTGCCTTTATTGCTATACATACGCATGACATTTTCAGACAACCTGTAGGCCTATATTGGGATGCGTAAGAACCGGTTCAATTTTGGTGGCGATCGGTGATCCAGAACACCATCTGGAATTTATATTGTGTCTGTGACCACGTTGCCTTGGCCATAGTCTGCGCTCTCTGAGTGCTTTTCTAGTTCCAAATTCTTTCGTTCTACTCGCTATCTAGTGCAGTCAGCAGATGCTTGCAACAGGGCTAAGCTTGAATTAAACCGAACCTTCACTTTAATGGAAATATGACTTGCAAGTCTAAAGCCAAAATAACATTTCCAAGGACTTTGTTAAAACTAGTAGGAATGAACAATTGGTCAAACCAGCTAAACTATCAAAAATAATGCCAAAATACATTTGGTGAGTCTAGCCAGTTCATCAGTTTTCAGATGAAGACTATACTATACTATTTAAATACTATTTAAAAAGATAATCCAGACAAATGTAACGCATCTTTAAAAATGTATGTTTGTGTCTTATAAGCCCATGTGGGCTGGGCACCATTTTGGTGTATTACACAAGATAATAAAAAATCTACTCTACTCTACTCATCTGTATCTCTCCAGCTTAACAAAAATCAGCAAGGTGCATACGAATCTGAATGAGTGGCTGAATGCAATTATAATTTTCCAGGTCAATACAGAGTCTTTCCAGGACATTTTAACACTTTAGCTAATTTCCAGGTGTTTTCCATGA
The DNA here is from genome assembly GCA_027497455.2 of Sardinella longiceps. Classification (NCBI taxonomy): domain Eukaryota; kingdom Metazoa; phylum Chordata; class Actinopteri; order Clupeiformes; family Clupeidae; genus Sardinella; species Sardinella longiceps. Next base: position 4,528,781 of record JAODXP020000032.1, read on the forward strand.
CTGGAAAGGCCATCTCTAAAATTTCAGGTTTTCCAGGTTTTCCAGGACGCGTGGGAACCCTGAGGGACGCGTTTGTTATTCTCTCCCCCACTTTCGAATTACATTCACAAAATTGGTACATGACATTAGCATCCATGATCTTGAGGATTTATTGCCACTACGATGTCAAAATAGATCAGAACTTGCGAGAGATCTGTTAATACTGAAAGCGAAAGTTGTAGGCGTGAGAGCCAGGCGAGGGAATACGTCATATTCAAACGGAAACCTATTCCAATTGCGTTGGGCCAGACTGTATGACACAGTCAACAGTCGCTTTCGCCCAGGCTACTAGTCTTCAGCCTCAGCACACTCTCGATGCCAGGGAACTGAAAAACTGAAAAAAGACGGATAAAATGCATCTGTCATACAAATGCATCTGTTGTGGTTTGTCTCCATCAAGGGCTGACACTATTTTAATATCACACTTAATGGTTGATTACAGCATATAATTGATCCGAGGACCCTCTGTCAGTGCCCTTAAAATGCCCTTTAAAATCATCCTGACTTTCCCCCCAGTTGGTGGCGCTCCTGTCTCCATCTTACCAAGAGCCGCGACAGATTCCTCCATTTTCTTTTTCTGTGCTTCATCAGGCACCCATGAACCTGCAGAACAGCAGCACAAGACTGCATCAGGCCTGAATCAGCAGCACAAGAATTCAGCAGATCTGAAGAAATCAGGAGAATGTTGATTGATTTTGGAATCACATTTTCATGCTGACTTACTTGGACGTATGAAACATCGCTTATCCCCTGCATGAATGAGGAATCAGAAACATCAAGTTTTTCCCATTGATAAGAGATCTAAAGTGAATTTGCTACTATATATTTATTATACATAAATATATTAAATATTATTTACATTTGTAGTAGAGGTCACTTACCATCATACCATAACCACACTGGGACTTCAGTTTTGTATTCTCCATGAATGACCTGGCATGTGTAATATTCTGTGTCTGTGTTTTGGAACTCCCTCAAACGAAGAGAGAGGTTACCCCTCGGGAGGTCCTTGATGAAAAGACTTACTCTGCCCTTATAAGCTCTCTGTTCAATCACGTGACCATTCTTATACAATAATGCACAGTCTGTTCCAAAAAACCACCTGATCTCCATGGACACAGCATTGGTTTCAGGAGAGATATGGCACGGAAGGGTGACATCATCACCAGGCGATACCTTCAAATTATCTTCAATAGTCACCAATCTGAAATCTGTCATATTTAGGTTTAATTTAAGAGGGGATACAAATGTCACCTTGTAGATATAAATTCACTCCAGCAGACGTTTACAAGCCCTATATGAGCATATAATAGCCTATAGCTAGGATTAATTTGAATAGTTAGTGTAAGAATCTCTTACAAGTCTTTCAGTCATTAATTCTGTTTATTTAGCTACTATACCATTTAGACATTTAAATTACCAACATTTACTTACTGTCTTTGGTCTTTGACATTTTCTCCTAGATACAAAAAAAAAAAAAAAAGTTTTATGACATCACACACATCTCGTCATAAAGTTGCAGTCTACACTTAGTTTTGAGAATCTGATCACACAGGGGTACTTAAAGGAGACATAGAATGGAAAACCACTTTTACATTGTCAAATAGCACAAAACCATTGCAGTTCAATTAAGGTGGCCAGAGTGAGGCGTTGTTTTAGGCAAAAAAAAAAAAAAAAAAAAAACATTTCAATACACATCTTAAATATGAGATGTTAACTAGGCTTGTAAATTATCACTTCATCGTTTTTTGGACAAAATACAATTGAATATATTGTATTTTAACATCAGAAAACAAGATACAGTACTCTATTAATCCATTCTATGTCACCTTTAAAAAGTTTATAAAACAAACAGTTCAAGGATCGTTCAAATTTGTCAGTCACATCTACAACTAAAGCCTAGATTGACGCGCCAATTTAGATGCAGACATTATAGAGCACTCAGGCTATATTTTGCTAAGAATGCATAAACACAGGCAGGTTAGTAGGAAATATAATGTAGTTCTTACCAAAGTTTGCTTCAGTTGAGAATCATCTAGGCCTAGTGGAAATACTTTTCTGTAAGAAAGCTCTCTGTTTATGAACTCCTCTTTCAATGCTCATTTTATGATACGGAACCCATTGAAACAGGATAAAGCATGTGTCTGTGTTAATCAGTAAACACTTTTGTGGTCATAGGTCGCATACCAACAGTCTTTCACTTGAAATATCTGTGAACAATCAACAATTTTGTATTTCAAATACATGTCTTTGTCTGCTCCGGACATTGAAATATGCCCTGTATGCATTGAAATCTTAATTTCAAAGGACTATATACAATTTTTGAAGCAAAACCAGTGAACTAAATGAAAGGCACACAAAAGCTTACTAGTATGCTATAAAAAGAAATTCATTCTCAGAATACATCCGGGTATACTGCAATGAGGGGGAATGTGCAAGTAACTGAAGAATGGCTGGATTGGCACTATCACTATGACTGCTTTGAACATGGACATTAAACTTGACCCTGTATAAATTTAAGCAGTTTAAGTGCATTTCACATATGAACTGTCTACTTTACTAAAGTTCTGAATACGACAATGGAAACTTTTCTTATTGTATCCATGTACTGTGTGTGTGTGTGTGTGGCTTTTTTTACTGTTACAGTAATGCTCTGCTGTCAAGTTTTCTTTTTGTTGTGTCGTAGGTTAACTATTAACTACATATTGCTGAGTATTTGATTTTTTTCTCATCGAAATCCCAGTCAGCTGAGGCACTTTTACTTTCCATCTATATGCTTGGTGTCACTTTTGTTGTTCCAGAAGTTTTGTTGTTCTTTTTGTAAACAGAAAGTAGTACAGTGACCTGAGGGTCAAAATGTAATGTGATCTTGATCCCATCAAAATCAATAGGAACCTGGACAAAGTGGACATGGGAACAAAAAAAAAATGCATTTTCCCTCCCTTCTCTCTATACACACACACACACACACACACACACACACACACACACACACACACACACACACACACACACACACACACACACACACACACACTCTTAAGATGGCAAATAAGACAGCAAAATCATAACGGAAAGTAAAGGGGACCTTAGTCTTCTATATTCATGAATTTCTTCCAGCTGTTTATGCCACTCTGGAACATTTACATGAATTTCAATGCCACATCGGTAAACAATGAATGTAGAATATAGTTAGGCTCAGGGGTGTAGTGGGCGTTGCACGCGAGGGTACGGTACGGAGTACCCCCACTTCTCTAAGCAGATCATTTATGTAGGCTATTTGTAACAATTTTATATTGGCCATTCCATTTTTTACATGATATTGCGTACCCCCACTTAAAAAAATCCCCACAACACCTCTGGTTAGGCTAAATGTTTTTCTTTTAGATCAAAATGTTTGTGACCAAGATTGGATCTCTGTTCAGTTAGCCAAGTCCATTAGATGTGTTTTCTTTGTCTATGCCCTGATGAAGGCTACGCAATGCGTAGGCCCATGTTTTTAAACAGAATTGCCATGTTATATTAAAGGCTTTTTAATATTTTTCTCAAATCTCAGAGTGCCTCTGCTCTTTCCAACTTTTTTGGACTCAAAAGGTTGGATTTTAGAAAAAAATAAATTTTATGATAGCCTATGTGCCAAGTCAATGAGACGTGTTTTGACATGGGTAGGTCAAAAGGTCAGGCCGCATGGAATAAGATAGATTTTTCGAATGTGTCGAATATCCAACGTTCAATATAAAACCAACTTTACCATGGTGGCAAAGTTATATATATATATATATACTGTATATATATTATGGCATGCCGTTCAGGGAAAAAACCTTGAATATATTGACTGAAACTCAGAATATATGGAATGAAACCTTGAATATATGGAGTGAAACCCTGAATATATTGAATGAAACCTTGAATATATTGAATGTAACCCTGAATATATTAAATGAAACCCTGAATATGAAACTCCGAATATACAGTATTGAATGAAACCCTGAATATATTGAATGAAACTCAGAATATATGGAATGAAACTCAGAATATATGGAATGAAACTCAGAATATATTGAATGAAACCTTGAATATATTGAATGAAACTGTGAATATATTGAATGGAAATGCTGAATATATGGAGTGATACTGTGAATATATGAATGAAACCCTGAATATATTGAATGAAACCTTGTATTGAATGAAAAAAAACTGAATATATTGAATGAAAAAAAACCTTGAATATGTTGAATGAAACTGTGAATATATTGAATGAAACGTTGAATATATGGAGTGATACTGTAAATATGTTGAATGAAACTGTGAATATATTGAATGAAACGTTGAATATATTACAGTAAATGAAACCCCGAATATATTGAATGATACCTTGCTATATATTGAATGAAACAAACAAACCTGAATATATTGAACGAAAATAAAACCCTTGAAATATGTTGAATGAAACTGTGAATATATTGAATGAAACGTTGAATATATGGAGTGATACTGTGAATATATGGAGTGAAATCCCTGAATATAAATGAAACCTTGAATATAATGAAACAAGAAACCCTGAATATATTGAATGAAACTCTGAATATATTAAATGAAACCCTGAATATATTGAATGAAACTCCGAATATATTGAATGAAACTGTGAATATATTGAATGAAGTCCTGAATATATTGAATGAAACTCTTGAATATATTGAATGAAAAAAAACCTGAATATATTGAATGAAACCCTGAATATATTGAATGAAACCTTGAATATATTGAATGAAAAAAACTGAATATATTGAATGAAAAAAAAACTTGAATATGTTGAATGAAACTGTGAATATATTGAATGAAACGTTGAATATATGGAGTGATACTCTGAATATATTGAATGAAGCCCTGAATATATTGAATGAAACCCTGAATATATTGAATGAAACCCTGAATATATTGAATGAAACTCTGAATATATTGAATGAAACCCTGAATATATTGAATGAAACCCTGAATATATTGAATGAAACTGTGAATATATTGAATGAAGTCCTGAATATATTGAATGAAACTCTGAATATTGAATGAAAGAAAAAAATGCTGATCCAAGCTGATCCACATACATTACAGTATATCTAAAAACAAACATATAATCAAACATTGATTGCCCATAATGTGAAGATGTAGGATATAATACAAATCCCTTTTGGAAGGCAAGGCATTATCTCTACCTGGTTTATCTTCATTAAGCCAATATCTATTGATTATTGCATCTGAAAATCAGTCCTTCCTTGAGTCGGAACAGTAAACATGCAAGTCTGAGTTCAACTCCGAGACATCAGTAAGCAAGTCCGAGTCAAATCTCAATTCTGTCAAATTAAGGGGCAAGTCTGACTTGAGTCCAATCTTGGACTGAAGTACAGCAAGCCTGGTTTTATACACTGAATTTTAACAATAGGTTTCACATAATGAATTGATTGTAGGTTTACAGATCTATGCAATCTGGAAGTGATATCAGCATTACTGTTGCTCTCCAAAGTCTATTGTTTCCATTATGGAAGTGGTTCTCATAATCTCCTCCTCAAATTCCAAGATTATCTTTCTCTTCCTTACAATCCAAGATGATCTTTCCACCCAAGACGTTCCTCATAAGTCTGAACCTTCACATGCCTCCCGCAATAGTGTGTGAGTTTGGCAGAGGTTGTTCACATCCTCTTTCAGTCTTTCAATTTCTCTTCTCATCTTCATCCTTACTTCCCTCAGTCGTTCGTTCTCTGTGATGTGGTCTTCGTGTTTCTGTTTTAGTCTCATCCGATCTAGTTCTTTGTTCTTTTTGTCGAGCAAAATTTTGAGCAGATCAATCTGCCTATCTTTCTCTTGTTGTAAAATGATCTCTGCCTCCCTCTCTTTTTGAACACTACTTTTTGTCTCTCTTATTTTCTCCATCAGTTTGTCTTTCGCCTTCTGTTCTTCCACAAGTCTGGAAATCTCTCTGTTTTTCTCTTGTAATTGCTTGTTGAAGTTCTTCTCCATATTCGCTTTCACATCATTGATGTTTCTCTGTAACTCAGGCAGAATGACCTTCATGAGATTTCTCTCTGCCTCTGCCTTGGCTTCTCTCTCATAGCTCTCTTTCACCATCTCCATCTCCTCCCTGTGTTTCTCTTCAATCTCTCTTCTTTCTTTGTCTCTCTTTTCTTTCACTCTGCTGAGCTTCCTCATCATGTCTTCCCTTAAAGCAATCTCCTTGTTGAGTTCCCTCTCCATATCCCTCTTCCTCACTGCATCCTTCTCTTCTTTCATCTCTCTCTCCAACTTTTTTGTTTTCTCATTAAGTGTCTTTATTTCTCCCTCATGATCTTTGATCTCACCTTCAATCCTTTGTAGAGAATCCTTCATGGTTTTCTCAAGCATTTCTCTCCTGGCTCTCTCCTCCTTCTCTAGTTGTTCTGCTCGCTCCCGTTCCTTCTGAATTCTTTTCTCTATCTCCCTGAGCTGTTTCTCTGCCTCTTGGTAGGTCTCACTGCTATAGAATCTCTCTCCGTCTCTAGCGGCAAATTTTTCAATCTTCTCCAGCAGCTCTGTCACTTGGGTCCCTTGATTCTTCTTCTTAATGTTGAGTAGATGACACCTGTTACCACATTTCCTCAACAGCACCTGGAGTTCCTGATTCTCTCCCTTAAGAACATCATTTATCCTTGTCTGGCTTTGCTCTTCATTGGTAGTGAAAATAATGACCGAGTGACCCCAGCATCCTTCCCCAAGCAATTCCTCCATTCTATCAAGTATAGTCTTCACCTCCGCTTGGGAAGAGTCTACTGGAATGACCAGAAGGAATGCATGGGGTCCTGGGTAGCAAAGCTGAATACATTGTCCAACATCCATTCTTATCTCCCCCTGTGGTCTCTCAGAGTTGAACCAATCAGGTGTGTCCACCACCATCACCTTCCTCCCCGCCACTTCTCCATGGCGACTCTCACTGTGGTGGAGCTGGGAGGCAGTGCTGGGAGACATCTTCACCTCCTCCCTGGTCAGGATGGTGTTTTCTACTTCCCTCTTCCAAGTGGAATGCATACCCAACAGTATCAGTCTGAGCTCAGACAGGGCAAAGGATGGGGCAGCTCTGTGCCTCTCAGCTCTAACTAAAACACAACAGGACTTGTGAAGCCATTTAGAGATGAAAAATGATACAAATTAAAAGAGCACACTGTAAAGTTTTTATTTGGACTTACATTTTATAGGTGGTTCCATGCTTCTCCTGAATTGGCCACGTTCTAGAGCTAGAGAACAAAAGTAATATTTCTTTGTGTTACAAAATACATGCTCAGTCATTCTTCTATGACACAGAGGTTAAGTTAGAGAGGAAAAAACATACTACTCACAAGGTGGAGGTTGTGTCTGTCCGACTTTGAGGTCATTCAGCTCTCTTTCCAAGTCTTCTAGTTGCATTCTAAGCTCTTGTAGTTCTTTGGTTTTGTTTTGTAATTCTTTTTCCAGAGACTCGAGTTGCCTTTTTTTGCTTTCCTCCTCCCTGATCTTATCATGCAGTAGTCTCACCACCCAGTTTAATAACTTGTAGTAGTTCAGAGTCTTTCTCTTGTAATAGTTGGGACTTCTCTTCTAGCTGCTTTGAGAGCATGTCCAGCTCAGTACTTTTCTTCTTTAAAAGTATCTCTTTCTCCTTTAGTGCTATATTCTTCTCATTCAGCTCTCTAGTCTTCAGCATCAGCTCACTCTCAATGCAAGGAAACACTGAAACTGAGAAAAGATAGATAAATGCATCTGTCATACAAATGCATCTGTTGTGGATTGTCTCCATCACGTTGTGCCACTAATATCATAATCAATGGTTGATTATAACCATACCAACAATATTGATTATAATATTAAAATGGTCCCTAGAGCCCTCTGTCAGTGCCCTTAAAATGCCCTTTGAAATCATCCTGACTTCCCCCCCAGTTGGTGGCGCTCCTGTCTCCATCTTACCAAGAGCAGCGACAGATTCCTCCATCTTCTTTTTCTGTGCTTCATCAGGCACCCATGAACCTGCAGAACAGCAGCACAAGACTGCATCAGATATGATGCAACAGCACAAGAATTCAGCAGATCTGAAGAATGTTGGTTGATTATGGAATCACATTTTCATGCTGACTTACTTGGACGTATGAAACATCGTTTATCCCCTGCATGAATGAGGAATCAGAAACATCAAGTTTTTCCCATCGATAAGAGATCTAAAGTGAATTTGCTACAATATTATTTACATTTGTAGTAGAGGTCACTTACCATCATACCATAACCACACTGGTACTTCAGTTTTGTATTCTCCATGAATGACCTGGCATGTGTAATATTCTGTGTCTGTGTTTTGGAACTCTCTCAAACGAAGAGAGAGGTTACCCCTCGGGAGGTCCTTGATGAACAGACTTACTTTGTCCTTATAAGCTCTCTGTTCAATCACGTTACCATTCTTATACAATAATGCACAGTCTGTTCCAACAAACCACCTGATCTCCATGGACACAGCATTGGTTTCAGGAGAGATATGGCACGGAAGGGTGACATCATCACCAGGAGATACCTTCAAATCATCTTCAATAGTCACCAATCTGAAATCTGTCATATTTAACTTTAATTTAAGAGGGGATACAAATGTCACTTTGTAGATAATATATAAATACGCTTGACTCCAACAGATGTTTACAAGGTTAGTTAGGATTAATTTGAATACTTAGTGTAAGAATATCTCACGAGTCTTTCAGTCAGTAATTATGTTTATTTAGTTACTATACTATTTAGGCATTTAGGCATTCCCAACATTTACTTACTGTCTTTGGTCTTTGACATTTCTCCTAGATTAAAAAAAAAAAAAAGTTTTATGATATCACATACTGTAGGCGACATCTCTCCATAAAGATGCAGTCTACTATATTGTTTGTACAGTAACACTCTTTACAATTACTCATAGAGATAGGCTACCAATAATAAATATGGGTAGGCCTATTTCAAGCGTTATGGACGTGACATTTGCATGCATTATTGATAAACAAAATCCCACATGACGTCTGCAAGCCTTGCCGTATTTCAAAATATTATTCGATTTCTTTTGCAAACTCCAAGAAGCAAACACAAAAATGAATATCATGATTTACATCATAAATGTAGATAATGCATGCAAATGTCACGTCCAATTGCCCATATGTCCACAGATACATAAAACACTAGTTGCCACTTTTTCCGGTTTTACCTATTGGCCTTCTTTTTTAATGGTCATTCTGTTGGAAAAAATACTCTCTGGACGCTATGTCCTGTTAGCCTGACATAGCCCGCCCATAATACGAATGTTCATCCGTATCCATGGTCTGGGGTCGGTCTTCTGGGGCGGGTTTACATCGGTAGAGAGACTACTGGCCAATAAGCGTAGCTGATTAGACAAGCTGTCCAATCGTTTCAAACCAGAACTGAATGCCCCCCCCGGCCCTATAATCGTGTCAGGTTAAAGAACCTCCAGACCATGAATATGGATGAACAGCAGTATTATGGTCGGGCTATGCCAGGTTAATGTCCTGTAAATTTGCATATCTGTTTCAACTGACTATTTTGTGTTCCTGCTGATTGGCTCTATGGGCTAGATAAATGAAGCTTGAATAGGCTGCTGAACAAGTAAAGGCTTGCAAAGTTGAAATGGGTGGAGGGAAAATTGTTTAACAATAACAAACTAAAAACTGAATAAAATGCATATGTGATTATTTGTCTGATTATGACCTGTTTACTTGCTGTTGTAAAAATTTTATCTGTTTTGAAAAACAACACATTTTTCAAAAAACTAGATTATCCAAGCAGCCTAGTGGAGGTATTGCTGATTAGGGTGAACATCTTTGAGAAAGATATTGATTTATTATTTAGACACAGATTTCCTTTACACTTAGTTTTGAGAATCTGATTACTTCAAACTTCTTAAAACTACTTAAAAACAATAACTTCTTCAAACTTAAAACTACTTAAAAGGTTTGTAAAACAAACAGTTCAAGGACCGTTCATATTTTCTAGTTACATCAACAACTGAAGAACTTAAGCTTATGATTGACACGCCAATTAAGATCCAGAAATTAGAGAGCATTCAGGCTATATTCTGGTAAGGCTGCATAAACACAGGCAGGTTGGGAGGAAATATAATGTACAGTATTTCTTACCAAATTTTGCTTCAGTTAAGAATCGTCAAGTGGAAACACTTTGCTGTAAGAAACCTCTCTGTGTGTTTTTGACCTCCTCTTTCAACGCTTCATTGAAACAGGATAAAGCATGTGTCTGTGTTAATCAGTAAACACTTTTGTGGTCATAGGTTGCATACCAACATTCTGAAAAAAAGAGATTTTTTCTTAGTCTTTCACTTGAAATAGCTGTGAACAATCAACAATTTTGTATATCAGACACATCTCTTTGTCTGTTCAGGAAATTGAGGAACTTCAATACAAACATGCATACATTGAGCATACTGAGTGTTCACTGAGGCAATATCTGAGGGTATTCTGCTATAAAATGTGCCCTGTATGTATTGAAATCACACAAAAGCTTATACAGTACAAACATTTTCCAGTCTTATGTGCAAGTAACTGTTCACTGTGCATATGCAAGTAACTGAAGAATGACTGGATTGGCATCATCACTGCAACTGCTTTCAACGTTAAACATTAAACTTGACCCTGTTTAAGATGTAGCTTAAGTGACTTTTGCATATGAACTGCCTACTTTGCTTGCAGATTTAAAGTTCTGAATACGACAATGGAAACTTTTCTCACTGTATCCATTTACAGTGTGTGCAGGATGTAGCTTTTTTTTTAACTGTTACAGTAATGCTGTCAAGTTTTCTTTTCGTTGTGTCGTAGTTTAACTATTGTTATTGTATGTCATGTATGTTTTTGTTTTGCATTTCTGTATTTTAGATGGACCATGTGAGACACAGTCTCTCTCTGCACTCTTACTATAGTTTTTTTTAATTTTTTTATCTACTCCTGCCCAGGGACAACTGATGTAAATTAGCCTATGGCTACAATCAGGCTCAGTTATATATTGTGCATTGTCCCTGTTCAATAAACATATAAATAAAATAAAATATTAACTACATATTGCTGAGTATTTGATTTTTTCTCATCAAAATCCCAGTCAGCTGAGGCCCTTTTACTTTCCATCTTAGAATATGCTTGGTGTCACTTTTGTTGTTCCAGAAGTTTTGTTGTTCTTTTTGTATCAGCCAAACAGAGAGAAGTACAGTGACCTGAGGGTCAAAATGTATGTGATCATGATCCCACCAACATCAATGGGAACCTGGACATGGGAACAAAAAAAATGCATTTTCTCTCCCTTCTCTCTATACACACACACACACACACACACACACACACACACACACACACACACACACACACACACACACACACACTTTCTTGAGATGGCAAATGAGACAGCAAAATCATAACGAAAAGTAAAAGGGAGCTTAGTCCTCTACATTCATGAATTTCTTCCAGCTGCTTAAGCCACTCTGAAACATTTATATGAATTTCAATGCTACATCGGTAAACAAGGAATGTTGAATAGTTATAGTTAAATGTTTTTCTTTTAGAACAAAATGTTTGTGACCAAAATTGAGTATCTGTTCAGTCATCATATTTTGACCCCTCAAAAGACATCAGTCACACATACATACTTAGTTAGTTTCACCCAAGCCTGTCTTAAACTATGAATCCTTACGCCTTATTATAAATATAAAATAAATCAACCATTCTGTTCCTCACATATGTTAATATTTATTACATCTAGACAAGAGCACTTACAAACAAGCCAAAATAATAATAAAAAAAACATTGTCAGAGAAAACTTCAACTGGCAAGTATTTGTGTGCCTGCACACGAGTGTCCCTCTGATTGGCTAATGCCACTGTCAGTCACCACACTGCAGATTAATGGCACTGCTGATGTCCAGCCAGTTCTCCATCACAACAAACATGTCATAGCACACACACAAATCTGAGTGGAGAAAGCCCACGCAGTTATGGTCTTACGGTCTGCAAGGCTTATGGCAGTGGTCCCCAAATATTTTTCCTCAAGGGCCGAATTTTATCAAGCATATTAAGCCAAGGGCCAACCCCGCAAACATTAAAAACCATATGTTGAAAGGATACTAGTTAGAACATCACAAAGTATTCCTCTAAACTTCATATAGTATGAGTGTCTGTATAGACCTAATGTTTATGAGGTCTGTAAGCATGCTTATGGAGAAAACTGATGAGTCAGATGGTGCTGCGGGCCACTCATTTGGTTCCTGCTGGCCGGATCTGGCCCACGGGCCGCCACTTGGGGACCAGGGGCTTATGGTCTTACACTCGACTGGTTCCCCCATCAGGTAGCCTACAGCCCAGTAGACTAATGATCAGAGAGGCCTCTGGCTCTGCCTCTGGGGGAGACGGACATCCTGTTCCCATGCTTCAGTCCAAAGAGGAGGGCCGCCCCTTTATCAGTCAGAGACTACAGTGTGCAAGAAACAGGAATTAAAGCAATATACCGGAGTAAGTTTAAGCATAGCCCTGCTGCACGAGCCTTCTAACAGCAATATATTTCGCATGAAATGAAAGAATTTCGAACAGCATAGACCTAACGCGAACGTGAAACACTTTACATTGAGTCAATGTAACCTCAGATCTTACTTTCGGTCTCCAACAGTCAGGTCCCATTGATTCAGTGTAAAGTGCCTGTTCGCTTCTGCGTTCGGTCTGTGCTTTACCAAATTATTTTGTTCCACTCGCTAACTAGCGCATTTAGCAAGCTCTTTCAACAGGGCTATGCTTGAATTCACTCCGGTATTTTCCTTTAAGTAAAGAAAGAATAAAAGGTGACACTTTATTTTAAGGTTCACATATTAGCCACTAATACATACCTAATTAATGCCAGACAGTATACTAGTGGGTTACACATATTCTATTTTGGTAGGTACTGCTACTAAGTAAGTACAGATCAAGGCTTATAAGGGCATTATTAAGATTATATCAAGAATAAAGGCCTAATTAGTCATGAAACAGAAATGTGTGAATACATGCCTAACAAATGATTAATGTTTTCAAACACATGCCTAACAATTCATTAATACAGGCATAAATTAGGTATGTATTAGTGGCTGATATGTGAACCTTAAAGTAAAGTGTTACCGAATAAAAGGCTTTTGTCAAGGGCCCCTGTTTCAGTAATAACAATCAGGAATTCTATTGTGTGTGTGTGTGTGTGTGTGTGTGTGTGTGTGTGTGTGTGTGTCAGTCTTGTTTTGCTTGGACTGGAGTGTTAGTTTGTAGCTTTCCTCTCTGTTTACTTCCTTGTTCCTCATCATGTCTCTTGTCTACAGTATGTGCTTGTGCAAAGATTTAATGGGGGAGAACCATGGAGGTATTAATAAACCTGGAGAAACATACCAAGTCCCGCCTCCCATTCATTCCAATGTGGAATGCTAGGCTAGTGAATTCATCCAAAATTGAACAAAATTTTCAGTTGTCAAGATGGCGTTTCATGGAGCTCACTTCCGACTCCATTTCATTAGGCCAATGAGGGCCCATGTTACTAATGGAGATGAGGGCGGCTCTGGCGGCACACACCTGATGTGCACAGGGAGCTCGTTAGCATGAGCTGAAAGTGTAGCATTAACCAATCAGCATATGTCAAATGGAGTCGGATATGATGTCATTTCTGGAAAATGGCGACGAGGAAGTGCGATGCTAATTGGCGAAGCTAACCAGCCAAATCCTGACCCTCTGGGGAGAACGTTCACTCTCAGAACACAGCTGGTGGGTGGTAGAGCAATGAGGCAGGGCGTGTGAGTGAGTGAGTGAAGAATGAATGGGGTTCTACAGAGATGCACCCTCTAAATGCTGAACTCTTTTTTTGAATATTCTCGTGTAATAGCATTAATGTATTTTATGTAGGAGAAATTGACTTCACAATCAGTCCACAAATAAAAAAATGTAGGACTTTTTCTTGTAGAATTCTTTCTAAAGTGTCTGCGTAACATGAGACAGCAAGTCATTCACTATGGTCATTCACTTGAATAGAGTAGCTGAATGCTAGTCCATCAGGGGTAAAACCTGCTCACAGAAGGATGAAACGTAATAGACGCACAACACAGGTATTTCACTTTTGATCCATAATGGCCAGGTTACTAAAAGTACAGTGCAATCTGTGATATCTTGTCTATAAATATTTGAAAACTATGCATTTGGCTCCATAGGCCCCTATGAATTTTTCACTAACTCGTGACCGCCCCCTAGTGGAACTGGTATTTGAATTGCTGGTTGAATGGAGCTGGTAGGGAGTGAACTGGCCTGCTTGTATACTTTATTCCTTTACTTCCTAGTCTAATGAAAAAAACAAAAGGATTTGCACAATGCCTTCAAGAGACTCAACTTTTAATAAATGTGCAACATTTCGAGATCGCTCTCGAGATCGAAACGTTGCACATTTATTAAAAGTTGAGTCTCTTGAAGGCATTGTGCAAATCCTTTTTATTTTTTCATTAGTTTATCCTTTTGATTTAGCACCTGCAATAAGATATTTGGATGTGCGCACACAACTATTTATTTACTTTTACTTCCTAGTGTGCAATGTGCTTGACCTGAGTCTTGTTCTCTCTGCTCACCTGTGTGTCATTACCCTACTTTAGCCCTTTGTACAGTCTGTTCAGTCATGTAGTGGTCAATCATTGTCATGTCTATATTACCTGGCTTGAGTGTATTACACGTTTGTTTGTGCAGGTGAAGCTCAGTTCTTTGAATTCAGGCTTGTTGTGCATTTGGGTCCCAACTCCAGTGAGAAATGTGAGCATGTGTGTGTGTTTGCATGTGTTTGTTTCAGAATTTTGAACCTACCTGTGAGTTCAAGGTTGAGACAGAATTTCCCTGTAAATGGAAGTATAACTAATTATTAATAATTATTACATGCAATCTCAGTGTTGTTGTTGGATTCACAAAACTTTTGGCAAAATTGGCATTAATAAGCTAATTATTAATGAGCTTTGTTGTGCTGTGCAGAGCTGTGTTCAGTAACCAGTTAAAGGAGCTGTGTGTAAGAATTTTTTTTTTCCAAATAATCATTAAACTACTCTGATATGTAACCAGACATGAAGGAATCATGTTCATTTTACATATTGATAACACTGATAGTTGTAGTCCAGCCAGAATATCTGCCCACAAGTTGCAGCCCATAAGTAGTGTTTATGTTGTCATTTCAAAAGGTATTTGTGTTGTTGTAATTGTCAAGGCCTCATTATGCTTCCGAAAAATATTATGACCCTAACCCTAACCCCCTAGGGGTCCCGACCGCCCTGTTGAAGACCTCTGGTACAGATGATGTTTTTGAAAGATGGAGACGGCTGAAAGCAACAAAATATTTTGAACATGATTGTAGTACCAATTTTGGCCACAATCCTACACACAGCTCCTTTAAAGGCACACTAAGCAGGCCTGCAACTTTTCTACTGTAGTCACTCAATTTATTTTTTTTAACCAACAACATTGTAAATTCTCACCAATACATATGGATTTGTTTGCAAACCAAATAACAGGAATATCATATGTCTGGTGTACCTTTAACCTGTAGATTAGATCAGTGTGTGTGTGCATACTGTATGTTTACCCGGGTATAGTTGTAGATGTTGTTAAGTGGGTCTTTCTTGATCCATTCTGTATACATAAATTCATATCCAGAGTTTTGTTGAAATTCACTGTAAATCAACATAATCATCACCATCAGCACTGAGTCATTTTAGAAACACTGACATATTGTTATTGTTATTATTATTATGTAAAAACAAACACACACACACACACACACACAGTAGAACTCACACAGCTTGCTGTATCAGTTGTGTTTGTGTCTCTTTCTCTTTCTGTGCATCTCGGAGTCGTCCCCTAACTGCCAGAGCTGCAGTGCTCTGAATGGAGTTGAGATGCAGCACAGAGAGAGAGACGGAGGACAGAACCAGAGAGCTGGGACACAGGGAACATTCCTCATCAATACTCTGTATTTACCATTCTTACTAAGACAACATTTTGTTATTAAACCACAATTATCGATATAAGATGCTGGCAATTATCAATGTTTTCTTTATTTGGTTGATTAAGTTCAAATCTATGTTCTACATTCAAGAGCACTTGAATCACTTGAAGTTCTAATTTGTTTGTTGAAAATAAGTGGTTGTCATCAGTTCAGTCATTATTGAATTTTACATGACTTGAATGGTTTAAAGGATGGCTCCGGAGTGAATTCAAGCATGGCCCTGTTGAAGGAGCATGCTAAATGCACCAGTTAGCTAGTGGAACAAAATAATTTGGAACAGCATAAAACAAATGCGAACGCAGAAGCGAACAAGCACTTTACACAGAATCAATGGAAACTGATTATTCGAAACCGAAAGTAAGATCTGAGGTGCCGTTAACTCAATGTAACGTGTTTTGCGTTAGGTCTGTTCGCAATTCTTTCATTCCATGCGAAATATACTGTTAGAAGGCTTGTGCAACAGGGCTATGCTTAAACTTACTCCAGACCTATCCTTTAAGAGTGAATTTACGTACTGGTTAATGAGGCCCATTTGTGGGTGATTTGAGAGTGATAGAGATAATCCCTCAGATGGCAACGTTGTTAAGTTTCTCTGTGCTATATCTGTCATATCTACCTGTTGCTAGTGACCTCTTTGTTGATTGTGATGATTCTGAGCATGCTCAGTCCATCCCTCCTTCTGTACCTCACCTGAAGCTGTACACATGCTCTTCCTGTAGACAAGAGGACTGAGAGAGACAGAACAGAGGAAAAATCACTGGTCTGGTTCACAGTGCTTACAGTATCTAACAGCCATACACTAACCAAGACCTTGTGTCTCAGTTCAATCATCTGATCAGTGCACACTACAGATAGTATGCTAGCATGTTTTAATTCAATAGCCTACTTCTTTTAAAAAACATATTGATAGATAAGAACAATACAGTTCTATAAAGGTACAAGTTTTGCTACTGTAGATGTACCTGGACTATTAGGTTCAATGCCAGGAGCTTCCACTGGTAACATCAACCTTCTGTGTTTTTAGTTCTACATCTACTCTACATTAATTTCTAACGAGATTAATAAAGTACCCTACCATCTTATCATATTTTATCTTATTATTATTATTACCTCCGCCAAGGTTATGTTTTCGGTCGTGTTGGTTTGTCTGTCTGTTTGTTTGTCTGTTTGTCTGATTGTTTGTCAGCAGGATAACTCGACAAGTACTGCACGGATTTGGATGAAATTTTCGGACAATATGTATATTGGGACAAGCAAGAGCTAATTAAATTTTGGTGGCGATCGGTGATCCAGAACATGAACTGGAATTTATATTGTGTCTGTGACCATATTGCCTTGGCGGAGGTCTGCGCTTTTCTAGTCTTACCGGTACTTCTACTTCTATATTGCTCACTGCTCACCCTGGCTGAGTTCCCTCTGGTCTGTTGGTCCAAACTGGAGAGTCAGCTCAGTCTGTGGCATCACGTTCCCAACCCTTCGGACAGCACAATGCCCCGTCTGCTTTTCACCTTTTACACACCTGAGGAAGATGTGCATACAGTCATAATTATGTGTGAATCTAAGAACTAATAGGATATCTAAAGTGTAGTTCATACATGTAATAGTTACAGGGCAGGGTTTCCTGAAGCCCTTTTAAAGTTAAATAATTATTCTTAACTTATACTGTATCTGACTGACAGCAAAATGCTTTTACTCATATATGTAACTGAAGGTGATTAACCAATTTTCATAAAAAGGTGGAATATCCCTTTAATATTAAGAGCTACTTAGCATTAGGTCTCAGGACACTTGCCTACAAACATATTCACATTCATATTCACCATTTCAGATGATAAATAATGAATAATAATATTTAAATAATTAAAATAACTTACAGTGTTGTGGGCAACAGCAGGGTAAGAGTGCAGTGTGTGGCCCTGGGTCTACTCTCAATCACTCTCTGGAATGCACTGTAGAGATTGTCAGGGCTAGAGATGACCACCTGAGGGATAGGACATAGGATAGGACATAGGCCCATTAGCACCAAGACAAACACATTCAATATTGTGCTAAAAGCATCTTTGAATCACTATCACTTGAAGATCAATTTACAAATCTGTACTGGAGCATTACTACTACTACACTACACTACTACTACTACTACTACTACTACTACTACTATTACTACTACAACTACACACACACACACACACACACACACACACACACACACACACACACACACACACACACACACACACACACACACAGTCTTTGATATTTTTTGCCCTCAACGGTGCCTTCCAGGTAGCGCTGCCTTCAAGGCACTACTCCACTCAGTTTAGGGTTAGGATGAGGGTTGAGGGGTTTGGTTAGGAATAGGGTTAAGGTAGTGCCTTTTAGGCTGTGCTGCCTGGAAGGTGCCGTTGGGGGCAAAAAACACCATTGAGCCACATACACACACACACACCTCTCCTCCTGTGCAGTCCGCCAATCTCCCAAGCTCATCCAACCGGCAGTCTGTCCCCTCCAAAGACATCACTGACACGGTCACCCTGAGAATATGAGCATATGAGCAATATACCAGTGATGGAATATACCAGTGATGGAATATACCAGTGATGGAATATACTATACCAGTGATGGAATATACCAGTGATGGAATATACTATACTAGTGATGGAATATACTAGTGATGGAATATACCAGTGATGGAATATACTATACTAGTGATGGAATATACTATACCAGTGATGGAATATACCAGTGATGGAATATACCAGTGATGGTGCATTTCATAAAAGTTCCCTAATCATCTTGTTCATCTAATGATAAAGGACAGACTTTGTGCATATAATATAGGCTAATATAGCTTAAACAGCCTTAAGTCTTCAGTTTGGTGTGAACCCTAAAGCCTGTGTGTGTGTGTGTGTGTGTGTGTGTGTGTGTGTGTGTGTTTAGCGAACCCATGGCTGGCTGCATGCTCTCCCAGGTCCTTGTAGAAGATGGCGGAGGAAACGAGTATGCAGGAGTCCTTGTCCTCTGCTTCTAGATTACCCAAGTCAGTGTTGGCCCTGCCATCTGTACATATCACCACCTAAAAACACACAGCAGGACTTACATGGTCAATTAAACTCTTTTAATTAGGCTGAGTCAATTGTTTTTGTTGAGCTGTGTTCATACTGAATTTGTAAAACTTCATTACGTTCACCTCACTGTCATAGTTTTCCAGAATATAACCATAGGATGTATAGGATGTTTTTACTTACATTAAATAAATAAAAACAAAAAGTTAATGTTTAACCCACTGAAGCCAGGACCTCAAAGTGTTAATAAATAGGTCAAGTTACTAAAGTACAGTTCATTTGAAAATGGTTAAAACTCTACATCATGGTACATTAAGTTTTGCTTTATAAAACAATACCTTTGACCCCGGTAGTTGAGAGGCCATTCCTATGGCAACAACAGCAGCGGGACCTAGTGCTGTGGCTCCACCTTCTTGAAGCCTGTGATTGGATGAGTGTGTGTTGACTCATGTGAGGTGACTGAAGTTTTCTGCTTGTCATACTGTACTTCTGACTTCACATCAAATAATTATACTGCATTGCCACATTGCTACATTGCTAATGTAGCTTAACATGTTACGGTCCAGATTACAAAATGTCATTGGAGCATATATAACTAATTACATTATTCATAAGACACCACAAACACCACAAATTACAATAACCCATAACCACAGTCTTATATTAAAAAAATAAATAATACAGTTTTACAGCTTGGTACATAAAAATACCACATTTTGGCGAGAGACAATGAAGAAAGGGGGATTCATGATAATGAGAGCAACTGTCTGTCTGCATGCAGATGGAGAGAAGCTGAAGTGAGATATGAGAAGATACAGAGATACTCTGGCATTGAAGAGCACCGCTCTTTCCCTCCCTTCATTACCCATAAATCTCAGCTTGAAAGCTGTCCCATGCTTCAGTGACAGCAGGGGGTCTTGGGAAAGTGAGGCCTGCGTTCTTTAAGAACTCTGCATCTATCAGGTCTTCTCCTCCGATTTTCCATGAGATCACATCGCCATGGCCATGCATTGTAACCTAGCAAGATCAGCACGACAGTCTCATAAACAGTGATATTGAACATCAGTGTAAAACAAATCAGAAAGAATCATTCTCTCCTTACATCAAGCCACCTCCTAAGTTCCTTATTTCACATTAGTTACAGTACACAAGTTCACTGACAGAGGTCACATGACCTCAGTGATGCCATGTGGTCTTTACATCATTTATGGAGACGATAAATAATTACACAAGCCAGAGCAAGGTAGCTGACCATGGCAGGTTTGAGAATCGTGACTTCAAGAGTCATGAGAGACTCACTGCTGCATGTTGTGCAGAGATTGCCTGTGCTGCCTACAGGAGGTTCATGCAGCAGGGCAAACTACTTTAGTAGAGAGGGGGGACAGAGAAGTGATTCACCTCATTATTAAAGGTGACCAGAGCCACTCGTGTGTTGGGTTCAGTCCTCCGCAGGCCCCGCACACACTCCAGCACAGCCTCCTGCACAAACTGTGGAGAGGAGTATGAAGAAGAACACACCATCAGGTGTTAGAAGGTTCATTATTAGAGATTTGTTGTTCTGATGATAGCCCGTTGAGATGAAACATCTCGCTTTCGAGGGGGTCCACAGGACGTTTAACACAGCACAAAAACATTACAGAACATCCATTCACACTAGCTACGTCTCTCCCTGACCGGACCCACTGACTCCTTATAGAAAACAAATCCATCTAGATCATACAGTATTGACAATTAGCTCATACACATGCACATACAGTATATCATATTTACATACATGCATGCGCACACACACACACACACACACACACACACACACACACACACACACACACACACACACACACACACATTAATACATATGAATGTTCTGTATATGCATAAGAATATAGACATGCATAACATACATATGTGTGTGTTTCAAGTGGGTTTGATGCCGATTGGGGATAAAATGATGTCATAAAAAGATAGGCTACACTTAACTGCTAGGCTGTGTGCAATAACAACATATGCTTTACTTTGACATTATTGTACTAAATACAGTATGTCTGTTTATTTCAAAGTCCATAAAGTATAGCATGCTTGATGATAATACAAACAACTGTATTGGCCTACACTTACCTCAAGACGTGTTTTGTAGACTGGTCTGTCAGTTTCAGTTTCTTGTACCTAGAATAAGTACCAGATGTCATTGATTCTAATCACACACACAAAACCACACACACATAGCCTGGCTAGTATAGAACCTCTTATATTATTTATTTCGCTGCACCTGGATACCATTCAAAGACATTAGAGGCAGAGCTGTAGAAAAACGGTTCTGTCAGCAAACAGAGGGAGAGGCTGCAAGTAACGATGTTGCACTTAAGTATCGAGTTTGAAAGAGTTAAAGCCAGACCTAAAGACAACATACAATATAAAATAACCAACACATAACCATAACTAAATGCTATAGATTGACTAAAAGCATCACCAATAGTTTTAAAGTTAAAGTGCTAAATGTATCTCAATGTCTCATTCTCTACAAGAGGTGAAAGACTGAAAGAGTTTGGACCAGCAGGCTGACACACACACACACACACACACACACACACACACACACACACAAACACTCACACACACACACACACACACACACACACACACACACACACACACACACACACACTAGGGTTGGGACTTTTCAGAAATTTTCATGTTCGATTATTCAGAAAGTTAACAAACAGTTAATTGATTATTTGCGGAAAAAAAGACGTCATTTGCCCACTTTCAGAGCCATAGTCTACATACATGGGTTTGCGCCCATCTTCCCCACGCAAATTAATGTCAAAAAACGCACATAAAATGACTTATATTTCTCCAAAGTTATTAAGAAAATACAGCATTTTGGCCTTCCGCAGCATGAGAGCGAAAGGATCAGTGTGCATTAAGGTGCGAACTTGCACCACATCAACCGTGTAGACCTGGTTGCGATGTTTAGGGATTTCGTGAAGGAATTGACCGTCAGTTATTAGAGCTCTAATGTAGCTTTTGTTTATGCTGTTAAATATTTTTTTTCGACTGTACTTTTATCCAGAGCTTAATGACGTCCCAGATTGTGAAATAAGAATCCAGCTCTTGGCTAGATTTGTCACAATGTTTTGAATGCAGCATAGGCTATCATGAGCATTTTTGAATGCACGACGAAATATGGAACTTTTCTGACCAAAATTGCCAACGGATAACAGCTGGTGATAGGAAGAAGTTTCACATAGTTTTGTTCAAACTCAGGACGAGAGGGCGGGCGAGCAAGGCACACAGGTATGCATATTCCAGTGGATCACAAGTTCATGGTTTCTGAGGCAGAGACAATTATTATAAAAAATTGACGCGCTCTGTAATAGCCTTCAGTAGCCAAGTAGGCTACGTTAAATAACGAATAACATTTTTTTCTCAAATTACGTAGGCCTAATAAGCAGTAACCAATTTATCAACAGCATGCCTGTTTCCCTTCACATCGGAGAAAACATCGCGACTAGGCAATGCGCACATACTTTTTGCCAAACTAGCTGATATGAGAACAGTTCTCCAGTATCAGACCGCCTTTTAAATGACGTTGGTAGGTAACAGTGTCACTGTAATTGCATTGAAATTTATAAGCTATAGGCCCATGTTTCTTGAGAAATGGTCCCACACTGATATTCTCCTCCTAACCTCCTTCACCTCTCCTCGTTGTTGCGCAATAGCGTACCGGAAGATGTAGCTGCTCTAATGCGCAATAAATTAAACGATTATTCGCTAAGCTTTAATTTTTATTCGAACAAGCCTTAACAAACAAATAATCGATAATCGATTATTCATTAACAACCCTAACACACACACACACACACACACAATGCCCTCAGAAGATAAGACATATAAGTGTACTCTCCATACTGGTCCATAGGGTCCCTACCCTGGAGGTGATGCTCATGGAGCCAGAGATGTCGATGCAGAAGACGATGAGTGTGTCCGAGTCCTGGGCCTGCAGGTCTGGGGTCAGCAGGAACAGGCTGTCCTCATAGGGAGCCGATGGGGAGCAGGGCTGGGGAATGGGGGGGTCGGGGGCTGGTTTGCCCCAGGACTGACAGAAGTAGCAGGACCCCAACTAGACACACACACACACACACACACACACCCACGCACACACACACACACACACACACACACACACAGATCATCTGAGAGGTACAGTACAGCACTGCTTATTAAGGAGAGATTTGTTGACTCAAACAGCTGCTGTAGAGATTTTGAAATGCCTCACCAGTCACTACTACTACTGAGTAATAATGACATAATGATCTTTAAACAACAAATCACAACTTCCAGCAAATCCAATACTCATTAATCTAATAAAATAAACACATTGTAGAAAATTAATAAAGCACAAAATTCACTCAAGTATCTACAAGGCCAGGGGGGATAGATGAACTAAATTGAGTGTGAAATTGATATTGTTTACTAAGTTGTTTACATAAGCACTTGCTGAAACTGTTTCATTACCACATTGTCATAGCAGGTCTCCAACACTGAGCCACACCCAGGACATGCTGTGGGCTCTCCATGAACCAGTCTGTCTGCAAAACACACACTTTAGTCAGGGAAAGATGCCAGCTAGCTCGGCTAGCTTGGCGGCAGTAGGTGTAAATCCTCATCACCTAATTCCATGAGCGCTTCTAACGGCTGAGTTAGAAGCTTGGGCTTTTAGCTCAGTTGGTTAGAGCGTCCCACTCCCACGCCAGGAGTTTGTAGCTTGCGGGGTGGCGGGTTCGAGTCAAGTAAATACAGTTTACCCACCTCTCAAATTTTGCAATTAAATTTTATCCACCTCTGAATAGAGTTTACGCACCAAATACAACTTTCAACCAAATTCATGGCATTGTCTTAACTTAAAGTAGAAGTCCGGAGTAAGTGTAAGCATAGCCCTGCTGCACGAGCCTTCTAACAGCAATATATTTCGCATGAAATGAAAGAATTTCGAACAGCATAGACCTAACACGAACACGAAACACTTTACATTGAGCCAATGTAACCTCAGATCTTACTTTCGGTTTCCATTAGTCAGGTCCCATTGATTCAGTGTAAAGTGCCTGTTTGCTTCTGCCTTCGCGTTCGGTCTGTGCTGTACCAAATTATTTTGTTCCACTCGCTAAGTAGCGCGTCTAGCAAGCTCTTTCATCAGGGCTATGCTTGAATTCACTCCGGTACATTCCTTTAACTTAACTTTGTCTTTGATTTTATTTACTGTAATACAGCAACAACTTACCATCATGTCAAGATGTTCCATCTATCTTTTTAAACATCTGACTCTGCATATAGTGATCACAAAATTCTTAGTTACAGTAACACCCCTCTTATTTTAACACTATGACACTTTGGCTTCAGTGAACAACAACAAAACTCCTACCCTCACAAATCAAGTCATGACAAGCATGTGCTGCCCACACAAAACGTGCAGTTGGACAGGCAACTTACCATTGGTATCCGTCACAATTTTATCCAGATCAATGAGTATAACATTGGGGTTGCCTGGCAGTGGTTGCTTGTCCGTAGAGCCTGTGTATAATGTATAATGTATGTATAATATGGAACAGTGATATAAAAGCAGCACTGATGCTAATTTAGCTTCATTAGCAATATATGAATATATGACACTAGTGGGAATAATAGCCATCCACATTTGCTGAATATGCCATCGTTGACATTACAATCAGTGTCTGCACTTTCACATTTCACAATCTCTTTATATGACAAGAAGTTTCACACACACACACACACACACACACACACACACACACACACACACACACACACACACACACACACACACACACACACACACACACACAGAATATAAACACATAACTGGAGAGACCAACCTGAGGGGGGGGAGTGAAGGGGCTTTTAGGAGGGCCTTCAGTGCTGGGGGAGAGGGGAGAGGCAGAAGACGAGGGTGGGGTCAGGGCGGAGGTAGCGGGGGGAGTAGTGGAGGGGAGGACTGTGGTGTACTCAGGAAGCTTCATCATGAAGGCTGGCCGAGGAGGAAGAGGAGGACCTGAAAGGCACAAGAAGATCATCTGGGACTGACTCATTTACTTATTAATCCCACAAACAACGACTACGACAGCAACAACAACAACAACAACACCACACACACACACACACAACACACACACACAAACACACACACACACACACACACACAAACACACACACACACACAAACACACACACACACACACACACACACACACACACACACACACACACACACACACACACACACACACACACACACACACACACACACACACACACACACACACACACACACACACACACACACACACACACACACACACACACAAACACACACACACACACACCTATGGCAAGAGACAGGGGTCGGCTGGAGTCAGCGCTGAGGCGACGTGTCTGGTCCACCTCTTGTCCTGGCAGAATGGTGCAGTAATGCTCATCTTCATCCTGGCCTCTGGCTGGGCCTGGGCTGAGTCTGGACTCTGGGGCTGCAGGATGGGATGGGGGCGACCTCAGCCTGGGAGAGGGTGGAGCTTTGTGGGAGAGTTGATTAGTTTCTTGGGTAGCACCATTACAAAGGCCCCCTTAAAGGGCTGCTCCGGAGTGAATTCAAGCATAGCCCTGTTGAACGAGCCTGCTAAATGCACTAGTTAGTGAGTGGAACACAATGATCATAGACCGAACGCGAACGTAGAAGCGAACAAGCACTTTACACTGAATCAATGGAAACTCAAACTCATGTAAGATCTGAGGTACCTTTGACTCAATGTAAATTACTTTGCGCTCGCGTTCGGTCTATGGTGATTGAAATTCTTTCATTCCATGTGAAATCTGTTGCTGTTAGAAGGCTCGTACAACAGGGCTATGCTTAAACTTACTCCGGAGCTATCCTTTAACTAGCAAGTGCAAGAGAGTTTCTAGAAGTGCGTGTATCAGAGACTCTGTGCAAAGCAGAAACTTGTCTGGGACTGGCACTTAATATGCAAAGCAATCTTACTTCCTTCTTTTATTGAGGTCTTTGTTTGCTTTCGCTTTTCAAAAGGGCGGTAGCACAGAGGAAGTGTAATAAGGTATAATGTGATCTATCTATCTATCTATCTATCTATCTATCTATCTATCTATCTATCCATAAACTAGCCCTCAATAGCCAGTCTTTTTGAAGCAGTAGGAGAGAAAGTTGTTCTATACTGTTGATTCTTTTCAAGATTTCATAAGGGGAAATTTCATCTCAAAACAGAAGTGTTTCATATACTGATCTTTCTGTCAAGGGCATAGCAAATTTCTGCATTTTTGCCATCATGTTGCAAATAAATCTATAAAAGGCAATACTTCAAAAAAAAAAAAAAAATCCCCAAAAGAAACAAATAATGAAATTCTCTTGTTTCTCACCTGAGTGAGTGCGTGGGTAAGGTGAGTATTGGCCCACCTGGAGGGTGTTGCAGGAGGTGGTAGACGAGGAGAGAGGGCCGAGGTCTCGGAGGGGGACAGGGGGAGGGGGAGGAGGGGTGCGTGGACGGATTCTTTTCACAGGTGGGAGCAGGGCTGGACAGGTGACAGACACCATTTAGAATGAACAATATGGTCGTATTTTTAGACTTTCATATTTAGTGGATGATTTGTGTGATATTCACACACATATACAGCAGCTGTGAACACATGCTAAACTAGTGCCACTGAAACACAACATACTGTAAAGTAGTGCAAATACAGACACACACACACACACACACACACACACACACACTCTCTCTCTCACACACACACACACACACACACACACACATCTCATTCTCACTCACACAGTTCACCAGCTTGTCCCTGTGGACAATGAAATGACATACCTGACCGCCTAGGCTTCTCAATCAGTGGCGGTACGTAGACATACTGACTGGCAAATTCCATCTCTCATTCCTAGAGTTTACGTTTGAAAAATTATATTATCTACAAATAGGCTTATTTCATATTTCATTCATCATTTCAGCCCACCAGCAACAAAGCATCCAGATTGATTCTCCATACTGGAGTTCAGCAACATAAACATTGGGATCCACAAAACATAACAATACTGACTCATTCATGACCGTCCGCATGAAAGCTAAAACATCTCTTCCATTTCTGTTTCCAAAAAAGATTGACTTATAGCTAATTGCTAAAATATAAACCCACAGCCACTATACTGCATACTACTTACATAATTTGTGTACATACTATATTTTTATGCTTTGTATAATCACTACATACAGTGTGTAAACCTGTATGTCAACCAGTTAGCAGTTAGTAACCAGTTAGTAATAGCACCTATGTTCCATTTTCAATTAGCTTTTTGAGAAATATCTAGATGAGCATACAGTACAGCTGTACCACTGAAGAGAAAATACAAGAAAGGCAAACTAACAAACAAACAAACAAACAAACAAACAAAAACAACAACAGAAGCAAGACACACACACACACACACACACACACACAATGTTTAGAAGGTAAACTATTAGTGAACATTTGACATGTGCAAGGTGCGGTGTAGTAGTGTCTTACCTGTCGGTGTGAGAGAGAGCCCCACTCCTAGATCACCTGAGCCTGCTCTCAGCTGTGGAACACTGAGGCCTCACTGAACCAGCCCAGCCAGTTTGGCCACTTCACTCCCTTGACAGCAAGGAGGTGTGAATACAACTTATCTTACTGGACAAATCTGCGTGCGCAAGTGTGTGTGTGCGTAAGTGTGTGTGTGTGTGTGTGTGTGTGTGTGTGTGTGTGTGTTTGCACCCTTTGATCATGGCCTCTTTGATGAATTCTTATGCATACTGTGGATTTGTGGACTTAAGCACTATAGATTGCCCAGATACATTCACATCCAGCAGTTTCACACATATTTTTCTTGCCCACATGCTGAACTTTGCACCTTTCCTGGAGGCCTAAAGCATGCAGAACACACCCAGATGTGTTAAGCATTCGGGGTATGGGCCATAGCGCATCTCCAGCATTGAGACACCAGTGCATACACTCCTTTAACAGTTCCTTTAACCTGACTGATTGCAAGTTTCAGATTGAAAATGAAATAAATAACCTTGATTCAGTCTCTAAACAGCAAGCTTAAAGCTGACACTAGCCCCGTTTACATGGACACTTCTAATCTGATTATTTAACCCAATATTCCATTTCAGATGGGCATTTATGAATGCATCTCCTTGGATACTGTTATATAGAATGCACATGGAATCTTTTTAATCAGATTAAAAGTGTCCATGTAAACCCGCCTACTGTAATCTAAAACTGTCATGAACAAGGTGAAAAAAAAATGGTCCGAGCTCACAAGAAGTGTTTGACCACACAGACACAGAGAACACAAGAGTTGAAAAAGAAAAGAAAAGAAAGGAAGAGAAGCAGAGATTCCATTTCCAAGGCTTTAGTGTTATTTTTATTTTGGGATGGATCAGGAGGGCACCCCTCCCAGCAGCATTCACACAACAGCACCTCGCGTCGACTGGAGACATTCCGTAGGGTGTCTGTAAAGTGATGTCCGAGCAAAGATCACCACAGAGTCTGGAACGCGCGTTCGACGGTTCCCACGATACACCACTGTGTCCGAAAGACAGGGACCGGCATCACTGAAGACTCTCCACCATTGTCTATAGTGTCCCATTTGTGCACACAGGAAAAGTATATGATTGCTTTCACACACAGACACACACTTTTGTTTGGGATTCAGATGGTAGGCTACTCTCTGGCATCCCACTTCAGCGTTTGTAAACATCTGCAATTGACTGGGATATATTAGACTTCTCAAACCCAAACCAGGTTTCGTTAGAAAATTGTTGTTTGTTTAGATTCAAATTAGAGTTTTAAGTAGGCCTAACACATTGCTGTTCTCTCAGTTATAACACGGAGAATAGTATATCTGCCATTGTCAGAGCACACACCCAGTAGGATTCTGCATTGTGTCATGTTGATGTGGAATCAGTAC
Organism: Sardinella longiceps; assembly: GCA_027497455.2. Taxonomy (NCBI): domain Eukaryota; kingdom Metazoa; phylum Chordata; class Actinopteri; order Clupeiformes; family Clupeidae; genus Sardinella; species Sardinella longiceps. The sequence continues at coordinate 4,557,973 of JAODXP020000032.1, forward strand.
CCTCTTAATTCATTATCCAATTAATTATTTAATCAAATAATGAGTTCCATCTAGGTGGTGTTGAATGTTGATGCTAAAGTACATATATTTCAATTCTTCTATTATGTTGCTTCAACCTTCATTCACAGAAAAAAATAAAAATAAATGCTTAATCGTTTTATACCTATCGATGTAAACTTATTTTGGGGGTTAATATCAGAATCTCTTATAGAAGGGGAAATATTCTCTGAGGTTCCTGGCACAGTGGCGTACACAATCAGCTGTCCACATTCTTTTGCTGGGGGTTGCCATGGTAACAAGAACCATTGTCGGGAGCAGCAGCTGCATCTGAGCCCTCGGGCTCCCCTAGGGGGCTGGAGGAGGAGGTCAGTCTATGAGCTCGACGTAATTGGCTGGGTAGAATCCCTCCACCCCGCCTTCCTTCATGCCTCTGCACCAACCCTGATCGTCCTCCTCCTCGATCTTCAGGAACAGCTCGCCTGGAGGGGCAGGGATGACACACTTCTTAAAGGGCTAGCTAGTCCGAGGAAGCTCACTCACAACGATGCACAACACCTCCCTCCCATGGTGGAGGATTTCACAACAAACATAAAAACATACCAACATGCTTTTCCCACACAAATCTAGGGGTCTCTAGTCTGAAGAATACCCAACTATGTACTCTTTTAATCCACACAGTGGTGTACGTCTAACATACAGTAGCATCCAGTATTTAAACAGTATGTTACGGTATATTTGAACACATGAAATAACACTTCAATACTTAAATGGCTTTCCCCTCACCAGTCCAAAAAACTCTTAATTCTTGAAGGTCTCTCTCAGTTCAGACAGGATTTGCATTCAGTAAAAGTAAAGTGAGGGGTTGGTAGAGGTGTGTGTGTGTGTGTGTGTGTGTGTGTGTGTGTGTGTGTGTGTGTGTGTGTGTGTGTGTGTTTAGAGAGATTAAAAAGAGGGTGAAGGGATGTAGCAAGGCATCAGTGACTGAAGAGGCCCTGTGAAATATGCTGGGACTAATCTTGCGAGCGCAGCTTCTATTTTCGCAGGAGGAGAAGAAGAGAGATAATTGAGCTGATAGCCAGGGGCAGATGGGCTGCTTTTACAGATGGGGGCGCATTCAACATTTTTACCTGCTTTGAAGGAGAGCTCATCTTCCTCCTCGCCAACGTAATCAAACAAAGCCCGGACTTTCACCCCTCCAATCATCACTCTGAGAGAGACAGATCAAGATGGAGAGAGAGAAGGAGAAGGCGAGAGAGAGAGAGAGAGAGAGAGAGAGAGAGAGAGAGAGAGAGAGAGAGAGAGAGAGGTGAGGAGAAAAAGGGATAATAAAAAACAGATTGCATCCTATTGCAGTATATTACTTCGCCAAATAACTTTAGGTCTTGTGTGTGTGTGTGTGCGTGTGTGTGTGTGTCTTACGTTCTCTCCTCTAGTCCTCTCTTTGGTTTCTTGCCTCGCTTGCCTGGTTTGCGCAGAGGAGGGACCCACTCCTGATGAAACAGACATTAGCAGTGATCACCACCATCCAGTCACAGGAGCCTAAAGGGTTAAAGCCTCGCTGTGCAGTGCAGGCTCACTCATTCCTTCACTGTTCTCTCGCTTTGGGCCACGTTTGGACACACATATTTCTCTACGGAGTTCTCAAAATGTGAATCGCAAAATTGGCTATTCCTTCGCTATATATTCACTTTCTCATTGCAATGACTCATAACCTTTCACGTTAAGGTAAGTTAATCAACAAATAGTTGCATAGTTCCCAACTATTCACTGTAACATAACATTACTATAGGACGCCACTAGACAGTAAAGATCAGCCACTACTAGACTATGGAATGACTAGTTGTGTGGATAGATGGTGACGCACAGACAGAAAAAAACAAAACGTGGGTGGGTGAGTGGATGGACGGATAAAAGGATGAATGGAGTGATGGATAAATGGATAGATGGATAAATGAATGGAGAGATAGATGGATGGATGGATGGATGGATGGATGGATGGATGGGTTAGCCTACTGTACCTCTAATCTGGGCCAATCCGTGGGCATGCCAGGGCCGTGGTTATTCTTCCACCAACGGAGATCATCTGGCTCACTTATTGACATCAGAGTGTGGTGTAACTCACTGTACACGGCCTTCACACTGACACACACACACACACACACACACACACACACACACACACACACACACACAGAGAAGAATGAAACATTTCATACACACTCTATAAATAGACTATGAGTCAGACACATACTGTATATCCATACATTCTTTACAAACATATACATCCACAGTGTTCAAGCTGAGAAGCTTGTTTAAGCTGCATTGGCAGCACATAGACATACGGAGACACAGAGAACACGTAGATTTCTCTGCATTGGCAGCGCATAGACATATGGAAATACAGAGAACACATAGATTTTTCAGCACAAACACACACACACACACACACACACACACACACACACACACACACAAACACACACTCACCTCTCATTGTTGGTGATGTCCAGATGACGGTGTATAGACAGGAAGGCCTGTTTGAGAAAGCTGATGCGTTTCCTCTCCTCCTCCTGTGACTTATCGAAGATGGCCTCCATCTCCTCCATGTATTTAGGGGCGTATGCCGTCACATCTTCTAGAACTTTCTCATATTTCCCATGGGCCTGGAGAAACACCGCCACAAATCATATCCTGTCCAACATCTCCTTCCATCTCAGTTTACACAATAGCAGACATGAACCATCAAAGGCTTCTTTTCCTTTGGTGTAAATCTAAAATACTGTATATTATCTAGTATCTATTCTATCCATTGTACTACATTGACTTACGAAAGTATTTCTATGTATGTGACAAATAAATACTTGAATCTTGAAATGATTATACACATTATCTTTACCTCCGCCAAGGAGGTTATCTTTTCGGTCGCGTTGGTTTGTCTGTCTGTTTGTCTGTTTGTCTGTCAGCAGGATAACTTGAAAAGTACTGTACGGTTTTGGATGAACTTTTCGGACAATGTGTATATTGGGCCAAGCAAGAACTGATTCGATTTTGGTTGCGATCGGTGATCCAGAACATGATCTGGAATGTATATTGTGTCTGTGACCACATTGCCTTGGCGGAGGTCTGCGCTCTCTGAGCGCTTTTCTAGTCTTTTTGTATGTCATCATCATCACCATCTATATATACTTTGTAAGATGCATTATAATGTAAGTGGAGGAGCCTAATTGAGAAGGCATGCAGTGCTGAGTCCCAGTAGTATAGTCACTGGACTGGTTGGCTATGCTATATAAGGGGCCTCCTCACTTTCTCCTTGTCCTGGCTGGCCGACTCCTTGGCCTTTATAATCTTGTTGAGCTTCTGCTCGCTCAGAGCTGCGTTGTCCTTGGCCGCCTTCTCGCGCTCGATGGCCGCCTGCTCACGCTGGCTGGCCTTGTGGTAAGCTGCACGCACCTGATCCAGCTAGCAGCAAACAGGAAAGGTGACACATTACTAAATCATGAATTGGCCAACCAAAACAACAGAACGATAATACATTGACAGTAACCAATTTCAAAATAAGTTGTTTTTAACTTCAATATTCAGTATGCCACAGATGATTACGTATTTCTCAACATGCTTCCTTTTTTACAAAAAAAGCAAATTGTTACACAATTAATAATTACACTACAAGTTAGTCAAATAACTATTTTTCAGTAAATTGAACAAATTGACAAAATAATACATTAGTATAAAATAAAGGTATGAAAGAGTAAAATGAGCTAAACATTTCGCTTGACTTACTTTCTTCAGCTTTTTGGCCCATGGCTTCTGAGCCCGTGAGAACTCCGTCTCAAGGTCGTACGCTTCGCGGAAACCATAGAACACCTTGCGGGGAAAGGTGTCCTTCTGCCAGGTGCGGACGCGTTCGCCCTCCTCATTTACGAGCGACTGGGAGATGTTGGAATGCAGGGTGGAGAGACGCTCGGTGGAGGTGAAGAAACACTGCCATGCCCGCATGAGGGAGCCATACAGAGGCCCTAGAGAGAGAGAGATAGAGAGAGAGAGAGAGAGAGAGAGAGAGAGAGGGAAAGAGAGAGAGAGAGAGAGAGAGAGAGAGAGAGAGAGAGAGAGAGAGAGAGAGACAGAGAGAGAGAGAGGGGGAGAGAGTGAG